>JAHREE010000075.1:1209278-1295155 GCA_033628505.1 Tringa tobata
GGTGGGGAGGGAGCCCACCACACGGTGGGGGGGGGCAGGCCCCTGCCATCCCGTCAGGCCGCTGCACAAAGCCTGCCTGCGAGGAGCCCGGCCACCAAGCGGGTGGCCACCGAGCGGGTGGCCATGGCAACCCTTCGGCAGGGCTGCCAGCCAGAAACCCTGCTGCATGGCTGGGGCCCGCCGGCGGGTTGCTGGGGTTACTGGGGGGGTTGGTAGCAGAAAGGAGGCCCCAAAGGCCTGACCAGAGGTCCCAGGACAGCCGGGTCGTTCTGTCTTTCTGTCTGACTTAATCCTGCTGCGGAAAAACCCCCAAGCAGGCCCATGATTTTCTCAGTTAACAGAATTTCCCTTGACCTTGCGTTTAAAATGGCCCAACTCCTTTCCAGGGTGCTAATTAGGTAATGCTAAAGGACCCAAGGCAGGAGGAGGGGTGGCGGGTGTTACTGTGGTGCAGGCTGGAAGTCCCACGGTAGATGTTAATCATTAACAGGCAGATCTCTAAACACCAAGGGACTCAGGGAAACTTTGCTGTGCTCCTCCGTGAAACTGGGATATTTCTTCTGCTTAAAAAGCCTTTGTTAAACTGCCTTGGAATAACTCAAGCTTGACAAAGTGGAACTAATTGGCCTTCATCTTCCCAATCTTATGCAAAACAACTTCAAAATCAGAAGGATTCTTGAGGCAATGATACCCAGTATAAGGAGTGAAGCATAAATCTAGATTTTAAGGCGTTCGGTGTAAAATATAACTCAAGTGATAACTGCACTCTGGGATATGTCAAAACATCTGCTATCAGAGGAAAGGATGTAGGCCACCTCTCTGTCAAAGGTGGAGGTCACCTTGCTTCTCAAGGGGTCAGCACAACCCTTAAAATAAGAGACTGTCTTGTGGATACATACACTCTTCCAAACTCTTCTTGCTTTGATTTTGAATGACATATTAAAGACTGGATATAAACCAAGATCTCCCCCTGTTCAAACACTACTGTCAATACCAGCCCTGATCTCTTTCTTCCAGTCTTTTAATCTTTTTTTTTTTCTTGAGGACAATTTACTCAGAAGATAATTATTCTTGTTTCTTGCTTGAGGTTACTCTGGTTTAGACCTTTTCTTCACAAACTGCAGCAGAACTGATGAAGCTTCACTCTGTACAGTCAGTGTGAGTTTCAGTGATTAAAAATAAAACTTGTCATTATTATTTTTACTTAGGCCGGGAAAAGATATGTCAAATTAAGAGAATCAGTTCAGCATTTGGCTAACCAAGACCAGCTGCCAATCTAGTCAACCTGTTCCCACTACTGAAAACATGGCAAAATCACCTTATTTGAACTTAATTAAAAATATACACCTATTTTTAAAGCAGTTTCTAAAACAAAATAAACTGCTATTCTACATTGCTAATGTGGGCCACATCATTATTACATATTTATGTTGTGACTCTTAGACGCCTCAGGGAAAACTGAACTATGCCAGTACCTTCTTGTCCTCAAAGGCACAGCATGAGAGACAGTTTGTAGCTGGTCCATGTTGCTAAGAGCCTACATATCTCAGTAGGTAACATATAGATTATAAAACAGATATGGAGAATTGAAATGTCTTGCCTGAGATGATCCAGCAGATCAGTAAAGAAATTCAGGTTTCATTACATAGAGGCCTTTGCTGTTCCTCATACACTGTACCTATTCCTTAATAATAATATGGCTTTAGTTCACATAATTCACTTCAGCATACTTTATGGCTGAAGTTACTTGAAAAATATCTCATTGAAGTTCTAAGATGGAAACATCTCACTGAACACTTACTAGACTGATTTTAACCTTTTCATGCAGGAGCAGGGTGGCACAGCTGTACATACTGTTATGTCAGGAGTGTTCATTCTTTTCCTAGAGAAGCATATCTAATTACATACTATGTCTTCTTATTTTTATGTTTCCTGCTAAGTGAGCTATAGGGCCTAATTCTACTAATACAGAAATAAGCTAGAGTTTCCCCACTGATTTCAAAAGATTTAAAATTACTAAGCTAAAGCCAAATTGTGGAATAATTAGCGTGGCCTCAGTGTGCGGTTTGCGAAAAGGAAAGAAGTCACATGCGCACATCATTAGATTTGGTTGTCAACATTGAAGTCGGGGATTCAGTTAGGCTTCTGCCACCACATGCTTTGGAAGTCAGCGGTAGTGCAGAGATGTCACCATAACAACCCTCATGCTGCAAAGAAAGGTGCACAAACTGGTTCAGCACGAGCTGAGGTGAGGCAACAAGCTCAGGTGAACTTCCATTCTCACCAGGAATGATTAAAGAAGGATCTTCACAGTTAGATCTCTGGGGTACAGAGCACAGCACTCAGGGGGGTGAACTAATGTTAAGATAATCAAGGAGGGGCTTAGGTTGGGTTTGGGTTTTTTCACTTTCTTAGACCACTAGCAGAATGAATGAGCAGAAAGCAACTTCCTTATCTGCCACTAGCTGGAGAGAACCTCTGGCTTTTGAAGATACAGGGCTCTCCAGCCACTTACCTGTCTAACTTACACTTTGGCAAGTTCCTGAGGTGACTTTAGCAGCAGTATCTATTCTGTGCTTGTCATTTATAGCAAGGTTTGTAATAAAGGATTACTGAGCAATTAATGTTTGTTAAAAACAAGTGTGGTGTAGATGTAATAAACCAAAGAGTAGAAGCTTTTGCACGTTAATTCAAGCAACATGCTCATATATTAGAATTTACAACATTCATAAAGCACATAATAAAACTACTGATTGGTTATTAATTCTTGGGGAAAAGAACTGTAGTGTCAAATGTGGTATGTTGTATTCCAGAAGAAAACCAGAAGTATCTTTTTAGCTGACTAAAATGGCTTTCTGATGAGGAATTAAATCTGGCAAGGGGGTTCGGAAATGAAAGCTTTCCTGTGAATTAAAGTGTGACAGTTTTCAGGAGTAACAAATCCTTAATTAATGTCGGATGGATGCCAGAGGGAGTTATTTTAAAAATAAACTTGAAAGCAAGTGCAGGAATTCCCTGAAACAGAGGTTTTCTGTTGCCATTTTCTGAGAACATGTCTTATTGGCCTATTTGGTAGCCTATTGGGGCTGGCATCACAGAGGCATCATTTTAACTGTCATTTAATAGAAGCTTTATTTTATTTTATCCTAAACCACTTCCATGAATCTCCCATCACCTAAGCCTGGCATTAAAGAGAATTCAAAATCAAACAAGTTACTCAAGAAAGAATTGTCCTTTGACAGAACTGGGGCTCCCAGTGCATTTTAATTTTTTTGTAGACTGCATGAGATGGAGACAGGGGCTTCTATGTCTTGATGTGTGACAACTGTGTTCTTACCAAATAATAAGCACAATAGTTCATATAAAGGTTCAGGGTAAATCTCCATATTTAGCATATGTAGGAATAGATGAATTTACATATGCAATTACTGCACAAGACAGAGAGTTGATGACAGACAATTCTTTGTAAAAATCCAATTTTCTAATGTAATTGTACCAAGTATGAGTAGATAAGCTAACAGTTCCAGCTTCTCATACTGGTCATGCTGGAGAAGCACACAGAAATTGACAATACTTGCATTTACCTTTTGCTCATAAATAGCTCATGCAAAGTTAATTAAATATCACATGTAAATTAGCCATTTTATTTTCCTTACTTAACTCCAAGAATTAATCCTGGATTCAGTGCTATTAGCAAATGAGAAATGCAGTGGTGTAAGTAGGTAGTGATCTATAACATTCTACCTTTTTAAATTCAAAAGTAATAATAGAAAGGTCCATTAGTTCACTTTACCTGAGTTTCTGGTTGAGCAGCTGCTGTGAAGAGGAACATTATTTCTTTTCTATGAATTTCATTAGGTCTCATTTCTGTGTCGTATTACAACAGACAGTGCCTTAATGATGCTAACTACACTTGACAGGTACTGTAGGTGCATAATGGCATCATCAGAACCAGTCCTTCCTCATTAATTCATAGGCTTTTCTGGCATGCCCATTCCCATAGTGTGTGAAGCTTTGTAAACTCTTACATGGGTTTTTCTTCAGAACACACTCATGAGAGGTGCTGAAGCAGTTCAATTTTATAGATGGATGGCAGAAGCACAGGGAGATTAGGTGATAAGCCTGAAGTCTTTTGCAAAGGTAAGTACATGCTCCAGGTCTCTTGGTTCCACTCTTGCTCTGAAGGTGCCTGTGCCTTTTTTACAGTTTCCCAGTGATGTGTGCTATAGGAACCTGTGAACTGTATGTCACTAGACCTCTTCACAGATATCTCCTTATGACAATTTGCTAACTTGTCCTGGGATTGCAACACATCTTTGATGCAGACCACTAATACCAGAAATAGCAATAACATGGGACGATACAGAAACACAGATTAGTCTGTCTAAAGCAGTCTTTTTATAAGCACCTGTTTGTACTCTACTTCTCAGCACCAGTTAGTTGTAGTGTGAACATGCTGCAGTTCTCTTACTCTAGATGGGGAAGGGCTGAGCTACAGGATTTTAGCAATACAGCTCCTCAGCTTTGCTTTGACCCATGGGAAAGGTAGAGGCCAGGGCAAACTAGTGCTGGGAATGAGGAGTTACAACTTCAGCCCCTCAGGACTGGGAACAATTCCTTTAACCATCAGGCAGGGTGGTAGGACCACTGCTCAACCAAAGGGGGCTGAGCAAATTTAGCTCTTGGGACCTCTTAGGCAGTGGAGGGCCTCCCCATTTGTCTTCGTATCACAGGGGATCTTTGGCACCTACAATCTTAAGCAAGGAAATTTCAGATCTTGTCTGAAAGCCTGTGTTTAGGAATACAGGGAATTTGATAATCTAACTGTAGGCTTAGAGTTCAGCACCCATTGCTACTATGTGGTTTAAATTGCTTTCCTGAAGCCATGTGCTTAGGTTGGCACACAAGTCCTGTACCCAACCATTCTGGCTCCCCAGAACACAGCCTGGTAACTGAAACTTAACTAAAGCTAAGTCATATTACAGCTCCTGCTTTCCTCTTATCCACTTAAGCCACCTACCTAATAAAGAAGGAAGGTAAAATGTGGTATCAGGATAATAATAATTTTATTGTCTTCTAGGAACTTAGTTCTGAATTTGATTGTTTAACATGCTTTATATCAAACACATTAGCTATGACTTAAACATATGCCCGTTTAAAATATAGTGATAGCCCCCCCAGGTCCCTTTCAGCAACACTGCTCTGCGGCCACACAGATCCTAGCCTGTACTGGGCTCTTTGGTTATGTCGTCCCAGGTGTTCAGCCTTGCACTTGACTTTGTTAAGCTTCACACAGTTTTTGCTAGCCCACTCTTCCAGCCTCTCCAGGTCTGTCTGTAAGATGGCTCACCCTTCTGTCACGTTCATCTCACCAGCCAGTTTAGTGTCATCAGCAAAATTTGTGAGGGTACTTTCAATGCCGTTGTCCAATTCATTTAATAAGATGTTGAACAGCGCGTGGCCCAGTATCAGTCACTGAGGGAGTCAATCCCACGTGTGACAGGCTGCCAGCCCGAGTAAAAACCACTGGTCACCACCCTCCCAGTGGGGTCTGTGAGCCAATTTCCTACCCATCTCGCAGACCACCCTTCTAGTCTGCATCTTGCCAGTTTGTCAAGGAGGAAGCTGCAGGAATCCAGTGGTATAAAGAAGGCTGGCCTCCCCTTTGTTTCAGCCAAAAGTAATACCAGAGCTACTGGCACCCATGCTGTGCATGGAGTGTGAAGGAAGAAGGGCACTGTGGGGATCTCCCTGAGGGGAGACTACTGACAAATGCAGTACTGTTCATGAGATTTACATATGATTCCTCTCATCATGCTACTCTCATGTTCATTTTTGGGTGACATCTGAGCCATAGAGTTTTGTTTGCACAAACACTCACAGAAAGTTAATTTTAATCATGTAAATAAGTAATGTTTGCAACTGCTGCCCAGGAAGGTGGTGGAGTCTCCTTCTCTGGAGACATTCAAAACCCGCCTGGACAAGTTCCTGTGCAACCTGCTTTAGGTGGACCTGCTTTGGCAGGGTGGTTGGAGTAGATGATCTCCGGAGGTCCCTTCCAACCCTGTGTGATTCTGTGAAACCCTAATTCTGAACTTGCACTTGAAGGAATGATTAAATTGCCATCCAATTAAAGGACAAAAACAAGTGGCTTATGTAATTAATTGCCTTGAAAAATATGGCTCAAATTTTCAATATTCAAGATCAATAAGCAAAAAATTAAAATTATATACACAAAACAATTTGGAACAATTACTGTATTTGAGGAAATGAATGTTATTTGGATACATTTCATGATGTGAGAGGACTACTTAATTTTCTCTACTGTTTTTATTTTAAATATCTGATATTTATACTTATATCTGATATTTAAACATCTGATTCCATGCCATAAAGAAAAATCAGTTTTATTTTGGAAAGGGCCCTGGAAAGGGCCATAAGTATTATTCACTTTATTACAATGTTTATGGTGCAGAATAATGAGCTTTTAGTCTTTTATTTAAGAATTTAATTTTACAGCCTTAGAGTATATCATGGTTTATCCGACCTTCCCTACAAAAGCAATGACAAGAATGTATACCTTAGATTCCCCAAATAATACAGATTCATTTTCATGAGAGTTTTTTGGGATATATATATAGCTAACCAACTAAGTAAAGACCTGGCTTGATTCCATGTTGAAATGTAATTACCATAAATTGCATGCTTACTAGCACTCAATTACTGATGAAGTTGCAATCAGGAATCTGACAGATGAGGGATTAATTCCCCAGAAACAGGGTTTCTTCATTCTTCTTGCTATGAACATATGTGTATGGTGGAAACAGATCTGAATGTGCCGGATGAATAAATTAAGAAATCTAGGATGAAACAGAACAGCTGGAAATATAACGGGTGATAATTGAGGGCTAATTAACTTCAATGAGCAATCTTCTACCAGGTGTTTTATAAGCCATATAGAAAGAGAAACTAGAGAAATTGCATGGTATGCATCTTCATTCAGAAATTCGATATGAACTGGTGTTCTACCTACACGGTAATTGGAAAATGACTGTACAGTCTGTTATGGGTATAAATATTCATGTGGCTTTGACTGATCAGCAAAAATCTTTTCATTTCTTTTTAAGCACTGACTTCTTTTTGTAAGTTCCTTGTCTTATCAGAGACATGAGTCTTTCTTACTTTAATAGATAATAAAAGTGAAGAGCTTACTTTTAAGAATATTTTTGAATGCTAAAGCTCTTCCTCTAATGTTCTTTGTTGATTTTGGCTACTCTGCTGGAGCCTGCTATAGCACTTTCCAGCAGTAGTTTCAGGTTATGTCCATAATCCCTGCAGCTTTTGACTATTGCTTAGAACATCATACACAGTGAATAATGAAGCCTTCTTTCCAAAATAAGCTGTTTAAAGAGCAGGAAAAGGACACTAAGTGCCCTACTTAAAACTTCTCACGTTTTTACGCACATCTGCATTCATTATGCAAATTGCTTTTTCTACATACTTATTCTTCTCTGTGTTTAAGATCCTTTGGTCCTGTGTGATCCTTCAATTTGCCTGTCATCATGTAGGAAACTGTGTTATGAGTCCTATTTATATGGCTTTTAAAGAGAACCAAGGCTATGCAAGTTTTGGACAAAATATGTTCTCATATTACCTTCAAAAATCAGGAGACTGAGATAAGGCATGGATTTCATTTTTCCTTACTTTACCTGCCTAGAAAGTAGCTGCTTTACTTTTAGTGGAGAGAAACAGGGTTACTTCCTTTATTGAGTTTTTATCTTTTTAGATGCTTCTGAAGGTGCCTGTTGTCTTGTTGGTAAGGATGGCTAGCTGTGATTAGCCATGTAACCATGGAAGTTGAGGAAAATAAATAATAACAATGGAAGACGTGGTGAGTCACCTTCTGTTTTTCTCCATTAACTACTTGAGGAGTCAATGAGAAGGTGGTTAGTCACTGGAACAAGCTCCTCAGGGAAGTGATCATGGCACCAAGCCTGTCAAGAGTTGAAGGAGCATCTGAACAATGGTCTTAGTCATATGGTTTAGTTTTAGGCAGTCCTTTGAGGAGAAGTTGTACTCGATGATCCTTATGGGCCCCTTCCAACTTGAAAGATATTCTGTGATTCTATGAAGCTACATAACTAGCTTAGATTTAGACACTTAACCTTTAGACAACTGAAAGTAGGTCAGGTGAATCTCACCATACTGTTTATAGGAAAACGGGGATATCTTTCCATTTTGAGAAGAGCAGTCAGCAAAGGCATGAGGCTGAGGTATTGTCTTCCAGTCTTATCTTGGAAGCTTACTTTTGGCTTTAGGGAAATCTTGAAGTTTTGCTTCTTACTGGGGTAGCATCTTAAGTTTTTACAAAATTGGTATATTACTAAGCATTGTCTTCCCTATGTAAAAATAGAAAATCCATTTGTTGAGGTTCTTATAATTTCTTGGATTATTGTCTTTCCTTTGTACAAGCGGTTTCCCTGTAACTCATGTCAGAGATATTTTAAAACATGTTATTCTGTATTCTTTTTTAAAGGAAACTGCTCTTAAGAACCAACACCTAATCATCTTCTTAATCTAAAATATCACTCTTATTCCCCTACAGCAGCTGTTTGTACTTTGGGATCAGGGATAGAAAAGGGAATATTTAAATATTGCCATGGGATTTCATGATACTTATATGATCAAAGGTGCCTTCATCTACAAGACAAGTAAAAGGATCGATATAATTCTCATTACTTGCCACAACAAAGGATTTTTAAAATAATTAAATAGAGTTGTCTTTTTTTAAAGAAAAAAAGCAAACCCACCCTGTAATTGTCAGAGGTATGGTATTCTGTTGCTTATTAATGAGACTTCTGGAAAACAAGTTTTGATTAAATTTTAATTTTATTACAGTAAAAGATGAAAAATTGACTATAGCAATCAAAAGGTCATTTTTTGCAACACTGTCAATGCAGGAAATACATTTAATCTAATGCGCATAAGAGATATTCTTGCTAGATTCGGAAAAATAGCATGTTAACTATTAATAAATATAGCCATAGTAGGAAGAAACGTGAGAGAAACGGCAAAAACAATAATTACTTCTAACTGTGTTCCTGAGAAATCTAGTTATTTAAAAGATTCTTTGATAGAAAGTATGTGGGTCAAGACCTGTCATCGCTCCAAGAGAAAATGTATGTGATTCATTTTATATCATTCTTGATCAAAAAAGCATAGAAAACTTGATACCCCAAATAGCTCAAAATCTGAAAACTTCATACGTTTGTGAGAACACTTTAATTTTGAAAACTGGGTAGGAACAACCTAATTATGGTAAAGTGATTTTGAAAATAAGCAGCAATCTCCAGTTCAGGTGTTAGAATAACTAGTCAAGGATTTATTGCTTTCTTTTAGCTTCACCTCTTTGCTGATAAGAAAGCAGTGTGATCTGAGGGATAAAAGGAAAATGCAAAGTAACACTAAAATTAGCTAGTGGTTTTACAACGTAGGTAAAAAAAGTGGCAAGAAATATTCCTTTGGTGACCATTTCTGTCTCAGAGTAAGAGAAAGAAAGGTGTTCCTGTTATCCTGAATGTGTAATTTTTGCTATAGGTTTGATTGATACGGATTTGTATATCCAAGTGAGGTGCTGCTTTCTTTAACTCACTGGTCCTGAGGTGAAAGTGTTGATCGGCGTCTTGCTCAGGTGCCTGATGTGCATGCCAGCACTGGGGGGCTTGGTGGAAAGCCGTGGGAATTGCTAGATGTCTTGCTTTGGTTTCAGGCTTTTAGGAACAAGGATCTTCTCTAGGTATTTTGGTTTTCAAGACTTCATGATAATCAGCACCGGGGATAGCAGCAAACTGATGATTTCTGGAACTAAAAGCACAAAGTTATACCATACAAAACATTTGTCTACATAGCATAAAGTTTTTGGCTGTCCCACAGTTTGGGTTGAGCTGAACACCTTCCTGACAATCATCTGGAGCAGTATGTTGGGGCACGGTGGGGGCCAGGGGCTGCCAGGGCCTGTCCCACCGCCCCATCCCGGGGCATTGTGCACCTCCACGGGGAAAGGGCTGGGCCAAAGCCAGGCTGAGCCACTGGCCCAGTGGTGGGCCTGGCTTGCTGGGGCCCATGGCTGGGCAGGGCAGGGCTGTGGAGAGCCAGAGACCAGCCCTGCTGGGGCAGTGAGTGGTGGCCCTGAAGGCTGAAATGGCGTCCTGGATTGTGGGCAGGTGGAGGGAGGCTCTGGAGGGTCATGGCCAGGCCTATTGGTGCCTTCAGATTCCCTGACATATTAATGTAAAGATAGAGTAAAGCAAGGAATCACTCATAAATAGCAGTTTTGGGTGGGGTTTGGTATGCTTTTTTTTTTTAATCATGTTTTTTTAACAGTGTGTTTTTGAAAGCATAGCGTCTCTTGTTTAGTGTGTAGACAATAACAAAGGCAAACAGGAGTGCTGGTAATGGAGCTCTCTATTAATTAAGTCCATTAACTGCAACACTGCAAAAATACTACCATGTGTTGGTGGGGAGGAGAATGCCTGGTGCCCCACTGTCCCGGTGTGGCTGGCGCAGGAATGGACTCCTGAAAATCAAGAGTCAGTGATGTGATCGTCTCTCTGCAAAACCCAGGTAACAGAAGAGCCCTTAGAATGCAGGTGGAAAACCCTGCTCTTCTGCTGCTCTGTGCAGTGTTGCTTTTTCATGACTTTGAACAATTTTAAGTCCTGTGAAATGTGTTTCAGTAAGAACTTCCAAAAATGTAGGTGTTCAGGTGTATTCTGCAATATGAAAATACATGAAAAAGGTGGTGAGGGATGTGGTGAGGGATGGGAGGGGAGGAAGTAAACCTACAGTAAAATTTCTGTAAAATAGCAAACTATTTTATGAGCAGTCCTATTGCTGTTATGCTGACTTCCATTGTTCAGATAAAATATTTATTTTAAAAGCAGCAAATACATCACATATGTTTGTGAATATATCTATGATTGGTGACTAAGATTCAACACCCATTTTTTGGTTCAAAAGATCAACACCACATTGGGTACTGAACATTGTATTTTGCTGCTCTTAAAGCTGCTTGGCATGCAACAGTATCTATATGTAAACACAGTGATATATAAATAAGAATACATTTCATTACTTTTATTCAGAACCAGTCAACCTCTGCTTTGTCCACATGGCTGAGCCTGTTAAAGGAGGACAACTCACAGAAAACATGTAAATACCATGGATCTGTTAAGCTGTGTGGTGTTCTGTTTGACTGATTGTATGTTTTACCATCTCTTAACTATCCTTGTACTTTTCATGCAAACACTGGGAACAACAGGGCAAGAAGCTGTGTGTGTAAAATACACAAATTTGTATTCTGTATTACTTAGTATTGGTGCTTGGTATTTGTGCTTCTGCCTGGATGGGATTCTTAGTTTGAGAGACAGGTGGAGAGTAAATGGGATCGAAGAGACTTAGGAGTGTTTAATACATATCTACAGCTATTTGCTTGGCAAAGATGATGACGTTCCGTTGCATGCTAATTCTTTTTGCAAAGCCAATAAAAGAGCAGTGTTTTTTTCTTACAGAAACTGACTTAGAAGTCTAACAGTGTGGACTGATGTTGTGGGGTTTGCTTTTCTTTTTTTTTTTTTTAAACTGATATCACATAAACCCTAGGTTGCTAAGAACTTATTCTGCTCCACAGTTAAGTGCAGGGGTAGCGAATTTTAAGAACAAGAGGTGAAGGATTACTCAGGAGGGTGCCAGTACAGACAATTCCATTTGAGAGTATCATTTGATGAAGAATAGAGTAAAGCAGAGGAAGATGAGCAGTGGTGAGTAATACTTTCTGTACTGACAAAAAGGAGAATTTCTTTGGTGAAGTAAAAATGTCCTGAGAGAGGGCATCAGCTTTTGAAATACGTGCTCTCTTTAACTAAGATTGGTTGAAACATGATTTGTCTTGCACTTTATGGTATTAAGTAATAAAGGAATAACCAAAAAAATGGTCATATTTAAATCTCTCAACGAAATTCTGACTTCTGTGAAACTGACTGTAAAACTCCTCTTTATTATAGTGGAAACAAAGATCTTTCAGTTTATATTGAAGTAAACAATGGCATTTGCTTCTGGAATCTGATAGAACAAAAGAAAACAGGAATTAAGAGGCCAAATTTGTATCTTCTGCAATGATAAACAGGACAGGACAAATTAATCTTTGACTGGGGTTAATAGGTGTGATTAGACATAATATTGTTGACATTTTGCTGCTTTGTTGGGGACAAATTTTAGAAAGCCCATGAGGCAATAATTAAAATTACAGTTTGCAGCTATTGCTGGCAGGGATTGAGGGTACTCTTGCACAAATATGGTGCTCATAAGTGATAAGCTATAATGTCTCAGAAGTGACAGTCAGCAATTATTTTAATTTACTTATGTCTCAATTAACTTATATTTTGACATGCTACTTAATCAAACTGAATTTTATTTAACTTCTTTCTACTGCCAAATGACCTGCTTGTTTTCCTCTCCCATTCCCCCCAAAAAACAGATGGCTTGATGCACAGATGCTCATGGACAGCAAAGCTGAATTAGCTTTGTCTGATTAAATATTTTCAGAGAATACCTGACTTGTCAGTTACTCCTTGGTATATCAAAGCCAAACAAATTATATGCTTTCTAAATAAGGAATTCAACAAGAACTTTGCAGCCTTCTCATACTAACTGTGTATATGGTCTCATATAAATCCACGCTCTGTAGCCAGCAACAGTGATGTCAATAACTTGATTCCATTAAGAAAGAGGAGAGGTGATCAGGGTTGGAACAAATGAGGTAATTATGATCTAAAATGCATTGTCTAGCAAATAATCATGTGTTTGCCTGTAAATTCTTCAAGAGAAGGATTATCATTTTGTTCCTTGTACAGTGTCTAGCACAAAGGGAATCTGTGCCATGACTAAATCTCAAAACACTACTGCAACAGAAAGAATAATAATCCATATAGGGGAGGATTGATTGTGTTTTGGAAAAAACTATCAGTTAACTGTTCATCTAAATGTATTGAAAATTCCCTACTCTGTTCTCTTTTTTTCTGATAATATCAAAGTAACTTTGCAAAGACTATGAAACTGGCCTCTTACTGATCACTGCGAATAAGAGTATTACTTTTAATATGCCCCAAATGCAGTTATTTGATGTTGTAAGATGGCCAATTAATTTGATTTAGTACAGTGATTCATTCCCACTTTCTCAGCAAACCTGGTGCTTGGACTATCCAAAAAAAATTCAATATTTAAATAACTGGATGTACTTGTCTTGGTTTGTTGGTTTTTTGTTGTTTTTTTTCAATTAATG
Organism: Tringa tobata; assembly: GCA_033628505.1. NCBI lineage: Eukaryota > Metazoa > Chordata > Aves > Charadriiformes > Scolopacidae > Tringa > Tringa tobata. The sequence continues at coordinate 1,222,618 of JAHREE010000075.1, forward strand.
GTACTAAATATTTAATGTTCAGCTAGATTTTAATAGTTAGAAAATATACTGACTGCTAACAGCTTTTGCAGGTTTTCATCAGTAGACTGACATTTCACAGCCTGCCTGGCTGAAATCACTTTCAGATAATTGAAGATTTTCTCACTCCCCTTAGCTGTTAAACCCTATTGTATGGGCTTCTGATCAGTTTTCCTATTGGAGCAGATCCTGAGCATGGTAGTGGTGAAAATAATATTTAAAAAACCCCAAAACTTGTTCAAATAAAGTTAAGACAATTCAATGCTCACATTGGCAATGCTGGAACTGTCCTGCACTCATCAGGACAAGATAGTTTGATGGAATCACAGGGTGATGAACGAGCTTCCCACACTACCTGGCAATCTGTGGGGAAGGAGCCCTTCTCAGAGGCAAAGAACAGCATAGCCACGTAACAACAGCTGATTAACTCTTGGGTAACCATGTCTCTCTTGTTGCTGAACTACAGTTTGGTAGCATACTGCTATTCCATAGTTATAGAAATACTCCTTGGGTAGCAATTTGACATATTGTACTTATAATAATATGGAGTTTATTTTGAGAGATTTGTGTTTTGGTTTTTTTTTGGTTTGGTTGTGGTTTTTTTTTGATTTAGAGACCTTAGGGAGATTAAAATAACATGGGCATCACTAGAAATATCTCGTATGTCAACTATTTTGTTTCGGATCAAAGGAAATGCTTGTCCATCCAGTTTCTTGGCTACCTGGTATTAATTTAGACTAGGCTTCTTCTGAAAAGAAATACCCTTCATATGTTAACACAGTTTTCTTATTAACCAATGCTACCAAACAGCTCTGTTTGCTGATATTGTCGGTATAACTTGCTTAAGGAGGATTGCAAGGCCAGCCGTTGAGTTCTGCTCTGGCTGCCTCTCATAGTAACTTTTTTGTGCTGCAGAGAGCTTATGTCTCATTGTTTTTCACTGGTAACAGCAATGTTTGCTTTCTCACTCATCTGAAATCAGTTTAGTTCTGGGGCGACGCTTTCAGTTTAACAGATCTGAAAATGTATCACTCCTTAGGTGGAGAAGCACATGAGAACTTGAATTATTTTAGTGCTTGTTTGTGTTAGTGCTGTAGTTAATAAGAAATATTTTTTTTAAAGGGTGGGGGGAATTGTAAAAATGAATTGTAGCAGTAGGGGCTACTGAAGCCTGATTTGAACCATCTTATTCTCATGTTTTCTCTATTCTGTTTATGTGCCCAAGGTCAGGGATGAAAGAACTGTACTTTGAGTAGACACAGAGACTGCAGGAAAGGAGGTTGCTTAACATTAGTGACCCTATTACTGGACTGAATCTCATTAGCTTATGTTGTGAATCCTGAGTAGAACTGAATGTATGTTCATGTGTTCACTATCTTATAGTAAAGATGTACATCCTGGGGACTCACTTTTAGTTTACTTCAGAGAAAAGACTTTAAAACAAATTGCTGTCAAGATATTGAAATACTATTGGTGATGTAAAATGTGTCCAATGCATCAATTCTGACACAAGAATAAGATTATTATGCCAGGGTTTTTTTTTATTGAAATCACACTTTCATTTTAAAAATGTTTAATGAAATATTTCCTTCTAGTTCAAAGTACAGAGTTCCTAAGTGTACCATCTGCTACAGTATTTGTATATAAAAAATGACAGTCACTAATTACACTGTGCCTTGGGTGGGGGATGACATCAGAACTGGATTATATTTAGTAAATTTAGAAAAAGGTATACTTTTAAGATAAGAACAGCTTCCATATTAAAAACTAGAAACTGGTATGAATAATCATAATATTAGTTTTCTGTCATAAAAGGCTGGTTTTTTTACTTTTGTCTAAAAGGGATATTTTCAGCAAGCTTGATAATACAAGTCCCTGCAAAAGAATAAGTGTGGGATGTCTCCTGGACTCTGTAGTGGTTTCTGGTGGAGCATTTAGGAATGAATATTCATAATGTTTTTATTACCTTCTGGCATATTTTGATACACTGTTCATATAAATCCCAAAACTGGGTTAATCATCTGAAAGGGGTTAATCATCTGAAAGTTAATTAAGATCTCTCTAGTCATGCATGTATTATATGTTTTCACTGGACTTAATTTACTGCTAGAAATAGGCCTATTAGGATAATTATTAGGATTCTGTAAGGAAAACAGTTAGAAGCAACACTTTCATGTTGCAAAAGACACATGAAATTATCCTGCACTGGGTACCTTCACAGCTTAAATTCAGGTTACTGTTTTGCTTGAAGAGAAGAAGAAGCATATGGTGCATATCCAGCAGCAGATGTGTCAGTGACATGGAGATTTTATCAGTAAAAAGTAGACAACAAAGAAAATTAGGTACCTCAAAGGACAGTAGGGAATAGAGAAAATCTGGTAGGAAATCCTCAAAGGCTTTGAGCGTTTGAGCAATGCCCCAGATTTGAACCAATAGCCTTAAATCCACAATAGGAAGACACACCAAAAAAAAACCCTGCAGAAAGTTCCCTGACTTCTGTGGCAAACTACACTGCTAGAAGTCTTCAGCTTGGGAAAAAGAAGATTACTGAGGACTTGTGTCAGCAGTGTTAGTGTGGGAGAAGTAAAATGGAAGTTCTGAGAAGGGAGAACTTGATCCAGATGCTGGACTTGGTGTTCCCTTCCTCTGTGTCAGCAATACAGCTCAGGAGCCTGTTGCACCAAAGCGAAGTTGCATGGTCAAAATTTAATCCCTCATTTCCCAACTTTAAAAATTTCTCTCTGCTATATTCCTGTCCTTTTAAATAGGAACTCTTGCATGCATAAGGAATGCATGGATTTCTGGTTTCTTTGCTAATTTATCCTTTGGAGAGCTACTCATATTCCAATTGAGTGATCATCATGGCTTAAACTTTGATACTACCAACATTTGCACCACAGGCCTCTATCTCTAGAGTTTATGGAGTAAATGATACTGGTAGTATGTCACTACCTCTTTTGAACAGCTTTTAAAATAAGGGATGCTTATTACTGTGTAAAACAGTTGTTCCACTCATAGGGGAACCTAGGATCAGCTCTAAACCTTGTAATTTGGAATTTTCTAGTAGTTGCAGATGCTTTCACCTTGAACTTCCCTCCTTTCTGTCCTGCTTGCTTCTTTCCATCCTGGGCATTCAGGCCCTTTTCTTCCTGTCTTTGGCCTCCTCCGCTTGCTTTTACCCTGTTCCTGTAATTCTTCTTTCTTTTCTTATCACTGCTCAAATCTATTTCTTTCCAGCTCATCAATAAAGTGAGTTGTAAGAACACAGGAGAGAGTGTCCTTGCCTCTGGTACAATAACAAAAACCTACGCCTGGAGCCAGACAATACACTAAAACCAAATTTCAAGTCTGCGTCCCAGATAAAGTGCTGTTAGAGATTCTTAACAAGAGCTCTTGTGAAGACTGTAGTTTTCTGTAATCTCAGTTTGAAAAAAAAAACCCTGAAGGGCTATGGTTAAAATTTCCCACTAAAAAATTCAGCTGGAGGCAGGTGTGCTGTGTGGGAGCTCTCGAACTCAGCGGCTGACATCTGGCAAACGCTGAAGACTGGAAACGGGCTCCCAAGATAGGAAGTATCATTCGATATCAGTTCTAGCTGCCAACTTCACTCCTCTTGCCTATGGTAAAAAGTATTGTTTCAGCTTCTCAGGCGGGTGCAGTCAAGTGGAGAGAACTTCTGTAGGGTAAAGTATACTCCACGTGAGAACTCCTCTGGTCGTTGCTACTCATATTGAAACGTCGCAGGGTGGTGTTAATCAGGGAGTGCTTAACTCCAAGCAGTGCTGGAAGGTCTGCAACCCTTCATGAGCAAAAATTGTTTTGTGGGTTATTATATTATTTTACGAAAAGCTAAGGCAAAAAGAGGCATTTCTAGGCACCTGATTTAGACAACTTTGAAATCTAATCTGTCTTAACCTGAACTCTCAGAACTATTAATTCGAGCCAAACTGTGCTGTGTAATTATGTTGGCTATTCCCTGTGGTGCAACATTGTCTGCAAAAGACACTGATCACGTGAGTATAGCACTTTCGAGCAATTATGACCTATATTGAAAATTACTGAGGCTTAACTAATTATCTAGCTAAAATTCAAAAGGAGAAAGTTCCTCCTCCAACTCTACGTTCCCTTCCTTCCTAGTGCTTGATGGGTGCTTGAATCAATGGGAGTTTTGCTGCTACTGGCTTCTACAAATCCAGGGAACAATCATGGGTATTTATTGCTGCATTCTGCTTTTCATTTGGCTGCTAAATTATATTTCTCAGTAATTCTTGGATAAAGCAATGAAAACTTTGGTTTCTTTTTCCTCTCCAAGTGCCATGGGAAGTTTTTCTGTGTAAATATGACATATCACAGCATTTGTGGGGTTGATGTTCATGCTTTTTTTAAAATTTCAAATCAGGTGACAAAATTAAGAGTGGCCTTTTTGTTCTCCTGATTCCAGGTAGGGTGAAAGGCGGTATTTCCACTCAATGTCTTGCATATTAGAATCTAACATGTGCGTGTTTTTCTTCTCTTCACTTGTGTGCATGAAATAAATGTGATTGAGAAATGGTCAGGTGGACAAAAAAATTGCATTGGAGATTTTTCTTGCAAAGAAAATTGATATAATTTTCTTTGAATTCTCTAGGTTTATCATGAGCAGTGAGTACACAGCACACTAATTATACATTGAATATTCCTCCTCTTGTTTCAGCAAAAAATGTTTTATATCATCTTTAAACATTCATCATCAGTGTTTGAGAGACTAACAGAAGGATTTCTTCCATAAATACCTGAAAAGCAAATGATTTTTTTTTGCCTCCTTTGTGCTCAGCTGTCTGTACAGATAGGAAGTTTTAGTCTTTTGAGCAGACTACTGACCACAAACAATTTTCAGATTTGGTGTTCCACTGTATTATTTACAATTTCAATCTGTATTGAAGTGTTAGGGAAAATATCTGTACTGTTGTAGTGTTGAAGTTTGAATACCAATTAGCTGAAAGAAATAGCTTATCAGTTTATTACTGATATAGAAGCAGAATTCTAAGTAATCTCAATTATGAGTAACTTTAAAAAAATCCTTTCTGAATATTTTTAGTGGAAAAAAGAATGAAATTCAGAGAAATAAACTTTATTTTTACCTGACTAAAATATTAATTTCTTTTCCTCAAAGGTTTTAAATACCTAGCACAGAGTAATGAGCTGCTATTAGAGCTATTATATTCTCTCATGAAAGGAAACAAAGCCACATTCCCTATGGATACACACAGGCACTGAGCATCTCCAAAGCAGCTGATACTCAACTGGTCTGAAATGTGTTTCATTTGCTCCGGTGCTGCCCCAGAAGGATTTTCAGCACTGTGAGCCCCACTGAGCAATGCTGTTTCATGCACACAGTTTCTCATGGTATTAATGTTTTTTTTCTCCATTTAGTTTTTGTATAATCCACTGGTGTTGCCCTGACTGGAGGCCTTATATCTGTTATAACTACACCTACTGTATCACATACCGCAGAGATACACTGCAGCGCTAGAGATTTCTAATCCAGTCCCTAGCACCTTGGCTAATTAGAAATAGAAAATTGGCATGCAATAATAGACTTTAGCTATAACAGAGTTTACAATTAGTTTAACAAAGTTAATTTAGATTCAGAGATACCCATTCAGAGCTTTTAGTGTTTAAAAAACTGTTATGCTATGTCCTGTGCCACAGTGGTTTCTGCTCAGTGTCAGGCTTCCCACCGGTGCAGGGATGAGCAGTGGGGTGTCAAGCTCCTCTCTGGAGCCAGCAGCCCGCCGGCGCATAGGCAGGGGTGATGGGGTGATGGCTGTTGAGGCAGGGGCATGGCTGTCTGCTGACCTCGCTCCTGTGAAGCTGGGAACCCATGGCCTCTTCACCCTGGCCTCAGGAAGGGACGTGGCAGGTCTCTGCGCTGAGTGGCTCAGGGGAAAGGCAGCACGTTCCTCCTCCTCCGGGGAGGACCTGGGGGTGTTGTGGGCATCCTGGAAAACAGCTTGTCTTTTAAAAGGTGGATCTAGCTATGTGTTAGCTTGGGGAATATGCCTAGTGGTGGAAAGCACCTGGTGATCTACTGTGCCAGAAAAAGTCCTCGTGCTTATTTAATCGGTCGTGGACTGGCTGCTCAGCTTGTTACATAAATGTTCTCTTGCATGCAGAGAGCATCAAGGTTGATCAAGGTCATATAAGCAGTTTGATTTGAGTAAAAATGACCAGAGCTCATATGACATTTGTTGCTGGGTCTCTGTCCTTTCTCTGCCCACTCCCACATGTGGCAAAACAGATACTACTTTCAAAAGGAAAATCCATCACAGCAATGGGAACAGGCAGTGTCTCTGTTGTATTACCTAGACATGCCACGCCTGATGTCAATAAAGAAACCTATAGGACATGATGCGGATAGTCAGAATTTCCTGCCTCTAGGAATTTTGATTATATGCCTTTGATTTTATGTTCCTTGTACACCATAGACAAATGTAATTTGGTAAAGGCTGGAGCAAAAGACAGGGCAATTCACAGGCTTAATCTTGTTAGCATTTTAAATCAACCTGCTTATTTTGTATGAAGAGTGCACTTTTAAATAGCATCCTTTAAATGTATTAGCATCTCCTTTCTGTGACTAAAGTACTTTTCATATCAGAAAAGCTTTCAGGAGTGTTAAGTTCAATTTCTTGAAAGGCTAATAAGGCAAATGCATGCTTGCTTGGGTCTGGTGCCTGGCAGGTCAGCTTCTGCACTACTGGGGGGCGGGATAAGCATTGCTACAGTGACCCTAATTCTTCCAGCTCGTTGGCTGTTGATTAGGCATGGTGTATATAAAGCAATTATCTCCTCCTTACTCCAATAAAAGATCTGAATCTGGGATCATTAGATAATACTATGTACAGACTTAATGTACCTCAAAATTGCTCTCCTCCCACTTCTTATTGACTGCACCCACGTTGGCATTCCATCTTACTGTATCCCAACACTAACACTTGGTCTTGGAAGCAAATCGTACCCTGCAATAGATCTTCCCACCATGTCTTTCCAGCCTTGGATGTATGGATCTTATATCCCATGATGTGATGATATACTTTATCCAGAGTGCCAGATGAAGATTGTAGGAATTAAATGAAGTAAGAATTAAGCAACAGAATTAATTGGTGGAGACAATTCTTAAAAAAACAGAAATGTCCATTGAAAAGTAAAATGTAATTCACAAAAGCCACAGTCACATCTCTCACTCTGGATCCTTAAGTGAGAGATGAAAAATGCCTCCAGAAATTAGCTTTGAAACTAAAATTCATCATTTTAGTGGATACTAAAAATCATGGACCCGGTAGAAAACCTGATTGGTAGCGTTTCCTCCACACCATAACCTCTATTAAGAGCTCACTGTTCTGTAGGCAGTAATTACTGATTTCTGGTCCCACAGTGCCTAAAATATTATCACCTCTGTTTCAGCTAACATACTCTTCTGTTCCCTTGGTACCAACTGTCCTTTTCCTTGAAAAGGACTAATTCAATTAAATTAAAATCAGAGCAATGATTCATGCTCCTATTTTAGCCTGGAGATTTAGAACTGAAAGAGGGCTTATGTGCTTGAAAGCTTGTAAATTTTTTCCAGCTCTACCAATCAAATTTGCCTTTATAAATGTTGTCTTGGAGCATCACAAGCTACAACAACATTGCATTACAGATACAGAGCATCACTGGTGATTTAAAAAAATGATATATACAATCTGAAATTACTGATAACCACTTCTGCTCCGAGTATTGTTTCAGTAGCTTTATTTTTACTTAAAAACCAGAAAGTAGCTTGTATCCGGACCTGATATGGCAACTGGGAAGTTGCACAGGGAGGAGCTTGCCTTAATTAGTCAAACTCATGAGTAGCTTAACAAAATCAAATCGTTGCTTTCTTTCTTCTTCCTCCTGCCCTCCCTTGGCTTTGCTGGTTCCATTGTTTATTTGCATCTGTTACTGTCAACATCTGCCTGCGACTGGTACAGATAGGTTGGGCTGCTGGATCAGAGGCAGTGAGACACAGATAGGAGGGGAAGAACAGCTCTGCTATTGTCCATTTACTAGAAATTACTTGTGATGCAAAAGAATAAAACCTGTTCGAGAGCTTTATTGGTCAGTAATCTATATGATGGCTTTAATCTGGAGAAGAGTCAGCAATTACAGTGAAATAGTGATTTTTTAATTAACATCATCTGTATAATTTTAAACCTTGTGTGAAGTTTGTCAAGTCCTTCATGGTAAAAAAATATGGTGTTCATGTCAAGAGTATTGAAACTGCAGAAACAAAGTGGCAGACTAGCTAAAATCCTAAAGCGTATTAACTGAGCCTTTCCCTGAACTGCAGAGACTGCATTTAGATGTAACAGATGAGTTTCATACTTTCTCCATTAAAACTCCAAGGTGTATTCCATATTCTTAGGTTCTTTTCTTAATTTTTGCTTTATGGAAAAAAAAAGAGTCTTAATTTGTTTAGTGCTGAGTTAAAGCCTGGAGATAAAAATCCTGCTGCGGTTCATTAGGGGATTATTTTAATTAGTAAGTGCATGACAGTAAAACTGAGAGGTGTGATTTGTAACTTGGCTTTTATGGGTCTGATGGCTACATCTGTGCTAGTGAATGAAATGGGCCAAGACTCACTGGCCGGAGGGCAATTAGTGTGGCTCAGCTTGTATTCTTGCAGCAAAGCTCTCTAGCCCCCTTCCCAAAACTGGACACCTTCATCCACAGTGCTTATGCCCCATCCCTGGAAGTGTTCAAGTCCAGGCTGGATGGGGCTTTGAGCAACCTGGTCCCTTCCAACCCAAACCATTCTATGATTATCAGACATTATTTGTGTGTTAACTCCACCTTGGTGTGGCGTATAGAAGTGGTACCTGGCTTAGGCCAAAATCATGCCACAGAGTGGTTAAATGAACAGCACACTCACAGGGTGACCATAGGGTGACCTCAAACCCATGCCTTTGCCTTATTTAGCCTACTACTGTAGGTGTAAACCTCTGTGCTGGGTGTTACACAAACACAGAACATAATTATCAACCTGAAGAACTTATCACTAACATATACAGCAACAGATACAAAGAGGCAGAAACTGGCAGGGAGCCACTGAAGCAGTACTGGATGATAAGATCGAGTTTTAGAAAACAGAAATTAGGGTTCATCTAAGAAACTGAGGCATCTGCAATGCCTCAGTTTTGTTTGGTTTTTGGTGTTTTTTTTGTGGTTGGACACGATGATCTCAGAGGTCCCTTCCAACCATGATGATTCTGTGACTCTGTGATTCTATGTGGACAATTGCATCTATATGGATAAATCAGAGCTCCTGTTGTTGTGAATGAAGAGATAAAGACACTTCTTGCTACTGTAAAGGGAACCCAGTTGACTACAAGGCTTCATGACTTGCAGAATCTGTTTTATAGAACTCATTTTATTGGATTATACATTATGTCTGCGAACTCCTTTGGCAGAGAATTGTTCTCTCTATACACAGTTATAATCAGGGCAATCATTGGCAGACCTTCCTTGTGGAACAGTATGTGAATGTAGGACAACAAGGGAAAGTACGATGGGATTTTTATCTTCACACTCCACACACATTCAGTATAAGCAATGAAAACATAGAATCATAGAAAAAATCAGGTTGTAAAAGACCTCTGGAGGTGTCCAGTCCAGCCATTTGTTCAAAGCAAAGCCAATTTCCAAGTTATATCAGGTTTCTCAGTGCCTTGTCCAGTCAAGTTTTTTAAAACTTCAAGAATGGAGATTGCTTGACATCTGAACTTTAAAGGTCCCTTCCAACCCATACTATTCTATGATTCTATGATTTTATAATTTCCACACAACCTGTGCCAGTGTATGACCACTCTCATAGTCATACCTTTTTTTCCCCAATACATAATAGGGATTTGCCTTTCTGTTCTCTCAGCCTCTTGTCATATATTACATCTCTGTTCCCTGACCATCTGAGCGCCCCTGCCTTGGACACACTCCCATTTTTCAAAATCTCTCTGTTACTGAGGAGTACTCCATATGTGGCCTCAAGAATGATGAGCAGAAAGGGGTGATCAGGTCCCTTAACTTGATGGTTCTGCTTATGCTAATGCAGTGCACTATGTAATTACCATAGGAATAGGTAACACAAATTTTCAAAGTAATTTTAATCCGAGAGTTAAAATGTAAGTTTCCTGCACGGAATAGGTAGAAGAAGGAAATGATAAATGTAAATATTTTAGCTGATTTCCTGTGTGGGGAAAATGCATTCATGTTAATGCATTCATATATTATAATAATAAATGCCAGCATTTTAATTTATTATCAGATACAGCAAAGTGGATGTCATTGTAGCAAACAGCTACACAGTACTAAATGATATTCAATCAGACATTGTTTAATACTTGATACCTCTTTGAATCAGTTAAATAGCATACTGGAAGTTAAATAGAGAGTAGGTAATGTCGTTAGCAAACATGCATTTGAATGATCTTTTTCTCTTTCTTCTTCCTTTTCCTACTTTACATGGGTATCAAAAAACCCCAGGTCATCCCATGTAAATGGATAATCTAAAATAGTTGAAAAAATTAATTGACAAAGTTCACACAATGAAGACACCATTATTAAAAATGCCCTAGGAATTTGGCATCTTCATTCGTTAAGAACCTGACTTAACATAAATTGTATCTTAGGTCCAAAAAACTAGCTTGCAGGTTGGAAGTTCAGGTGTGTAACATCTGTCTAGTCTATGACCAAAATACAGAAACTGATCTCGCCAATATAATTTTATTCATTATGTGCTGACTTCAGCATTCCAATATGGAACCTTTTTAGGCATTGATGTTTACAGACTTTATTTCACTGATTTTCAAGCCTCCTATTCTTCAACAAAATGTTCTTAAAATATGAAATAATATTCCTTGGTATATAGTAAATAATTTTATTTCCTGGGTTTTCTAAAGTAAACCTTGACAAAGAGAAAAATCAGTCACTAGCAGCAGATGGGACAGTATGTCTAATAAATCTCTGCTTTCTCTTTTTCCCCGTGATTAAGTTGTATGTAGACATCTTGAATATACAGTTTTCCATATAAAAAGCTTCTATTAAGGGCATGAAGAGATTTTCAGGGATTAGCAAGTGCTGTCTGGGACTTTCTGCATTACTTAAATACACTGTCTCCCTCTTTCAGTGCATTTATTAGTTTCTTTTGTCTCTTTCCAGAGTTTCTCCATGAAAGCCATCAGTGCTCCTGACTTGGTAAGAACAGTCATTTTTTTCCCATGTGATACTTATCCTCTTGATTTTAACAGAAACACACTTTTACTGCACTTGCAGATATGCAGAATGTGTCTTGAGAGCAGTGAATTTGCTCAGTGTCGGTATCTTCGTTCTTAAGAGCCTTTTCAAAATGCAAATTAGAGACCCAGCCTACAGAATCAGAAATTTTAGAGCCCATGCTAATTGGGGAAATCTGAGATGGTTGCTCTGAATGGGAGGTTGTCAGTCAGGCTTGCATTAATGTGAGCTCCGAGGATTTGTATCGCTAGCTTAGAGTAGCTCAAGAGGAAACACAAATCTTTTCTCTCACAGGGACTGCAGAGCTAACTCCCAACTCCATCCTCTTGTCCCTGAAGCTCTTTTAATTATTGTGATCTTGTTAGCATAATTCAACAACTTTAAAAATGCAGATCAGTTAGTTCTGAAATGGTTCTTCCTACACTGCAAAATTATAATGTTACAGAGTGATCTAAATTACCGGAAAGCTATGGGGCAATTCAAGTGCTTTTAGGCTTTTTCAGATTACAGTATTTCTGAATCAGTAAATTCCCATAAAAACTTATTAACAAACCAATCCAAGAACACCTCAAAATTCTGTAGTCGGTGTTTGCTTTTTTAAGCTCTAGGTTTATAAATAAATGTATTTATATGGGGGTGGGAGGGTTTACTGAGCAAGTAATAACTCTTCAGCTAAACGAAGTTCGTCATTTAGGTCAATTAAATATGTTCAGAGGTTCACATTTCAAAAGGTAATTTTTAGAATTCACTAGAAATTAAAAGATGATCAGAGAGAAGACTGCTTGCAACAGGCACAGAAGCAGCTGGGCAGAGGTCGTTGCTACCATCGTAGCATTCCTGTCCTACAACAGGACTGTTTGAAGGGTTGTTTGTCCATCCTGTGGGTGGAGCTGGCCGGAGCAGTGATGCTCACTCTTGCTGAGGCAGTTCTGCACTCTCACAGGCCACTTCACAAGACAAGCTCACAGCCTCGCTTACAAGGTTTCAAGGCTGACCTGTGGTCTCAATTATACTGCTTTGTTATCACGACAAGGAGGTTTCAGGAACTGTCTGTTGCCATGAAGACAAACAGGCCATTCTTACCCAGCTGATGGCAGGGCCGGAGTTGTAGTGCAGCTGCTTTGGCTTTGCAAAGAAATGGAAGTGTGAAAATTTCTAGGAAAATCACAATAGTGGGCAACAGCAGGGGAAATTCCAGACCTGATTCAGACCAGACCGCAGACAGCCAAAATGCTCTCAGCATCCTTGCCCTGGTCTTTTAGGAATTACATAACCAAGAACAAGATAAATCAGCCTGATTTAAATTATGCAGGGAAAGGCTCAAGCTGAGAAGCAGGTTTGGGTGTTCTGCTCTCTGGCTCTCTAGGATTATAATAAACCTTTCTACTAAATTTCCTTCTTAAGCCTGCCTCCTGTAAAGAAGACAAAGAGCACAGTGGTTGGTAGCACAACAGACATCATGTGTTTGGAATGATGACAGAAACAAGCTCAGGGAAACAACAGTACAAAATGTCTACTGATGGAGGGAAAAAGGGGAAGTCTCTCACATTCTGCAGATGTAAAAAATAGTTTCACTGTCTTGTACCAGAAGCAAATGTACGAGGAATGTCTTCACATAGTTAGGTCCTGCGACAGGAATTCCTTCCTTCACCAGCTCAGTAACTTCCTTTGTGTAAGAGGGCAGAATAAGGTCCTCCAAAACTAATTTGGCTAAACAGTAAGCCATATGAGTTATGTCTTTATCGTGCCTAAGCCTGCCTGAGACCTCTGAGTATTAGCATGTGATTTCCCTTCATCGTAGCAGTGGTATATGTGGGATGATGTGCCCTGGAGTGAGAGCTGGGGAAGGTACTAATGTGTGTGGAATTACACAATATAGGAGAGATGTCTAGAGGAGACATCTGCCATGCAGAGTAGGTGAGATCAAACGTAAAGAGCAACAGAAAATCTTAAATGTTGTGAGCATGTTCACGTGTCTGCCTTGTGAGAATGTTGCTGCCAGCTGAGTTGCACAGTGGGGATGAAAATAGCACATGTATGTACATATGCTGCAGCTTTATTTGGAGCATCGTCACTAAGTCCAACTGTCTTCTTGCACCTAGTGAGAGTAGTTATGCAATCACTGCAGAGATAGCAAGAGGCACAAGACAGTAAATGCCTTCTGATGAGGATAAAAGATGAATTGAGCTGGCAGACAGGAACTCCTCTGGCTCATAAGAACAGTGGAAGAGGAACAGTGCTTTTCAGCATAAGCATGAAGAATGTGTGTGGTAAATGGAAATCCGAAGTTGGAAGAAAGAGACAGCAGAACAGGGAGAAGGATGAGACCCAGGGCAAATTAGCTGCGGGTATAAATTAAGCCTGGAGAGATAGCCTGGTTTCATTAGCAAAAAAAATAGCACAGGAAAGGTGAAGCAGGATGGAAGAAATCTGTTTTGAACTGGGCTGAGAAACGAGTAGGAAATTAGAAATAAGATTTAACATGGCTTGCATGAGTGTCTGGGCAGTGACTCTTCCACAGTAGCCAGAATCTTACACACAGCAATAAATGCTATCACACCTACAAGTTTCCTACCTGTTGCTAATACAGAGGGAGAACACTGTGTGCATACTTTTCACTGAAAGCAGCAGGTATTGCAGATGATTAACACAATTCTCCATTTCCAGACATTGATCCTCTAGTAAGGGCAGTAAAGTTGAAACTGTAGTGATTGGGATTTTCATTCCTAGTCATTGTAATTTTGGGGGGTTTGTTGTCATGGAGATGTTTTTTGTGTACTGTGCTTTGTTGTATCTTCTGAATGGGACTAGCAGTTACAGCATATCTCACAGAATCTTCTCTCTAGAAAGAGAACTGTGGCAGTGGAGGGTTTATTATAGATTTTTCTAATAAAACATTACTGGTTTGTGTAGAACAGGGCAAGACTAAAGAAATTCATTGTCCTGTCAGGGTTTGTGATATTCTGAATTTCCTGTGGAAGTTTATCCTTCCATACTTGGACAAAGACCTGAGAATTTTATTTGGTACAAGACTCTCATTTTCTATAAAATTCCTTATTGTTAGAGGACTAGAGATCTTGCTTATTCCTTCTGGTTACTAATCACAGCTGGCATCCTTGGTACTCCGGGATTACTGTCACTTCAGCATTTCCAGCAAACTGCTGCCACTCTGGGGATGGGCAATAACCAATGACCAGAATCATCTACTCTTGCATCCTTGTCTGGAAGTCTGTTCTAGTTCAAGGACTGATGCAACCACTCGGATTCTTTTATTCAGCCTGTAAGTAACAAACACAATTCTCCTTTGCTGCTCAGATTGCTCCCAGGGATGTCTGGACAACCATCAGATAGGTTTCTTCCCTACGTGGAGTTAGTCCTGTGTAAATATTTAAGCAGTTCTTCATTTACCTGATCACATGTGTTTGTTGTACATTTTTAGCTGGCATTTTATTTTATCTACTACTAACCACACACCCAAACTCTAATGACTGTCAGCACTGTGACTTCACATTCAGATCTTTTTTGCTTTGTTATCCTTATAGTACTTACACTTTAATGGATGAGAGAAGCCACAATAAAGGTATCTTGTGTAAACCTCTGATAGTTCTTTGGTGGTCATAGACATCTTGGTCATTAGTCCACTACTTATCTGCTAGTCAGTTAACAATTTCAAGACATTCAGTTGCACAGCTCTGATAATTCTGAATACAAGCTTCCGGTGCTTTTCACCTACTTTGCATTACAACAGTTGTGAACGCCGGTCTTCATCCTTGGGCTGGTACCAAGCCACAGAGAGATTTCAAGATTAGGACAGACATCTAATCAGTGTTGGGGAAGCAGGACAGTGAGAGTGAAGGATAGATTCTGTCCATGTCAGAAATTTGGTCAAAGAGATAAGAATGTACCAACTGGATTTCCAAAATGCGTGCACCCATTAATCCTATAATCTAGATGAGCTCTGACACAGCCATCACTTGTTGGCCTGTAAGAGAATTTTATAGCTGACTGGGACAGTAGCAAGTGTAACCTATAGTGCTGTTGTGTGAAAACCTGCATTAGCTGTGATTAGCTGCAGATGCAGGAGTTCTCCAAGATGACACACTGAAATGGCCAATTGTGGATACAAGTGTGAATTGCAACCAAAGAAAAAGGAACTATTTTGCACATTTTTAAAAAATATTTTTCTCTGCCTGCATCACCCACATCACCTCTCCTTCCTCACTTTCAGCTTTAATATGAGGATCTTGCTGTTCGTGATCTGAACCAGGCAGTGGGTCATGTAGAAGGCAGGGGTATAGTTGTATGCCAGGGGCCAGTACAACTGAAGAGACAGTGTGCTAGACTATGTTTTTCTTTTTCAATATTGAGGTTAAGAAGTGGTGTATTTGGAGTGGCTTACTTTAACTTATTCTGTGCATGCAGGAGGAAGACAAAATTTCCTTTTCAAACAAGGCGTTGACCCTTTGAATCATAGAGAACACTATTTGCTTAAATTTCTCTTCCAGAAGCCAGCAAAAGCACAGATCGCAGTCCTACGTCTAGTAGAAAAGAAGTCCTCTAAGTTATTTAGAACTTGTTGATGAATGATTTCTGGAAATGTAGATAGGTTGTTTTGGAGGTTTGTTTGGTTGGTTTGTGCTGGTTTTTTTTCACAGGTATAATTTTTTCAATAAAGTTTAATAATTCTTTTTCTGGTGCCTTGTCATGGTTTGGGCCGTATTGGCCAGTGAGAATGACAGATACTCCCTTCCACCTCTCTCTCCAAAGAGAGCTATAGCTGTAGGCTTTGGGTACTTATGACTGATTTTCAGTCTGCGTAGTTTCTTAGAATGTAATTCATCAGCTGTCATAACTTCAGAAAGAGGTATTTGTCATGTACCTATACCTTCTTGCTAGCCTGTCAAGTAGCCCAGTCCAAATCACAAAAAAAAATAAAAATCAGCTCTTATAATACATTTTAAATGTTATCAGGGTTTGACAAACTATATAAAAATGATTTGGTTTATTTCCTTATTAAAGGAACCCGGAACACTTAATGGTTTTGGCTAAAAAATATGTTCCCAGAGACTCTTTTCTATGAGTGCCAGTGGAAAACGGGATGTTAGAGCAAGCAGGATAAAAATATTTTCCAAAGAAGTTATAGAAATTGCTCAAATGAGAGTTAAAATTTCTGGTGCTGATAAATGTGCTTTAGCATACTAATTCTCCATAGGGTCACTGTCATCTTTCTAACATATACATTGTCATTTACTTAAACTCAGTTCAGCTGCTAGTGGCATTACTAACCTTCTAAGAACACTACAGCAGATGTCTGGTTTCAGACACGAGATGTTTTGACACACAGGTTCCCTCTTGCACATACTGTGGAGGGACGGAATAAAGCCTTGCAGGCAAGGAACTGAGCTGAGCTGTGGAAGGTGTCTCTGTTCACCTCCTGTAGCTGTTACAGGGTTCCTCTATGGCCACAGGCAAGCTGTTCTGTCAAAACACACATCTACATCTCACAATTCCTTTTTCCCCTATGGATCTTTCTGCTTTCAGTGACATGATGGTGTAGCTCATGGATCTTCTTTTGCATGTGCACCAGCAGGAGACTTTCTGCTCAGTCTGTAGAAACTCATGGCCTTGGGTTAATCCTTATAGCACCTCAGCAGCAAAGTGTTGTACAAGAAAAAATCTTGACCTTCAAAGAGGTTTCAGAAAGGAGTGGGAGGAAAGCACAGAGTTGCAAAGTGGCTTATTTTAGTTCATCTACCAGGTCAGCAATAGGGACAGGAAGAAAACTAGTCTGTGTTGCCTGCTGTTACTGTTCTCACTTCGACAGCCTTTCAGTTAATGCATGCTTTGTTCCCTCCAACTTGAATTGTCTTATACACATTTGGGTTTTATCTAGATGTAAGGTTTTATATGCTCTCCTAAACAGAATTTTGCTTCTTGCGGCTACTCACTGGTGTGCAATTGGTAGACACACAAATAAATACAGTATAGAAGAAAAGAGCTGGGGTGGTTTTGTAGTAGGGAATCAAACTTCACAAATATAGCAAGGTACTGGAGTCAATGGGCGAAAAAGAACTGTTTGGTTAGTTCACCATACTTGATTTCCAAAAGCCTTTTGGTTTGTTTTGCCCTACCAGAGGTTCTTTGAGGAACAAAGCAGTTAAATAACTGATTAAAATGTTAGAATCAAAGAGTCAGAAATGAATAATCAATTTTCATGATAGAGAGGTAACTGGTTTTATTGCCTGCTAGCTCAAGCAATGATTATGTCAGTCACACCACCTATAAGACTCTCGAAGACAAATCAAAAGGAGTAGGGCATCCCACTGAGCACAATGAACCCGTTGATCTCAGGCTTGGCCACTGCTCTTGGGATAGTTTGGGATAGTTAGGAGAGAGGAAATGATTTCTCACCTTACCAAAGAAATGGCCTACTGAACAACCCTTTAGAGCTGGACCTCTGGGTCATTAGATGCATAGTGGGCTAGAGAAACATCTCTATGAGAAAACGGAGTTCAACTCATTTTTCTCTTTAGGGTGGAAAAGAAAAAACAGAGTGAGGGTGTAACAGAAATCTGTGGAGTTATGAATGTCATGTGGAGGTAGAATATATAACCATGATTCAGTGTCCGAGGAAATTACCAGGTATTGAGACAGAAAAAATCCTCAGTACTTTATTATACAGTTTCGTAATTCAATTATAGAGCTAGTCATCACACAGATGCTATAGCAGCCACAAATGTAAATGGCTTTAGACAGTAAGTAGACAAAGTCAGAGGACGAAGATCCATCAAATATTACTAAATGCAAAGACACGGATAATTTTGGCTTTCGAAGTCCCTAAGCAAAGATTGCTGAAAGCTGGAGTGATTTATGAAAAAAATATAGTAAACTTGACTTTTTCCAAAGTGTCCAGTAGTATCTACTCTAGGAGCCTAGAGGCTGGTGAGGCAGACCTTTGGTTTGTATCTGCTTCTGCACTTTCATGGTGACTGCAGATTCAGGCCCCTGATCTTTTAGCTGGTTTTGGTTTTATGTTTGTATTCACTGAAGGCTGCTTGAGACAGAGATATCTCTTGCTTTGAGGATGTACAGTCTCTAATGGAATGGGATGGATCCCTGATTGCTCCCCAGGGCTTCAAATGCTACTCTCATACACATTGTAATTAATAGTTACATAAGAGCCAATTGAAAATGTGCACAGTAAACACAGAATCTAGTCTGACACTCTCATCCCACAGCTACAGCCCTGCTGTTATTTGCATGGGAACCTGGCACATTTTTTCCTTTCTCCAACTCTTCTGCCTTTGAGGCTCTCACTTAAAGTCACCGAGTTCTTCATTGCCCACAAAAGTACTGACCGGCACGAGGCACCCTGGCTGCAAGCTTCTTCCTTAGAAACCTCTCCCAGAGCATGTTTCTTCCAGCATCTTGGAGATACGAGCCTCAAGCATGCCATTCAGGAAGGCAGAACATCCTTCCTGGCACAGAACCATTTCTTGGTCTCCTAGGGGTGCATTATCTGCTTATTTCTTGCTATCTCCCCCAATTCAGGAACATCCCTGCTGCTTTCTTGTATAATCTTGTGAATAATGTCCGATGCTGAATTGACATCCAGAAAGAGTTTGAATCACTTGGTAGCAGAGCCTCAGCAGTCAACTCCAAACTGCTTTCTCTCTAATATTCTGAGTAGGCTCCAGACCAAATATTAGTATCAAGATAAAAAACAATCACTTTTTAATGTGTGAGATTAGGTTTCCCTTGGTACCTCAGTGATGGTACCAGCCAGGCCATGTTCTAAAATTCACACTGACATCAATGAGGGCTGTTGACAGGAAAGATATGTAGATTTGAAAAATTGAACTATTGTTTAGATTTTGATTTTTTTTCCCTTGGTACTGTGTTTTCAACTATATATAAGTATATCTTTTTGGGCAAAAGTAGATTGATTTCACTGTAGTTTATACTATATTGGCTTACAACAAAATCTGAGTGAAGTTGTATTTAGAAAGAGATATGTTCTGGATTTTAAAGTTCGTTTAAACATCCGTCACATTCATTAGTTTCATGAAATCTTGGTTTTTGCCAAGCATAAAGTTTGGTCAGACTGTGACTTGGTTGTAATTTTAGATAATGTTTCTCTCATTGATTTAACTTGATGCTCTATTCGGTGCTTCACAGAATAGAATCTAAGGCAAGAGGGGTTGTGCTGAGTGGAGTTATCACACGTGTGCTGCTAGAGGTGGGACGTGAAAGATATCTGGAGCCTTCTGACAGCAGCCATGAATGTCTCACCAGGTAAATCCTAAAAGGACCATCAGATAGTAATGTAATGTTACTCAGACTGGCTGGGACAGAATGTGTTCCTTATAAATGCTGTGTGGTTGTTACTCTTTAAGAGGTGAGCCTAAAGGAAGATAGTATCTTTCTTAACACTGGTCAATCTAAGAATAAAAGGAGAAAATAAAAGCTCTTGGGCATTTCAAGGTCTGATGATCAGAGACTTTGTAATGTATTCTTCCTCCTTGAAGGAGGTGTACTTGAGCCTGACCAAAAACATATTCATATTCCTAGAGGATGTACCTCTGTCTTCAGCAAGGTTTGGATTAAATCCCTCTTTTATAAGTAAGTTGATAATTTCTTTAAAAACAGAACCACTGCCTCTGAGATGTGCCTTTCCAAATACTTCATTAAGGACTTATCTCAAATTTACTGGGCCAGTAACCCAGAATTTTTTACTTAGGCCACTTTTCATCCCATCACCTTTCTTCATGTTTCTTTGGTTACCATAAGGAAGAAAATTCACAGCAATGTTGTGGTGGAATGGGAGGAAAGGAGGATTTCCTGGAAACCTTGTCTTTTTGTGACAGTAATGTAGAATACAGTTCATGTGGCATATTTCTTGAATCATGACATTAATGTTTGTTTTACTCATGGCATACCTTCTAGCTGTTGCTGATATATGTAATTCCTGAATGAATTGTGTATTAATGCTGCATTACTGTGAGGTGACCGTAATCAAGCATTTTCTTTCAGACCACCAGAAGGAGCTATTGAATTCAAAAAGCCTTTCCTTCAAAGCAGGAAATCCTTGTACAGTAGGGAAAGCAGCAGGATAATGGAGCAGGCACACTGTCTTCCTTGCAAAGTTGTCTCTGAGCTATAGAGCAAATTCTCATTTAGAGTTTGCGTCTTTTTCTGATTCACTGTCATGTAGTAATCAAATTGACTTGACAGGATTTAAGATGCTTTGGGGTGAGACTTCAGGCATCACTCCTTAAACATGTACTAATGAATACTAACCAAATACAAAAAGATGGGAAATTCATTGAGGCAGGTTTAACCATGTATTTTCAAAGCACAGGAAGTGTGGGAGCTGCCATTTTCCATTAGGTCAGCTGGGAGATGTTAGGCTAACAGACCTGCAAAATACTTGAAAGCGCTAATGGCAATGTCCATAAAGATAAATGAAACCTGAATTCTGCTTACACAAGCTGACTGGCAATCAAAATACACCAGCTACATCTTACATGTTTTCTGAAGTGGTATGAAGATGTGCAATTATTTGTTGTTAGCCCAATGCAGCTATCTCATGATCAGATTCATAAAATGAGCTACTGAGATTTATAAACAGTATTCTCTCTCTGAGATTTGCCCTTTATATTTGACCAAAAAAACCTTATACCAGTGGAAGGCAGATTATGTTGCTTCTGCCTGTGCTCTGTTTATATTTGCTTTCATCTAACAGCAGCCTGAAAGTGTCTGATGGAGGTTTCTGGGCGGCGTGTTCTGTGTGTGTGTGTGCATGTGGTTTTAAATCAGTGTTTGGGACAATACCTTGGTTAAACCCGTCCACTGCTATTCATGGCTTGCTGTGCCATTGTAACATTGAGTCTGGCGTAGAGTCACACTGCTTCTCTGTAAGACACGATCAAAATGGAATGCTGCATATATTTCACAAAATAAAAACTGCCTCTAACTATGGAAGGAGCAGGTACTAGCGCAAAGTATCAGTGTCTCGGTTAACTTTTACTGTATGCTAAGACTGATAGGAACTATGACTCTCTGAATGGGTCTCAGAAACTATCTTCAGTTGTTGCTGTGTTAGGACATGCTTCTGGATGTGCTCATTTCTTCAGGAAAGAAGAAAAGTGTGGGGTGTCATGGCGGAACAGGATGCATGCTGACACATAGGGGCTGTAGGCAAAGGAAGGGGAGGTAATGATCAATAGTGTTTATTTCTGAGTATGCCATAAACCAGTATTTGTGACTGAGCTCTCAGTTGTGAGGTCCTACACAATTTACTGAGTCAGCATATTAAAGGCATATTGGTTTTAAACATACGTCTTATGCATGTCTTTGAATTAACAGGAGGAAAAAGAGTGTCTGAGGAACTACTTTTAGGTAGTAGTTCAAGCTGACTGATCTCAGCACAGACTTTTCTTTATATGTTGATTTATAATGCATTTGTGCTCAGGAGACCCTGCTAGTTCTCAGGCATAAGTTGGGGGTTGTACATAGAATAAATCAAATGTTGCTCTGAGGACCTTACAGTCCAAATGGTAACAAGGCATGAAAAATAGGTATAAATCACAAAGTAAGAGGAGACAAAGGAGCAGGGACAAGCTCAAGGACAACGTGGAGAGGAGGTATATAATGTTGGCAGAACATCTCATTTGGAGGTTTCATGTGTCGGGCTCTTTTGTTATTTTTGTTACCAAGACAATATCCAGTAGCCCTTGTCAGAGGTGAAGATCTTTCGCTAGATTCTTTGCTGTGCAAAGGTGGAAATTGAAGGTGGTCCTTGTCTCAGATTTAATCTGTATGATTGAGATCCAGGATAAGCCAGTTGGAAAATGATTACAAAGAAGTGCTATAGGCAATGAGTTACACGTCAAAGACACTTTCTAAATGTAGCAGCTCCAGAATAAAATACATTTGTTATTTTATTATGACTCAAATTCTATTTATTTATGCAGTGAGACTACTCCCATAATTTATTGTGCATAATATTATATAAATGTAAATACTTTTGCTTTTTCTTTGTAGCAGTATCTTGCAGAGATTTTTTTTCCAAAAAGAGTTTAACATTCCCAGTGCTGTTTTTCTTGGGAAGTGGGAATGAGTAACAAGCTATGCATCTGTAATGACCTTGAACACTGTTTATTGTAATTTTCTGGAGTTATGAGACTGTTGCTTTGATTAAAAAACCCACCAATCTCTGTGCTTAGCAGCACAAGGGGCTCTAAGACCGTATCAGCCTAGAACTCATGCTACAGATTTTCAACCCCAGAGCTCTCTCTATCAGTGTGGCACAAACTGCCAGAGGATCTTTCTCAACCTGAGCCTTATTTCCTGCGACAACTACATCTCATAGGAACAACAGCATTGCTGGCACTTGGAAGACAGCTTACAGGGAAACTGTCTTGGAAATATGTCTTTTCTCACAAAGAAAATTTTCTATTTCAGATTCTCAGCACACCTGCACTTCAAAGAAAAAAAAAAAAGAAAAAGAACCCCAAAACCGTAGCCTTTATAAAACTAAAATAATCACTTACTTCATATTTTTTTGCCTGCACTTCATCGACTGGCAAGTAAATAAGCAAGTAAATGAAAGCAGACTGTAGGAAGTCAGTTGTTGAGAGGAAAGAAACACCTTTCACTGTCCACGAGTCTCTTCAGAAAGACACAAATTTGTTACTTTCAATATATTATTTACAGGAAGCTGAATCTTATTTTCTCTTTATGAAAATAGCAAAGTCCACTTATGACCTAGTCCCAGCAAACAGATGATTTCTGTCTGTCCAGTCAGTCCTAGCTTAAGTAACTGCACATATTCTGTCCTTTAAAGGTGTGCATTAGGTCTATATGGCTGTGTTCAGCATGGGCTTCCTACAAAATTCTCCTTTTTCTTCTTATTCAGGTTGAAGGTAATTGGACACTGTCTGGTTGGTTTGTTGACCTTCTTGGGAGGGATCCTGGTATTGGGAGTTGAGCTATTAGGTTGCTTTGTTAGGATTTCGAATAATGGGTTTGTGATGGGGCTTTTGTGCCCTTTAAACACCGTGGGCTTCAGTTCTTCCAGTGCAAGCACTAAGGTACAGGAATTCAGTCATGTGCTGTCATCAAACGGTTTGGGGCATTCCTTGGCTTTTGCATGGTGCATGCCGCCTTCTGGGCCACAAGAATTAGATTACTATAATAAATGAATTCTTACAGAGTCAGATTGTCGATGTACTACTCCCCTTGGTGAGATGTCTAATCTGTCCAATGTCAGTACAACTTTTGTATGAGTAGGTATTCATTGGCAAGAATAAAGGATTTTCAGCCTGGCGTCTTTCCAACATTGCGAATGTGTTACTCATGGTACAGTTACTGACTAGTAGAATGAAACACACTCAGGACATTTTGACGGCCTCCTCATTAGATAGCAAATATCTGTCTAGAGTCACAGACCAGACCCACAGAGAAAGCAGGAGAAAGTCAATGCATCTTTGAACTCAATGCTCAAAAGAAGTTTTCAAGGGCGTTATTGATCTCTAGTCACATCAGCTTTCTGAGATGTCAATACATAGGCTCCCTCTCTTTAGCCAGTGGAGAGAAAGAGGCAGTTTCAGAGGACAGTTGATCCCACCTATCTTTCTCCATTGGCAGGGCAGGAAATTAGGTAACTAACAAACTAGAGACCTATTTTTGGAAAGATAAATATAGACGAGAGATAAGTTGCCCAAACCAAGTCTGTGGTTTGCGTGCTGGTACTATTACATGGTGGCATCATTCAGAGCTGACTGCACCTGCTGTGTTCATGAGGGAAGTGTCTCCCATGAGCAGCATCTCCTGCATCATGTAGCACAGTCCATGCATCCAGTCAACCACTGTTAATGTTGGCTATTATACTACTTGTTTTCTCTTCATTCTTTCTTCTTTTGATTTATCCTTCGAATCTGCTTCAACCAGTAACAGAGATGGAAAAAGTACTCTGAAGTGGACTGAGGATCATTACATGGTACCTTTCCTGTCCTATCCTGTCCTGTCTTGTCTTGTCCTGTCCTGTCCCTCTGACCCTTTTGCCCTAGTCTCCAGATTTGGCCATCTGTGAATCTTGTTATCTGCCCCTGTGCAGAGCAGATCGTGTGACTGATCCCTTGGCACAGCCAGTGTGTTGCCTTGGCGGGCAGTGTGGGATGAAAAAAGCACAATACACGCCTTTTCTGTCTGAGACTTGTTTATCTGCATGACATCCAGGCTGCTCTGGGAGAGCTCTCCTCTTGGTGATCACTGGCAACCAAAAACGAATCAAATCAAGGCAAAATTAGCAAAGTTCTCCTATACAAAGGGCTGCTCTAAAACAAAGCTGCATTTTTGTGGTGCATTGTCCTGGCTCTGTGTGAGTCCTGTAAAGAGACAAAGGCGAGCAGGAAGGAAATCTCAGCTGCTTAGTAAATGCCCTAATTTGATTTATTTGCTGCTCCCTTCCCCCACCCAAACTGTTCTGCTAACCTGTTAGTCCCAACTCAGACAAGTAAAACCAGCTAATCTGATTAGTTCTGACACACAGGAGCAAGGCTGCTGGGAAAAGCTGGACCCTTGCAGCTGTTTCAGGCTTCAGCTTCGATCATAACGTTATGGGTTTGCCGAATGTATAGCGCAGTGTGACAGGAGCCCAGCAGCATGTACACAAGTGAGCAGTGTGACCGTCACTGAAGATTTCTACCCTGGGTCTGAGGCCACTGGAATACAAACCATGTTTCGTGTGACCTTCAATGTAGTGACAGAGAAAGTTACCTTCACCTTGTCAGCCTGCCCCTCCGTCACGTGGAAGGTAAGCTCAGATATGCATCGTGTGAAAAGGCTGATGGCACAGGAAAATGAGTGTCATCTAAACTGTTTTCTCATCTAAACTTTTAAGAGGAATAATAACTTTTTAAGGGAAGTGCACTGCAAAGTGGCATACGCACAACTAGTTGGAGTTAGACAGACTAAATGGATCTGGTTCTAGAGAACGGCTTATTTGTTGCCTTTTAAAGCTTTTCTCATTTGACTTTTAAAATAGCCAAATTCATAGACACTTTCCTCATTCTGGTCTGGAAATGGCAGTGTATTTATATCAACAGCAATTCCAGAGGTAGTTAAACACAAGCTACTCATTTCTGTAAGGAGGGGACACTGTTTAGGGAAAGCTTTCAAGCTGCCTGGACAATTTAGGGATTGCAAGGATTTGTGAACTGTACCAAGGTACAATGAAAGAGAAAAATTTGCATCCCTATGATAAAGGACTTGAAGAAAAAAACCCTCTAGATGCATAATTTACCTGGCATGGGCTTGTGATAAAATTTAGCAGAAGCCAGAGATGCTTTGCATGTCAGCTCCTTCTCCCATTCATCACGATGAGATAGAACCAGGTTCATTGGGAAGACAGCCACTATCTTCTGAAGCGTTGTTTTAAAAACTTCGTATTCGAATCTGTTACTTACAGTGCATTTACTGTAGGAACCTCACCTCTGTCTGTTATTACACCTTTCAGATGTGGAACAATTATGAATAATTAGATACAGTGGAGGAGCAGTGTAACTGCTTTTGCTGCTGTGCGTGATTCATTATGCTGCATAAGAAGTTGTCACATATCTTTGCTATATCATTTTCTCAGTCTTGTACCTGTCTTTTCTCTTGACTTGTGAGGTAGACACTGCCCAGAAGCTGTTATTAGAAGGTCTTTAAAGGGCCTGGTACAGTGTGGCCCCAGCCTAGATCCACGCTATTTGTAGCATCATGTACTAAATAATAAAAAAAGAATCTACTGGGGCAAAGTGTGTTTTGAGTAAAATTCATATGAAATTAATTTTACTGGACACTGTCTCTCTGTGGGAGAGTTTATGGTGCTATTACTTCAGTTTCCCTATTTAGGAGAACTTACCTTCCCAAACATGCATATTCACTAAATGGCAATGAAAAGATCATTTCAACAAACATAAAAGGGCCTTTCCTATACTTGCTAATGGTGTGTGAAAGATTTTTCTGGCTTCATATCAGAGTGATTCTCCACCTTTAGGCTGCAAGTCACTCAGAAGAGGGGATTGAAATAGAAAAGGATACTGGATCTTACCATGCTGCAGTGCTCCTACCTGATCCTGGCTCACGAGCTCTTGGTATAGCAAACATGGATGCGAATAGAACCCAGAGGGTGCTGCATTTCAGTGCTCATTTATCACTTTGCTGAGGGCTGTTAAACATAAGTGCATTGTAATAAATCCCTCTGGAACAAACTGGCAAGTACTGAAAAGTGCATCCTGGCACATTTTTGCAGTTTTCCAGCTCTTCTATTATTTGCATAATTTAAATGAGTTGATATGTGCAATGTACAAACATGCACAAATGCTTAAAAGTAAAAGCTAAAAGAAACTATGGTACAGTAGAACTTCCTGGAATGTAGTACATTTATTGATGAACTAAGTAAAAAATACGTGAGAAAGTGGGCACAATTACATGGAAAAACAAGATGGGATGCCCAGCCAGTGAAAGAGATCAGTTTGGAGTAGAGCTTACATATGTAATACTAAGTTAATTTAAGGAAAGCTTTGTGGAAGGAGGTAGTATTTTTTATTGACCAACTCTTAACAGTTAGAAAAATCCAAGGTTTCAGGCACACCAGTGTTCCATTTTGGCTGTAGGGGGCTAATGAAAGATACTGTTTCCCTACAACCTTACCTTGCTTGTATCAGCTAGAACAGCACTGGTACTGCAAGTTAATTTGAATCCTTTGAAGCCAAAAGAGGTCACATCACTGCTGGAGGACGAAGGACAGACATTTGCTTTCAGACTGGACGAAGGACAGACATCTGCTTTCAGACTGCTAGATCTTTTTCTTTCAAGAGTAGGTGGCCCAGCCTGCAGATACCCGTTCTGCTTTTCCACATACCCGTGGCATGACCAGCCAAGTCTTGCACAGTGCAGCGGGGCCGGGAGGATGTGGCAGCTCTGTAGCAGACGTCTTGGGGCCAGGAGGAACGGTGCAAGCTCTGCCCCAAATTGCCATCTTTTTGCCCTATGCTATGCAGTTTTCATTGCTGTCAGAAATTCATTTCTCATTAAAAGTATTGGTGAAAAATATTCCATCCAAAACGTACTCTAATTATATATAAAATATTCATTCGTGTGATATTTTAATAAGAAAGACAGGACTCCTGCACCAGACATTTCACAGTCTGTAGGGCATAAACCCCATGGCTTTTGTCAAAACATTTGTTTTGTAATAACTAGTTTAATTAGAACTGGGGGAGGGTATGGATACAGGATGACTAGAGGGAAGTGACAGCTGAAAAGGCTGTTGACAAGTGTGAATGGCTCAGAGTTGAACGTTCCTGCTCATGTGGACATCAATGCTTGAAAACCAAAGCAAGAAGCATCTTTATTATAAATCCTAAGCATCTTTATGATAAAGCCCGGAGGAGGAGACTGGGCTGCTCTTTCTCACCTCTCGGTGTCAGTCTGCCTCTGCTTGTTTGCCTGCTCCTTAGGGAACAGGCTGCTGGTACTTCTCGATCTGTTGACAGGCGTGGAGCTGGTCGGCAGAGCAGAGGGCTGAGTGCTCTGAGATATGCATGGGTTACACAAATCAGACTGCGGCCGGTATCAGCTTGGCCAGAGTCCCTCTTCAAAGGCTTCTTCAGGTTTCACTCATGTAAATTACTGTTGCATTTTCAATCAGTTGCTGCTAACGTTTGGGGAGTCTAGAGTTGCGTCCCTTTGTATCCCATACCTGGCTTTAAGAACAGATAACAAGATCAGGCAGCTATTGATATACCAACAAACTCCTACCACTCATTTCCTACCGTATGAATAGATGACATGCTGCTTAGATGAATGCAATTCAAATTCACAGCGTACAAGCAGATTTAGTTACAGAATGTATTCGCTCGTCGAGGATTAACTACACTTGAATCCCATTGATTTTCTTTTACCATTAGTGGTTCGGTTTTGTTGAATCCTGCCTGAACTGCATGGGGGAGAAGCAGCAAAACCTGCTGGTTTGTGGCTTTCTATTCAAGGCCAGGAAATTCACTTGATGAAGATGAGCCTAACGTGGGGCTTTCTTGCCTATTGATGCTGCGCTTTATCTCCCTGACATGGACAGATAAATGAGCTGGGGGTGGCTTTGCAGGCAGTTGGAGCCCGACCCACGCGCGCTGTTGCCAACTTTGGAAAGCTGCACAATGGGTCTCCCTCCCCGGCAGTTACAGCCGTTGGGGCAGGGACCTGTCCTCTGAAAGGCTGTTGAGAAATAATGATGTAAACTCCTCCCCGAGGATGTGGGAACAATGCTCAAATCCTACGAAGGCAGCAGTATCTGTGATAAGGAAACCAGAGAAATGGGGAGCTTAGGGTCCGTTTTCTTTCTGCAGCGAGCTGGATGCAGCACTGCGGCTTGCGAAGGGCTGGAGGGGAGGCAGGAGGGGAGGCATGGGAAGTGGGTGGCAGCTCGCAGCTTTTCTGGCTCCGAATAACCTTCCTTGCTGCTGTTTTAGAAACCTCAGTTAGACTTACATAGAGCTACAGTCTGCCCTGCTCAGCAAGAGTAAGTGCGTGTTACTGAACACTATGGTGTTACTTTTGTTGTGGTGGTGCCTAAATGCACCTCCAGTGTCAAAAACCACAGTGGTAAATACAGTACAAACAGAAACGGGCCCTTGGCAGAAAAGTTCACAATCAAAATCTATGGATTTAGTGCACCCTTGCAAAGGACCAGACCATGAGCAAAAAGGCGGTGTGTTGATGACAAATGTCATCCTCATATGATGGCACCTGGGAGAGAAGTGAGTGTGGAAGGAAGGCAGCGTGACTGTGGCACATGCTGCAATGGATTACTCAAGGACTGAATCCAGCCCAAGGATCTGCTTTGTTCCTCAGATCCTGTTAAATCCGGGGAGGTGATGGAGCTGAGGATGCTCAGCACCTACAGGGAAGAATTTCAGCTTATTCTTTCCTGACACATTGTTTTCAGCTTACAGAACAGTGCATTTCTCCTTGAACAGTAACCACTTTATTTCTGTCTGTTAAATATAGAGATGCTCAATGCTTCCAAGTATACATTCCCTGAGAAAACATCCAAAACCAGCTATTGCTCCCAGTCTTCATTTGAAATGCCTTTTTTCACCTTGCTTTTAAAGAGCTCCCCAATATATACAACTTCTATGAACTTTGTTCAAGGCTCATAAGCATGTGTGAGACTATCTTTTTTTTCCCTGCTTGTGAATGCAGATGCACTCCATCTTGTGTATTTGTTAGTTGATTTTGTCACTTTTTGATGCACCCAAAAAAGAGGTTGACAAAGTCCCTTCAATCTTCACAATATTCACAGCTCGGTGGTAGTCTGTGACCCCAAATACTTGTCTCTGCAGCTCTGAACTCCACTGCACACTGCCACAACCGTGTTTGGGATTATGATGCCTAATTTGGGAGGTACTGCAAGTACTAGAAAGTACTTTTTGAGGTGATGGCATTGTTTTTAACAACAATCTTAGAGATTTTTTTACCTTGAGCCATGATGATAGACGAAGGTTTTCTTCCTGTCATACAATTCTGGAAGTTCTGTAGCTTCCCACATGTGTCCTCAAGGTCTTACTGTCAGAGATGGACTCATCTGTAGAGGACTGAAATCCCTTTATCTATCACTCCCTTATTATTTACTTACAATATAAGATGCCCACCTTTGTCTACTTCTTGCCACACAACAGCATTTTCATAGCCTTGCACCAAACCCTTAAATGAATGTGATTCAGAAAGATCAGCAGATTTTTGCTGGGAGATTGGGTAATGCATGCAGAAAATCAGGTATGTGATGCTCGTTTGATTCCCCGACTCTAGTTCACCAGCAGATGGTAGCAAACATCTCCTTCCCTGTGAGCTTCATCTGGGGTTGTCTGAATGCGAAAGGAGTCATTTGTGAGAAGAAACCAGCTGTAAACACAGTGGTTGTGCAACTCGGAACAAGGGAGAAGAACCACGGAAACCACGGAAATATTGCTGCAATTGGGACAGAAGAATGGAGTAGAGGCCGGAACAAAATCACTGCAGTGACTTGCACTGAATGGCATGAGAAGCATTTTGGTCTCGCTGTTATTGTTCTTGTGGTGACAAAAAGGGACCATTATTTGCAATGTAGCAAATGAACAACATTCAGAGCAGCACGATAAAATCAAAACTGCTCTGCGTCAGCTCTGCTCGTGTATGTTGACCCTTTGTCTTTGCACTGAAGAAGCGGAAAGTTCAGGATGGTTATTTTTACTAGTAATTTATTAGTTTACTGTTTCTCCTCATTTATTTGTTTTTTTTTCTGAGGTGTACCCACTCTAGTTCTTTCTATATTTGATATGGGCTGTTGATTAACACTTTCTCTCACTCGTCTGTATGCTTCTCGTTTAAATGTCTTGTTGTGACAACACTTCTCAGCTTCTTTTTCCTGATAGCAGCTAAATTGAGAGACGGGAAGAGAGAGGGACAGGATAAAGTGAAAGCTGCTAGACTGTGGTGTAATTCCCATAAGGAAATATCTCTTCACTTATAACACAGTACTGGTCAGAGCTGAGCAAACAATTTGTGGCAAATAACTGGATAAAATTTGTCATTACTGTTTTCAAGTGTATCACCTCTACTTTTAGCTACCTTACTGAGATTTTGAAATTTTTTGACTTCACACAGTGTTCAATTCTGTAAGCAGTTTCTGGGAAGCATTCCCTTTGTGCTCATTTCTCTATCACTAAGTGGTTGGGGGACCAAAATTCTAAGAGCTGGTTCTGTTGTCTGACTGGACACTGAAACTGATTTCTATGCTTCTTTGCTGGAAATGAAAAAAAAAAAAAATCATTTAAATATCATTTAAAACAAGACAATGGTTTTTAGGGATATAAAAATGTATTCCTTCTCCAGTGCTTATCATATTCTGAGCCAGAACATCTTTCTTCATTAAAATTTTAGAATGGAAATAGAAAGGAAGAAAATCAGTTACTGTATTGCGCTGCTTCTTTCTCAGGGCAGCTTGCTCTGGAAAGCAGTGCAGAATGCAAGCGAGATTGGCTATACCTCTTCAGTGCTTATGCCACGTATCTGAGGGTTTGAGCTGAAGTTGTCAGGATTCTCCTTTGGCTTTAAATCTTTCTATGTTCTTGCAATTATTAGAAATATCAGAATATCTGCTGTGCCTTTGGCAGATATAGCTGGCCTGAGTCCTTTCAACTCCATAAGCATCAGTCAGTGCTGTTAGTGTTCATATATGTTGTGTGTAACCACATGGGCAGGGGATAAAGTCCTCCCTGTGTGACAACACCTGTGTCCTACAGCTGTGTTCTTGGCAGAGGTGACGATCAATCAGTTCCAGGGATAACCCAAAATTTTACTTGGGAATTTTTGGTCCATATCCTTCGTCACAGAGATGCACTTGGAAAGGCCTGGACATTAGTGGACCTAATGACGGAATTTGACAGAGAAGAAGAAGAGGGCATGTGTCAATGGCTTGAACATCATGGTTTATCAGTGTGGTGAATCTGCCTATAGGGATCATAGAATCACAGAATAGTTTGAATTGGAAGGTACCTTTCAAGGTCATCTAGTCCAACCTGCCCTTGCAATGACCAGGAACATCTATAACTAGATCTGGTTGCTGAGAACCCTGTCCAACCTGACCTTGAATGTTTCCAGGCATGGGACACCTACCACCTCGCTGGGCAACCTGTGCAAGTGTTTCACCACCCTCATTGTAAAAACTTTCACCCTTATATCTAGTCTGAAACTACCCTCTTCTAGTTTAAAACCCCTATTCCTTGTCTTATCGCTACAAGCCCTACTAAAATCTCTATCCCCAATCCTCGTGTTTCATCAGAAATGTCTTGGCTATTGGGAGCCAAGTTTTGATTTAACATAAACTCACTGCTGATTCAAATCTCTTAAAAAACACTGATGGATCTATTTTGTACTGTTGGCTTTATGACCAATCAGGTATAATCTGTCGGCACATTTCCATTTTTATGCTAGATCAGGGAACATCTGCCCTCCAACAGCCAGAATAAGGCCTCCACAAAAGCATGACATGATTACAAAGCTTCAGCTCTCCCCTGTGTAGTGTCTTTAATCTGAATGACATGTAGTCATGTTCTCATGTCTAACTAGATCAATTTTATACCACATCTATAAGTTGGTGGTGTTCAGATAATTTCATCATGGAACTATAGCCTAAATGCATAAATACAAGAAGCTGTTACCAAATGTAAACTGTGAAGTCAAACCTCTACATGATCACATTTGCTTTCCCAAGTAGACAAGCACTGATTTTTCCTCCTAATAATTTAAAATTTAAGCAGATAAGTAATGTGCAGGAGATCTGTTAAGAGACATACAAACTACAGCTGCAGAGACATACAAATGCATGTGCGTTATTTCAAACACGAGACTCAAAATCTGTGCAGTAACTAGTTAACATCAGCTCTACCTTTAGTCACCCTTTACTGGCTTGATGAGATATTAGGGAAGGAGGACAGAAGTGATAACCTTGTAAGATGAATCTGGGTACAAAATAGTAGGGAAAGAGTAAATACATGGGAACTGCATGCTGTCATTTGAAGAGAATGCCTAGAAACTCAGTAATGGGAATTGCAAGGCCCGTGTTGAAGACAAAGAGGTGTTGATTTGACTAGTTCGGGAGACTGGAAACGATGATGGCACAGCACTAGAACAAAGAGCTGTGTGTATGGGGGAAGTTTAGGAGTTGTCTTGTGGAAGTGAAATTTTGGATTCTGACCAAAAAGAATGAACCTGCTGTATGTGAAATGCGGATTTTGATGACAATACATTATGAAATGATAGAGCAGCTCTATATTTTGCCCATGGGGTTCAGCTTCTGTTCCAGTGCCCATGTTGAGTGCTTGGTAATTGTGATAGAACTTGGGTATTGTAACTGACCCAGACACTTCATGCCTTATTTAACAATAACTGAAGCTATTCCCACTATTACTGTTATAAAAGGAGCAGTCGGAAACTTAGGACAGTGTGCAGAAATCTCCTTCCACAGCAGTGATAATTAATTCCTCTTTATACAATATTGACTGTCTTAGTGCAGCTAAAAGTATCCTAAGTGCTTTACAAAATATAAAAATACATGGTCCTTGCCCTAAAGTGCTTTCTGCCTCAGTTCAGATATGACACATGTGACAAATGATGAGTGAGACCCTGAGTTCTTCTCAAGAGAGCACTCTGGTGTGATGTTTATACAACCTGAGCATTAAACTGCATCCAGCCCCCTGCTCCTTTTTGAAGTTACCCTAATTTTTTGCAGAAGCAAGCATTGTATGATATTAACTGGCATTGAAAGAGTTCTGACTGTTGACAGTTTCTTTTTTCACTTTTGATAAGAGCTTTTGTGAATCATCACAACCTGGGGAACTAACGAAATATGTGTCAATTTATCTTAATATGCCATACTGTAAATCACAATTATTTACCTACTGCTTTAGAAGAACTTCAGCAACACCTGCAGCAGGGACAGGGATCTCCAAGTGCTGTGGGGTGGGCAGTTGAGAAAATGCACATTACGTACACCATTTAACTCCAAATGTGGTAGAAATATTTCCTGAGCTGTACTCTGTTCAAGTTTTAATCTGACTTGTGAATCCTGGTGGCTCTTTAAAAAACTGGTCTCAGCAGCAGAGAATGTTCAGCAGCATCTTGAGTGCTACATTGAAGCTAATGGTGCTTTTCACTAAAAGTGATCCCAGACAACACCTCTTTTGTGTGTTCTGTCTGAATGCCAGACGCAAAAGTATAGTTTAAAAATCTTTATTTACAGCAGGAGAAAAATAATCCTTTGCCTTAGTGGGCTTCTGGCAGTTACTGAGGCTCCACAGTGCAATATTCACCTATTTCCCATGGAAACTGGCAAGTTTATCCAAATGATCACAGACCAGACTGGCTCCACCGCTGTTTCTGATCCCGAGGGTTAGGAAATATGGGATACTGCATAGTGTTCCTGTTCCTCAAATCTTAATACCTTCACTCTGAGATGGAAATGTGTCCTCCCTACTAGCCGTGGTGATCAGAGAGGAGAGGTAGAACAGCTCCTTAGGCAGGGACTTTGGGCTCAGGGACAGAAGCGACAGATAGGCATGTAACTCTCTGAAACGACCATGCTGTTTACTTCCTTTTGTGCTTTTAGGCATCCTTCCCTTAGTCCTCTATAACATGTCAGCCCTATCTGTCTTTGATTTAGGTGTGATCAAATCAACATGCTAACCTAGCACTTTCCAAGGGAAGATTTCGGAGGACCATATTGATGATGGCAGTGGGTATTTTCTTAATGTTCATGAAGAAATTTATATACTACAATGCTCAGCAAGTAGCTCTGTAAGGACATTATGCTGGTCACTACACCTCCTCTGGCTCTGATTTCCAGCACCCAGGCTGAATGAAGAGCCAACATATTTCTCAGAACACACTCAAGGTCCTGTTGCCTAAGCCCATACAGAAACTTGGAAATTAGTGCCTTTGACTGTTACCCAGCAACACGCGTGAACTGTACCGGCTGTTCAAGCTTTGGCCTCCACTGGCCATACCTGGCTTTGGCTGGTGCCAGGCTTTGAAGGCTTTGCCCCTGCTTCTCGTGCCTGAACAGTGGCAGGAAGCTGCAGGCAGAGCTGAACTTGGGCAAAACAAGGAGGAATTTTTAGCAAGTATTCTCTAATATAAACTAGTTCTCTCTTGTTTTCCATATTTCCCAGTCTGGGGTGTTTCACCTCTATTATCTGTTGCCTTATTTCCAGGCTGGACAAAGCTAAGAGGGGCTGTACACCTTCCGCTAGCACTGCCTTGGCCCTATGGCAGAGAAGAGGCCCTGCTGCCCTCACTGACATGCTGCCTCGTTCAGTAAAATGACGCTGGGAAGAAAAAAATAGTGTTTAAAAGAGGGAATTAGAGTCAGCAAAAAGTTTTCCATCTGAAGTTTATAAATCACTAGATAAACTCAACCAAACAATGAGCTATACAGGTAACATGGAGTATAGAGTATGTGGTATGACAGACTTCTTGTTATCTCTGTCTTGTCACCCTTCAGGCAATAATATAACCAAGCTCTGGATGAACAGTATAACTCCAGAGAAGCTGAGAGGTTTTTGGCATTTAAACCTCTTTAAGGTCCTAATGTGTTAATAGGAGATATATGTACATAGACCAAAAGTTACCAAAAAAAAATCACTTATGAAAATGTTCTTTTTTATTTGGGTGCCAAAATCTTGCTTCTCTCTGCAAGCAAAGGTGTTGCATTGGCATTTAACACTATGTCTGCCACTTTCTTCCCCTGGCGACAGCACAGGTACCTCCTGCAAGCACTGAAGTTGCATTTTAGGAGATCAGTAACATGCCTGTGTCTAGCCTGTAGACTTTGCTTTGTTAAAGAGTATTAAAGTATATGGAGTTTAATACTTTCTTTGGTTCAACATTAAACCAGGCATTTCTTCACTTTAAAAAGCTGCCATGATGACCTTTATCACTATATTAGAAAGCAACAGAAAGGCTCAGCTGTTTACAATCTTTTGCCTTCTACAAACTCAGATTCGCCAGTCCAGTAACACACTATTACTGTACACTATTTTAACCATTAACCAGTGACTCCTCACCACAATGAACCTCTGTACTCTGAAGAAACTAGAGCACTCAGTGGGTCCAGTGCCCACTACCTCAAAGGGTTTTGGACCAGGGTTCGTCTATGAATTACAGAGAACATTAACCATCCGGAAACTCATGCATCCTTCCTTTCAGTTACTGAGTCCTTGAAATATCCACCATTTTTTTGACAAGATATAACATTTCTTTGCAATTTTCTTTCAGTATTTTTCAGGCTTTGAAGTGGTCATGGAATGCAGACTTTAATGACCAAAGGGTCTTATGAAGGGAGATCTGCAAGGACCAAGTTTCTGGGTTAGAAAGTACATTGTATTTTCACTTCTGGAGGAAGGCTAGGGAGGTCTCTGTGTATGCTTAGCCCTCTCCTACTACACAGAGTACATTGATGTTTCCAAACTGTGGGCCTGGCATGCTCTACAGGTGTCCCAAAAACCCTGGTTATCTCTACAGGGAGGCATGTTGGACTGTGCAGTGGATCCCACTTGTATTTTTCCAGCGGACGTAGTGTGATAGTTCAGGGCCCGGAGGGGCAATGGTATACATTTGAGTCTTACCTTAAAAAACACTTGGTACTCAGCCAGAGAATGGACCTTGGTGCAAGAGGTGGGAAACATTCCCAGATCCCAGGTTAGATATTGTCGAATGTCAGATTTATAAAGCAGGAGAATAACACTTCTGCCTGTGAGTAGCACTGTTCATTTGTCCAGTAACTGAAGGATTGGTTGTCTAAGCTGATGGGTAATCTGAGCTGCTGTGTTTCTGAGCTTAAAAATGTTACTAATGAACATTAGTCATGATGGTGACTAATGTTCTTGTTTGTGCCGATGTTGAGCCAGTCTGAAAAGATATAGGTTTAGTAAATGATCTCCAGACTTTGAGATTCTGCCCAGTTCTACACCCACAGCTCACCAGAAAGACAGAATAATTTATACCACATTGGATCAACAAAACAAAAGAGTAAAACCATTAAAGCAATGGGACAAAGACCTGGCATTAGACAGGGTACAGAAAAGTGTTCAGCTGCTTTTGAAAGCTGTCACTGTCGCCTCCTCTCAGTTACACTGCACATATTTTGAGATAACTCTTGCTTTAAATGGAGGGAGCATTTATAGTGTACTGAATCCATAATTTAAAAGAATTTAGACATATCATGTATAGCTCATAACATGACCTGAATCAATTGGAATATTGTAATTGCCTTCTTTCAGCTGTAAAACTCAGAATCCAAGAACTCTACTGAGGAATTAATTTTGTCCAATTAGAGGTCTCATTGCTGTTCTTGTGTTGTGAGCAGTTCAATTTGTTCCATTCACTGTTCTTTCTAGTTTTTTCAACAGGACAATTTAAAGCAGCCTGTCAGCGTGTAGTGAATCCATAATGAATTATGGAAATTTGCTGTGAAAGCCTGACCTTTTCCAATGTTTGTATTAGGATTTCCCAGTACCTCCGCTCTTGTACATTTTAATGGTCTAAGCAGAAAGTAGTCATTTCAAATATTGCTGAAGAAATTAACTTTAAAGTCTACCCAGACACATGAAAACTCATCCTTACAAAAAAATTATTTCCTGCAGCCAAGAGTAATCCAAATGTTATTAATTGAGAGAAATTATTGGAGGACATAACAGGCTCCTCATTAGGTTTTCGCCAAGGCAAGTAGAGTTATTACAAACACAAAAATAGAGTTAAAGTTGTCTGTTGGTCAGATAACACACTGCACAGCATGTGATCACCATTAATGTGGATTTCAAAAAGCTCAGAAATGTGGCTCAGTTTTCTCACACGTCCAGAAAGACGGGTATTTATCTAAACAGTTGTATTAGTGAGATGCATTTGTGAAGTATTGTACTTTCTTGTCCCAGCCAGCGATAGTGCAAAGCTGGAGCAAGAATGAAACAATGCATCCAAGTTTTCCAAATACTATCGGATGTCCATTATTAGTTGGATGCCCATATGGTTTGTAGCTCTAACAGTATCTTGACAACTTTTCCATTCTCAAATCCTTAGGCTTTCCATAATTAAGAGCAGGTTCCAAGAAGGCTACTGAGCTCATCACATCCAACCTCCCACAGCTACTTTACTGTTATGTGACTTTGGAAAGCAAAGAAACCATGACTAGGAGTCAGAATGAGTCTAACCCAGTAAAACAAAATTCCGACTTCAGATGATTTTCATTATTTTAATTCCTTTGAAATAGCTACAGCCAAAGTGAAGGAAAGTTTGATTCTGAACCAGCCAGTTATCACTGGAAAGGCACCCTCTGACAGTCATCAATTTATATGACTCCTGATGGGCACAGGGTTGAATATCTCAGCTGGTGAAAGGATCCAGTGCTCTGGACATGTGGGGTCTAATCTAAAACCTTATAAATCCATGGAGAAGCTTTCCAGACTTTGGATTACTCTTTTGAGATCTAATTCAATGTCAAGTCAAGCTGGATCTGTTTCTCAAACAAAAACACAGATGCAGACAAATAACAAAAGAGCTGCTGTATTCTTTTAGACAAGCAGAAAGGGAGAAGATTTATTTCAGAAGCCTCGAGATAATGTCTAGTGCGAAGAATCAGAATGGGTGTGCAGATATGTCCTCTAAAAATTATTATCACCCCAGCATCCCTTGACTTACTGACAGCATGGTCAGACAAGCAGCAGGGATCCAGCCCGTTACGTTACATAGCAATGCAATTTAAAATCCTTTGCACTGAAACTGGTTTAAGCACACATGCGTACAAGGTGTCATAAGGTATTAGAAATGTACCCCTTGCCTCTTCTTTACTTCCAGATAAGGGGATGGTCTTCCTCAGCTTTAGGATGCCCTAGCTGGACCATGTGTGCTTCTGGCCCTGAGTGTTATAGGACGTTTAAAAAGCTGTGAATTCAGACCATGAAAAGAAGCAGAAGTTGTGTAGCTAGTAGTGGGACAAGAAGATATAGAAACCTACAGCACCATCTGCACTGAAGACCTGTGTTGTTTTTAGTGTAGCTATGTCAGTGCAACCTTTTGAGGGTAATGGACCATTCCCTGGTGCCCTGGTTACTCCAGTAACCTACAAGAGCGGTTTGCAGCACTGAAAGTCTTGTTTTGCCCCTGGTGAAATACATCTATATGTGAGGTTTGTGTTAATGGTAGCTTCAGGCAGGGATGATGCTGTCTTAGAATTTGGGCTGGATCATCTCCTACCTTAAGAGTCCCTGTCTGTAGAACACATTTTGTGTTTTAAACTTAAAACAATTACCTGTTGAATATGGGAGAAGAAAGCAAATGGGAACTCACCCAGTCTACTTCAGCATTACTTCTTTTGCAGTCTGAACAAGATAAAACTTGAATATTGCAATATTACAATGAAATATACAGACCAAATTGGGCAAGATACATATGCTTGTGTAGACAGAGGGATGGATATCCCACTGCACCTCCCTTTCACTTTGGAGCTGCAGACTGAATTGTGATGAGCCATAGTAACACCAATAACAAGGGGAAATAATGTTTTGGGCAAAATACTGACCTTGATAGCACATTCTGCTTTCTGACATATCTGTGCATAGAGATCTGATTTAATATGTAGCTACCACTTTAGCGTGTTTTAAATCCACCAAATACGCTCATAATGGAACTGCATTCTGTTAGGTATTATCCACATGGATGTAAAGAATTTCTGCCCCAAAGTATATATAAATCAATAATTCTAGTTCAATTTAAACAGAAGTTATTTAGCAAGCATGTTAGAAGTCTGTTTCGAAGTCTGTTTCCCACTCATTCTATAATGAATTCTATATTTTTTTACATGCTGGGAAAGGAATTGCTTGAGCTAAAACAAGGCTTGATGTGAACAA
The DNA here is from genome assembly GCA_033628505.1 of Tringa tobata. NCBI lineage: Eukaryota > Metazoa > Chordata > Aves > Charadriiformes > Scolopacidae > Tringa > Tringa tobata. The sequence goes on from JAHREE010000075.1 coordinate 1,262,412, forward strand.
GCTATTGACTTGCCTGTCTGATAGCTGTTGGATATATTTAGTTCCCAGTGACCGAGATCTGTTTCACTTGGGACTGGAAGTTCAGGGGCTTGCAAGGCCAGTGCCTGTGTTCCTGAGCTCTGCTAGATCACAAAGAGAGCTCTTGTGAAAGTCAGTCTGCATCATCAAATTTCACCCTTGCTATCCCAGCCACCATCAAATTCATTTCGCTTAGAGACAAGAAAGATCTTGTCTATGGTGGGGAGTGGGAGATTGTTTTCTGTGAGTAATTTTAAGTGGTCTTTGTGTTGGGTTGTTTTGTTGTGTTGGGGTTTTTTTTTAAGAAACTATCCCATGGTCTTTGTTTTTAGGAAATTCGCTTTGTCATTCGATCTAATTTTTCCTTTACTAAGCTTCATCATAATGTCTATGCTGATAACACCTGTATGTGAAATGATAGTAAAGCACCTTTTATGCAGCTTATTTTCAGAGTACTTGAAAAATAGGTTTGGAATCTACATGCAATCAACATAGCATATTTTACTGTTGAAATTCTAGAACTATTAAAATCAGGAGCTTTTATTTTTAAAGAAATCGATAGACAGGTCCAGAATTTTATCTTTGTAAGGAAGATATTAGTGTTTTTTTTCTCAAAGATGTTTAGAATTAGCTGACACTTAAATAGTGCAGTTGCAGCACAGATTGTGTAGAAAAGTGTGGAGAATGTTAGGAAAGATCAAGGGACAGCTTACTCGACTTCTGGTAAGAAAACATTTTGCTACCAGATGTCTTCATACTCTTTACAAACGTACTTTGAGAGCTTACTGAATATTGCTTGCTTTAGAATGATCTACTATTGTGGTTTCTGAACTCCTGAAATACAGATTTCTTTTAACAAGAGTTAGGGCCTGTTTCAGGAGAGATGCTGCGGTCTCTATGACCTACTATGAACTTATGACTTGAGCTTCTCACCAAAGTGGGGATGGTTCAGCTCCTGTTGTGGAAATATGTGGCTGGCATATAAAGGTAAGACAGCTCTGATTTCATCTGTCCTTAATAGAGAAGGCTATATGATATGTTAGTTCAGTGTTTGTGAACCGGAACACTAAATTATCACTGCAGTGAGGGTGATTTGGACTCATTGGTGCCCAGTGCACCAGAGTGGTGCAGCAGAATCCTTAAACAGTGTTGCCTCTACTGGTGCAGCAAGCAATATGACTACAAAAGTACCAAACTACTAAGAGCAATACATCTCAAAAAAATGCCTTTTGAAAACAGATGCTCTGCAGGAATTTTGTTTGCAATGTTAAGAAGCACACGTTTTTTGAGGTGTTTTGGTGTTTCTGCATTTGTTTTTGAATGAAGTCAGAAAGTGCAGAGAAAATTGGAAATTAAACAGACATAGTATGTAAAACTTTCTCTCCAACCACACTTTAAAAATAGCTGTTTTAAATCATGTTACAAGTGATCTAAGAGAGATTATTAATTCAAATGTGCTCTCTCAGTCCTGTTAAACTGTCATCTTATTCAGAGTGGGGATAGGCACAAATGAAATGCGCAGATTGGAATGACCCTGGTCATCGTGTGGGAGTTGAAAGCTCATCTGATGGAGGGTTTGTGAATGACCTTTTGCTTTGTACCAGGCTGCATCAAACTCCCCAGTCAAATACCCACTCGCTTTCTAAGTGTCCTTAATCTAGTGCAGGTGAAGTACTTGTTTAAATGCAAAATGCTAAACATATGTGCAAACCTAAATTCTCAAGCTATTCCTGAGTGTGCTCAGCCTGGCAAAGCCTTAAGTTGCAATTAGCTGGCGCATCGCTAGAGGTCCCAAGAAGACATCAATGAGACGTGGTGGGGGAAGCTCTTTACAGCCGCTAGTGTGGGGTATCCAGAAAATGTGCCTTTTGTTTTTCTCCTGCCTTTGGCTCCTCACTTAGATCTGTATGCGTTACACTGCTCGATGTGAAACTGGCATTTGTTTCAGAACCTTCGAAATATCTTTTTCTGACATTAACAGTATAAATAAATTCTTCATGAATTTCTTCTCATGGTTGGCTTTTCAAGGAAAAGCGATGATTCACAGATTTCTGAAGCATCTTGTTCCCAGCATTATACTTCTCAGACATTAATTAGAAAACATCAGAACAATGACAACATTTCCCCTGCTGCTTTTGGAAGAAAACAAAATATGAATCCAATTATTTTGAATAATTCAGTTATTGAATAATTGTATTGGTCACAGGTTTTATTTTCTTCTTGGAGCCACATTTTGTAAAGTCAAGCTGAAGCAATAGGAAGATGGAAGGAAGAAATTAGCATGATATCCTGTGAACACCGGTGGTATCATTATCTTCTCTTTGTTTTCAGAAATAACCTAATGAAAAGGCTCCTTGAAAAGCTAAATGCTTTTGTTGAATCCTTTCTCTTTTCCTGAAGCTATTTACCAGCACAAAAGGCTTCAGCCTAAGAACCAAGACAAAACCCTGAAGAAGAACCGGTATCAATGGAAAAAACATTCTGCCAATCTAGTGCTATAACCCAGCATAACTATTAATTTCTGCATAGCCATGGGCTGAGCTTTTGTGTTGCTAAAGGTCAGGATTTTGGTGCTTTCTGAAGTGTTGAAGGTCTCTTTCTGATCCTTTTATTTAGCACTTACTAGGAAGTGATAACTCTGTGTAATAGTCTTTAGAAGTACTAGTACACTTTTAAAGCACTCTGAAAATATTTTGCTTCTCAGCAAATTAACTGAATTTTCGTTTGTGAAATTGTTTCCTGCTATTAAAGGGGTGTATTTTTTTGTGTGACCTCTCTACAGAGTTTGTTCTTTTGTTGCTTTTAGACAACTTGTTAGGATAACAGTAGCCTGAGCCTTATATTTTCCATCAAACTCCTGACTACACTGCGAAAATACAAACCTCTACTAATGCTGAAAATAGGGTCCATGGGCATTTTTCAGGTGGCAATATTAACAGTTCCTGTTGAGATGACATTGAAAATTCAAAGCCAGACTTTCAAAATCTGCTGTTGTACCTATACTGTCTGCATTATTTGTTCTTCTTTCACCCTAATCCACAGTGATGGTGAACAGATGCAATATGCTTCTTGCGATCGGTGATTTCCTGTCTGCAAAGGACCTTGTGAAATTGCCTGTGCTTCCCATTTCCAGATGCTCATTCGGAGGTTCAATTGAATTAGGTTTTGAAAACATTGCCTGACCATTATCTCATTCTGTGATTATGTCTTTCTTACCTTTATAAGATGGACTTGTAATGTGTGGTTACAGCCCAGAAAGCCCACCGCACCCTGGGATGCATCAAAAGAAATATTGAGGGAGGTGATTCTGCCCCTCTACTCCACTCTGGTGAGACCCCACCTGGAGTACTGCATCCAGCTCTAGAGTCCTCAGCACAGGAAAGACAGGGACCTGTTGGAATGGGTCCAGTGGAGGGCCATGAAGATGATCAGAGGCACGGGACACTTCTCCTATGAGGACAGGCTAGGATGGTTGGGGTTGTTCAGCCTGGAGAAGAGTAGGCTCCAAGGAGGCCTTATTACGGCCTCTCAGTACTTAAAGGGGGCTTATAAGAAAGATGGGGACAAACTTTTTACTAGGGCCTGTAGCAGTAGGACAAGGGGTAATTGCTTTAAACTAAAAGAGGGAAGATTCAGACTAGATATAAGGAAGAAATTTTTTACAATGCAGGTGGTGAAACACTGGCACATGTTGCCCAGAGAGGTAGTCAGTGCCCCAGCCCTGGAAACATTCAAGGCGAGATTGGATGGGACTGAGCAACATGCTCAAGTTGAAGAGGTCCCTGCTCAATGCAGTGGGGTTGGACTAGATGACCTTTAAAGGTCCCTTCCAACCCTTAAAGGTCCCTTCCAACCCAAACTATTCTATGATTCTGCGATTCATCTCAGGACAGGCCATTGTTTCCTAGGACTGGGATGGCATTGCATCCAAGTTGTCCTTGAAATCTACCTGCTATTTTTTCAGCCAAATTTATCATAAGTAATCTAAGTATGTAGAATTTTTGAGTCTTTTTGCTTCAGGCAACTTTATCTTACCTTATCAGGGTCTTCAGTTTTTTCTGTCACAATCTAGTTGATATCTGTGTGCTGAAGCTTTGGTGCCATCTTATTAGTAGCAGATCTAAGACATATATATTTGGGTTGTCCAGTGGTTTGTGTTGCACAGTGACTTGGAGAAAGTGCCAGCAGCAGCACCCCAGATTGTCCACTGGTAAGAATGTCACTAGCTATCAGTTTTCCATTTCTTATCAACACACTTTTCTAGAGAAAGTTTGAGATGTGGGTCACAAGTATTGTCTTTTTTGACAGGCCTCCTTCTTGATGTTCTTCATATATGGAGAAGTACAGAGGTTTCTATTTCTCAAAATATTTCCATGGATCATGTTCTGATTAAAGATGTATGCATCTTGTTATATGCATGAGCTGCCTCCTCTGAGATGTGAAACTTGTGACCTACTTTGAAAACAGCACTAGTGCAAAGTTTCCCAACTTCTGCTGGTTCTGCCTTTCTTGTTATTCGCACCAATTTCCTGCAGTACGCTGGAGTCTGCTTTGGATATGACCTGCTGCCTGCAGTAACTCTTGCTGTCATCCATCTTTATGTTGACAATCTTCCATTTTATGCCAGCAAGAACAACTGAAGAATGACACTGAATCATGTCAAGTCAGAGTAGTCCTTTCTCAGTTAAAAAGATTTATTTTGATAACCTGGGGTCTGGACTCTGTGGAGCATCTGGATGACTGGACCCCTGTTCCTCTGGCCTTTGGTAGCTGGCAGCAGTTGATTTCACAAATCTGATACAAAGTTGAACTCATATCTTACTCTTCCTTCAAGGGTTGAGTTGCTCTGTGCTACTTTGCACTCCCATTAAAATCTTCTCTCCTTTTTTCTGTCTTCTGCAAACTATCAGAGTATTTCTGGAGACAGCATGATGCTGGCTTCCACCACCCTTGTTGCAGCAATGTGCCTACTGAAAGAGGTGTCTGTCTCCCTTCTCTTAAAAGGAGTGGAGTCTGCCTGCCTGCCTGTTTGCCTAGACATTTGAGTGACTGGACGGGAATTTCTGTACGTGCAAATAAACCATATTGGGGGTATAGAAGAGTGTGAATGGGACAAGAGGAAGCCTGGGGAGAGGTTTAACAGAACACAGGGAGACTAGGGAGAGGATCAAGGAGAGGACCAAGGAGAGAAGAATAAGGAGCTAGTCTGAAATGGAGATATTTTTTTGGTGAAAAAGAGGGCCAGAAGTAAGTGCACATCAGCAGGAGAAGTGAGGGAAAGGAAGGATCTGTAGAAGATGATGAGGTACAGCAATCATCACACTACCTGGGCAGGAGGAAGAAGATCCCATCTGTTTCTAACCTCTCTCTGGACAGGAGACGGTACTGGAATCCCTGTCAGCTAAGCCAGGTCGATGAGGAGGAATGTCCTTGTGTGCATTTGTTATCTGTCTAGGCCTAAAACTTGATTATGATATGATCTTACAGTGGAGAAGGGCGGGGGGCTTTCCTTTTAAAGGTTTACTGTTAAAACATGATGGGATGTGATGATTCAGTTTTAATCACAAATTGGCAGCCATGGCCTGATTTACTTCACAGTTAATGCAGCTTCTTGATGTGCATCTGTGGTAGAAGGACATTTCGCACCTATGTACCCTTTATGAGTTTACTTTAAATTAAATTCATTAGGCTCTCCAAAGCCGCTTAATGAGATTCTTCCATGCTTAACAGGGCTTTATAACTTGGGCCCCCAAACACATGATCGTATTAGCCAAGATCTTTTGATTAGACTTGGCCTTCAGTTTAATCATAGGCTCCTTTGAGAAAAATAGCTGTAGTTGAAGATGATGTTAGTTTGATGCTGAATATATAGTCTGTCAGTTTTATGATAAAAAATTCTATGTGTCCCATTAATTCCATTATCCCTAATAAAATAGAATAATACTAAATCATGAAGAACCTAGCCTACAGTTGATCATGTCAACCCCAACACAAAATTACTATGTTCTTGTAGGTAATTTTTCCAGTGAAAAGCTCTCACCATGAAACAAAGAAGAAGTAATAATTTATCTTCTTTGCATGAATAGTGAAAGTTTCATCACATTTGTGTTATTTAATGTTTTAACCATAGTAAAGGATTACTCAAATATCTTGCTAGAAAAGAATTAGTCCATTTGTAGAAAAGGATGAAGCTATAGTGTTTGGAGATAATATTTTTTCTTACATGTGCTTATAAATTCTATAGGTAAGGAAAAATTATGGAAATCTACTGTTTCCAACAGCCACACCATAAAATGTTTCACATCTAATCACCCGGATTGGCAGAAATGCTTTTGGTTTAACACATATTTTATGAAAGGTCTCATTTTCTGTTAAGAAAATGGGTGATTTGCAGTATAGCAATGAATAAATTCGTATTAAATGTATCTCCTAACTTATATATATAAGATGCTTGAAAATTCACCTTTCAAATCCATGGTTCATAATTTGTTTCCGAAAATGAATTGTTGAATATTAGAGATATTGTAAGTGCAGAGATATCTGGGACCATTTTTTTTGACTTTTCCTCAAGAATGATGAAATCCTTATGGGTTCAGCTGTGCAGGGAGTTGACTTTTTAGCTCTCAAGTCATATGAGAAACTCAGGAAACTGTACTTCTGCTACTTCTTGGTATAATTTAATTTACAACAGCTCAGTTGACACCAAATTAGAGAAGTCTTGTATTTGGTTTGCTTTTACCTCTAAAATGTAAATGTAAATAGAGTTCTGAAGAAAATTTATATTGAAAAGAGAAATATAAATGAGACTTCTGAAAGTTTCTACATCAAATGATTCAAGCTTTTTTGCTTTTACAGGCCAAAAATCAGAGAATTTTAGAAGAATTTCCCAATAAAGATGCATTTGTTAGTGCAGAAAAAAAATGTTATTCCGCTTATTAGAAAAGAATCACCTGTATACAGTAGTTAAGGTTTGGATTTGAAACGAAGAAGTGTTTGTATGCCTGTGAATCTGTCATTCTTTCAGATGCACCAAATGAGTTTTAATGTTATCTCTAGCCCAGAAGCTGTCTTTTAGCACCAGCACACCACTGAGCTCCAGCTCATATGGCTGCTGAGCGAATGGGATTTCAAAGCACTAAACTAAGAGATTGAAGCAGTAAAAACCGCTTGTGAACATCATTGTTGTGTCACACTCATTTATCCCAAAATAGCGGAAGGAAGGAAATTCTATGTAGTGTAACAGCATGAACGCACCATTCTTTCAACCGGGTATCTGGTTATCTCCTGCAGCTATCTCTGCCGTATGCTTTCAGCTTTGTGACTATAACTCCTCTGGTTTTCCATAGCTGCCTGCCACAGTAGCCCTCCAAGCATGCTGCAGAGCTTCAGATGACTAACAATGTACACGTGGGGACAACACAGTGAATGGGTTGGCAAAGGGAAATTTGAGGAATGTTTGGTAAATCAGTGCAAGACGGCAGAGGTGAACTTCAGAACAGTCTTCAGATCTGCTCTGCAGTAAGCAGTGGCCATCTATTTGCTTGGACTGTAAGATGAGAAGATATGCACTGTTGAGTTGCTTAAATCTTGCTTTATTGCTTACCATCCCTACCATGCCACCACCACCACTAGTTCATTGCTTCTTTCTGGGTTCTTATTTTGGAAGAGTCTGAGGGAAAGAGCTGTTTGTCCTCAGATGTCTGAATGAAAACCAACAAACCAGACTCTGCTTCCCCAGGTGAAACTTAGCAAACAGTTTCTGGCTGTGGCACAAAGGTTACTTATTGAAGACACAAATAACTGACCTGACAGGCAAGTGAGCAAGGTGTTAGTAAAGAAAAGCACTGTTGTGTTGAACCATTCGGTCCAAGTGACCAAATTTCCCCAATGTGCAGGACAAGTTTGTGAAGACACACTGTATCTGACCGCACAGCAGTAGTACTGGAGCAGTATTCAATACCGGAAAGAAAAAAGATGAGGCATTTTTCCAGCACAGCACATGGTGGAACAGAACTGTGGCCTTTCACCCTGGCATTCTCAGCAAAAGTTGCACTTTGTGTGCATGAGTGGCTCATAAGACATGCCAGCTTCGGTAGTTAGGAAACGTGTCTGTGCCCTCTGGCATCGTTAGAAACCAATAACCAGAGCAGTAAACAGACTACACATTTTTGGCATTTTGGGTGAAGTTGCTTTTAAAATGTTCTTCTGTATTTGAAAGGAGGACATGACTCAGTTCGCAGAGTTACATTATAAATGCTGGCTTGAAAGTGTCCCATAATAGCTCTTTTCATTGCAGGCTCTGCTTGCAGGGGCTGGGGAGAGTACACCCTGCCACTCAGACCTGTTGTCCTTTTTTCCCTTGTTAAAGCAGTGCTTTGATGCTGGCATGGAGACAGCTGCAAACTTAGTGTGGATAAATGCCAGTTTTCTCTGATCAGATTCTTTGCCAGGATCTTTGCGTATCAGCTCTCAAAACACCCACAGGAAAAGGTCTCTGGATCAACAGGAGTTATTAGCGCTCGCTTTGGAGCATAGTAATAAGTTTGCCAAGGATGGAGAGAAGTAACAGCTTTTGTTGTTGTTGTTCAGTAATCATATAAAAATACAACTTAAAGCTATAAAAAATCTACAGGGTCCAAACGAAGCTCTTTAAAGAGAACCCTTTGGTGGCTGGTTTCTGGCCCCGCAGTTATTAGTCCCTGTCTATGTACCTGTGTTGCTGCAGGCTGCAAACACCTCTGGCTTTTCCTGCAGAGGACTGAGGCTCATCTCCAACTTTGTTCTACCAATATATTTAAAGGCTTAGGTTTAGAGGACCTAAATGACATTCAGCAGTCATTACATTTGCAGTGACATTTTCCTGCTCTGAAAACCTATTCTTTTAAATTGTCTTTCAATTGTCAGATGACTTTATTGAACTTATCCCATTAGGGAAAGGGTTCTGAAAATTATCTTCAGTGACAAGACTAGAGATTGTGGTGGAAAGCAATGGGCAAAACAAGCACAAAGGAGGATCAATACTACTATGCGTTTGAGGTGAAGATTGCTAGGATCTGGAATTGAAACACGTGCTATTTACCGCAAATCAATAGTTATACTAGAGATACCACTAACAACAGAGCTAAGACAGTTTTCCTTATATAAGGTAAATCCAATGCAATTAGCAAAGTTAAATTAGCATGCTTCATTTGAATGGCCACACTTGAATAGAAGCAACACATTATTCCAGCAAATGCAGACAAATATACATCTATAATGTAACTGTAGAACCTAATGAGATAAACAAAAAGGCACTAATCATAAATGATTAGAAATATGTCAACATTATGAATTAATTTTGAATCGCATGGACAGAATTTCCTTAGCAAATTTTCTTACAGAAGATTTGTATTCCCCAAACATGTTTATTTATTCATCAATTCACATAACACAGTTGAAACCAGTTTTCTAGCATTAGTTTCCTGTTTGCCCTTTGTTTTGTAGTGATGTTTTGGTTACAAGGACTGCAATACAGCCTGATGGAAGTCAAAACCTGAATTTACCCAAGATTCTCCAATGAAAATTGTATTGGTATAATTAAATGGGGGCATGGTCTAAAATATTGCTTGAAAACAAATAAAACTGGATAAAACTTCTCTCCTTTCTCTGGGGAAAGATTGCTCAATTAGGATACATGTTAGGTAATACCAAGTGTGTTGTGGAAGCTCAGAAAAAGTAATTGATTCCAGCTGAGGGTCATTCTGAGCTTCTAACTTGCTTTGAATGCTGATCTCAAAGTGAAACTTGAAGGCCTCATACCATTGTGAAGCCAAAACAAGAAATTTATTTGCTCAGACCTAGAAGAACTGAAACTACTAGTTCTCATAGCTGCTTCACCCATCTTCTGAGTTAGTGGTTTTGCTAACTTGATAAACAAAGATGGGAACTGGTTCTCTTTGGGTCCTGTTTTCCCATCTGTAGCAAGTAATTTCCCTCTGCTGATTTGCTTACTTTCCTCGTGTTTTCACTCAGCAACGTGTGCAGCAATCAAACAGGGAAAAGGATGATCTACAGGGCAGGGTACTGGATCAGCTGGGAACTGTCATTGAGTGATCACGGGCAGCGTGCTGCCCACTGGCACCTCTCCCACCTGGAACTGGGGCTGCTGAGGACACCAGTGAGAGTCATTCCAGTTTGGCCCCAACCAAGTGGAAGATTTTGACACTTAGTGTGTCACCCACCACAAGACCACTCATTCCTTGGTCAGCAAAGGGAAAGATACTTTTTAATGACTTTATTTTCAAAGGTAGTTAGCTAGGCAATCACACACTGCACTTTTGGACATTAAAAAGTTCCACAGTGCTGTTAACACATTTTATTGTGAATATCCTTTAATATCCTGTGCTCTCTCACTCACTCCATGTTTAATGGAGGCATGAACTCTGCCATAGGAAGCTGTCCTTAAAGCCCACCAGAAGGTAGTGTGTGCAGAGAACACAGAAACTGGAGTTTTCTGTATTACTAGAGACTGACTGTAACTTCAGTACACATCAGTTGGTTTTTTGCTCCCTCTTGTTTTGAAAGTGGAAACACAACAGATGTCTGTCGGGAAAATGCTGAAGCTTATGACAGGAATTAATAAAACTGTGAATACTGTGCTGGAGGCACTGACTGCGAGTTAGCTAAGACATCTGTCAGGGAAATCTTCTGTTTCACATCTAGTAGAGTTATACAAGCAAACTTGTTTCTCTGTAGACTAAAAAAAAAAATTGACGACCAAGGAACTAAATGAAGATCAAGTGAATGGCCACTTGTGTTTATGAACTCACAGTACTTCGAATAATAGTATGGATTATTAGCTTTGACCTAGCAAATTGCCAGGTTACAGGCCTGCTTTTCTTTTTACGGATTCACGGATTTGACAGAGTTGGAAGGCACCTCTAGAGATCATCTAGTCCAACTCCCCTGCTAAGCAGGATTGCCCAGAGCACATTACTCAGGACTGCATCCAGGCGGGTCTTGAAAATCTCCAGAGAAGGGGACTCCACGACCTCTCTCGGCAGCCTGTTCCAGGGCTCTGTCACCCTCACCGTAAAGAAGTTCTTCCTCATATTTGAGTGGAACTTCCTGTGTTCCAGCTTATGCCCATTGCCCCTCGTCCTATCGCTGGAAACCACTGAAAAGAGTCTGGCTCCTTTATCCTTCAACCCACGCTTTAGGAACTTGTAAACATAGATGAAGTCTCCCCTCAGTCTTCTCTTCTCCAGGCTAAAGAGCCCCAGCTCTTGGAGCCTTTCCTCGTAGGGGAGGTGCTCTAATCCCTTAATCATCTTGGTTGCCCTACGTTGGACTCTCTCCAGTAGTTCCCTGTCTCTCTTGAACTGGGGAGCCCAGAACTGGATGCAGTATTCCAGTTGTGGCCTCACCAGTGCAGAGCAGAGGGGAAGAATGACCTCCCTCGACCTGCTGGCCATACTTCTCCCTATGCAGCCCAGGACTCCATTGGCCCTCTTGGCGACAAGGGCACATTGCTGGCTCGTGGAGAGCCTACCAGAAGTTATTAAATATCTTACTAAAAACTTTTGTCTTCGGCTACTGAAAGTATGCCCTATTTCACTCCCCAAAATGTTGTATTTCATTGGGAGAATAATATTTTAATACATGCCTTCATTTCTATTTTTCATCTAGATAGTCCCTGTAGCACATTTTAAAGCTAAACTGATATCAAAACTCTAAGGAAGGTCCATTCTCACAAGAAACATATATACTTTTGAGATTAAACTCCACAACAGCTAAGCAATTTACAGCACTTTGCAGTAGGAAATGAAGAAAACTGATTCCACATTAAGCCATTATAAAAAAATGCCAAAACTCATTGTTAAAAGTGGTCTTCTGGAATCAAGGTTAAAGTTTTCTCATTAGTATTCACATGACTAAAGTAAAGTCTTGGTATTCCGGTTCAATTCCTCTAATGGTGAAGAATACACGACAAAGAAACACCTATCAAAACCAAAACTAGACTCCCTGATGAAGAGCTGAGCTGCTCATGCCTTCCCGTGCCATCATGTTTCTGTAAGTAAAGGTCAGAAACAGCAAGATGTCTTTGAGATTACTTGCTGAATTGAGCTACAAAAACATTTGTGGTTGCTTAGCCATGAACTCTGTATTGTAAACAGAGTTAAGTTGTCTCCACTCTTGGCAGCAATGCTGCATTAGTGCTCTGGTATGAGCTGGTGGCAACCATATCTCCAGGCGATCTCCCAATACTGGGTGAGCAGGGAGCTTAGTTTAGGCGCACAGTTCTGACTGCAGAGTAGACTTATGTCTGTCGTAGTAAAGGTATCACTCTTGTGCTGCCTTGTGGGTTCATATCTGGCAGTATCCACCACGCTTCCTTGGTCACCTAGTAAATTTAAGAGTCTTCCTGGCACACAGAGGAATTATGGGAGAAGGTGGTGAAAAACAACCCCAAACTCCAAACCGCCCACCAAAAAAACCCCCAAAATTTCCCTTAAAATTGTCTGAGAAGGTCCTGTGGACACTGACAATATTTGCAGAGGCTTTTCTTGATAAGGCCCAGATGAAATGTAAACACCTGGGTTTGGTGGTAATTTTTTACACTTTTAATAGTTTTAAAATTTTTTTTTTGGTCAATGAGAACATTTGAATCATGGAATCATAGACTACCAAGTTGGAAGGAACCTCAAGGATCATCTGGTCCAACCTTTCTTGGCAAAAGCACAGTCTAGACAAGATGGACCAGCACCCTTCTCAGCCAAATCTTTGCTTCACTTCTAGACACTTCTAGAAGCAAAGTGTCCTTGCTTCTAGAGTTTCTTAATATCAGTCTCAAGCTATCCAAGATACCCATGCAACCCCTCCTTACTGTGATTGTGTTTGTTCAGGTATTTTTACCACTCACAAAGACATTCTGCAAGCAGAATATATACTGCTTAAGAGTATCCATTAATTATTTATTGGCCACCCAGTCATCAGTCAAATGGGGACAAGCTGTCTTGTATTGCTTCTTGGAACTCTCTGGTCCTTGCTGCTGCTGAGTTGCCATCTGCCAGTGCTCTTCTTTCTTTCCTTAGGGTTATATATTGGTTCACTATTTTTCCTCTCAAATACATGAGTAGGTAACTATTACCAATTATTATTCAACAAATACATCTCTGTTTATGTTTTCATCTTGTGTTTTTCCCTTTTTCCTTTGTTGTTTTTTTTTTTTTAAAAAAAAACTTTAGCTCATGTAATTTTTAACACTTTAACAACAATTTTGCCAATAAAAATAAACTGAGGTCCTACTGCCTGGCTGCATCAAGCTATGCTTTGGATAAGATGTGTCTGAACCCTGGGGCCACAGGTTTCAGCTGCAGCAAGGTCTTTGTGGGCTTTGCAGAGCTGCCTGCACAGCAATATCTGATGATTAATTTTATAGTCTTATCTCTGATTTCATGCTTTACCTGAAAAAGATGCTTATTGGAAACCATCTATTTTTGGTGTGAATAGATCTACAGCACAAAGTTATCCTTAGGGTCTGATATACTCAGCAGTGGTTTTATACTTTCGAATTAAGGTGTTCTATAGCTTTTATTTTTACAGTGAGCCATATAAAAAAGCACCAAAAAGAAAGAAGAGTGTTGTTTATGCTGCTGAAGGAAATCTTCTGTCTTCAGAAGCTGATTTTGAGTTGAAATGATGAAGGAGAGTGGTATGTTCATGGCTGTGAGATAGTAGCACTGATAATATTACAAAGGACAAGGAAGTGCTCTTGGGATCAAAAACATCAAAGCGCCAGAGAATTAGAGAAAGTTTAATCCCTGGACATTGCAGTGTTAAGTGATGACGCTTGTCTTGCCTACATCTTCTTCCAGAAGAGACTGGAAACCTACTCACTGGTAATAAAGGCCTAATTGTCATTGTGGTAGCTATGAAGGTGGAAGGCAGGTGCTGCTGGTGCTATGTGCTTCTGGAAAATTGAAATTAAAATGAACATATTTGAAAAGTAGTGAAACTGACACTGCTGAGTCAGCAGTGGGCCATTCTGAAGTTCTATTAACAGAACTGTGGCCAATAGACTGAAGGATGTAATCACTTCCCTCTGCTCAGTGTTCATGAGGCTACCATAAGGAGTATGGTGTCTGATTTTGGGTTCTCCAGTACAAAAGGGATGCCAAAGAACTGTAGAGAATCTACAGAAGGGCCACTCAGATGGCCAGGGAGCTGGTGCATATGGCCCAGAGAGGGTCGCTAAATGAAATGGCTGTGCGTAGCCTGGAGGTGAGAAGGGTAAGGGGCTTCTAGTTGCTGCCTCCCACTACCTAGAGGGGAAGTATGGAGATGACAAAGCCAGGCTTCTCTTAGAGGTACACAGGGAAAGGACAAGAAGTCATGGCAGAAAGTTGTAGCAAGGTAAATTTTGCCTGGATATACAGAGAAAACTGTTCATTGTGAGTGATTTTAATGACTGGAACAGGTTGCAAAGAGAGACTTTGGAATTTTCATCCTTAGAGCTTTTCAGAGTTTGACTGGACAAGACCCAGAGGAAACGAATTTACTACTGGAGTTAGTTCAGGTTTGAGTAAGAAGTTGGAAAATAGATCTCCATAGATCTCTCCCAACTTAAATTTTTCCTATGATTCTTTGCTGGTAGATTACATATTTTACCACAGTGTCTTTTCATTTGGTGTCACTGACTGAGCTGTTGAGAAGGAAATTAGAAGGCAGTAGATAATTCATCTTTCTTCCCAAAACTGGGAAGGGCAAGAAACAATCCAAAATAAAACTAGTCCTTCAGACCGTCAAACTTCAAAGTGCTGGACTGATTCCAGCTCTTGAATCCTGCAGTCTGAGTCAACCAAGCGTGTATCAGTGCATATTAGAGTTCTTATAAATTAATATTGGCAGTGTAGAACTAGATTATCTAATTAAAGTTTCATTTCAGTCTGGTAAATTGGCTTATTTTTTTAAAGCCATCTGTGTTACAGAAACACAGATGCTAAATGATTGAAAAAATCATTTTTATCCTAACTTTGATTTAAATCTTTAAACTTTAAAACATCTTCCTTAACTAGCATGAGTGCCAGTCCCATTGTAAAGCTGGGCACGTCTCAGAAGATTTTCAGTAGCTGATTTGAAAAAATGTTCCAAATGTTCCTCATGTGCATATTCACTAGTGTGTTTTGCTATACCCATATAGATTAAATTTATTTTTTTCATTGAGCAGATACTTTGTGGTGCAGATTTGACTGACAGGCCCATTTGACTGACAGGATGTTCTCAATCTGGAGTGAAGCAAATCCACCAGTGTTCCAGGACAGGGTGTTAACAGGCATGGAGGGTTGCTCCTGTGCCTGAGCACCAGGCTCCTGCTTGGCTTTTCACTGCCTTTAGAAGAGTCTGATGCTCTTTTTTAATCCTTTTCTCATCATTTCCTCAACTGTTGTTCAAACTAATAGAGATTAATATTTATGTGTTGGCATCTCAAAAAGAGCATAATTATGACAACATTAAGCCTTTCTATTTTATGTGAGCAACTTGAATATAAGAACTTTTACAACACTTTAAAATCGTATAATCATGATGTTGCCAAGGATACCAAGCTTGTAGTCTTCACCTCTTTTCACATCATCCTGTTTTCTATTTAGGATACCTTGCCTAATTTGCAGATGTGATTTTAGTGTATGTTGTGAGAAAGGTACTAGCTAGAATGAACCAGTCTTCGTCACCTAAACGTAAGGGTAACGTGTTACTGCAGACTATGTGTTTTGCACCAGTTATCAACAGTGAATTGTTTTGAAATCAGTGATAATTGCACATTGATTCTCTGGAAGTCCACTTTACAGGCGAGAATAAGATTTTAGCTGTATGATGGCTTCTATTTGACATTGTAGAACCCAGGAAAAATTAATGTTGACTTAACTGGACTTTGTATTACGCTCAGTGGGAGGGATCTCACCTAAACATAGAGCTCTGAAGTGAATTACACACATAGTATAAGTTGATCATCTAGGTTCTCTTTCTAGTCAATATGAAAAGAAATGCACCTCCAGAAGCAGATTCTGACATCTGGTTTGCATCTGTTTTGTGGGGAGAATTCATCACACTAGCTGAACCCCTTCTACTTATGTATAATGAACGGTACATTTTCTTATCTGAACAAGATCTACATAATCCTTTCATATGGGCATCTATTTCTGTTTTCACCTTTATCAGAATCATCATAGTTCTTGCCACTATAAACTAATGACAAATTTTGTCCAAACCTCAATTTATTCACTTGTGGTGGAACGTGCCCAAACAGACTCCCTGCTCAGTCCCTTCACTGCACGGCATTGCAGACCCAACCAGACATGATACTGCCACACTTTACCTACTAATTCTATACTCTTCTATAAGTTTGAGTCCATATAAGCATATTTTCCATGTTTTTTGTAGATTTTCTGGGAGCACACAGATTGTACTCCAGTACCTAGCCTCACTTCCTTCCTGAAAGCCTCTCCTGCATTTTTATTTGGTATAGGCTGGTGTTTGTCCCCACCAGGAAGTATTTGCACTGTCTGCATTAGCCTCCTCTTTATAATGTGTACAGAAGGCTCTGGATGTGTACAGTGACCCCATGTGCACACACCTACCCAGAAGGGTGCCACCTACCCTGTGCTGGAGTCCTGACCACAGTCTCCTCTCTGCACCACTGCAATGTTCCGATATGGTCATGTACTAGCATACCAGCCTTGTGCATTAAAAGCTCATTCATAAGCTTTGTGGTTTGCCCCACAGCCTAAGGATACACTGCGTGGAAAAGAGCAATCAAGCCCACATAGGGACACAAATAAAAAAAAATTGGGAGTCCTAAGGCTAGACTCAGAAAACCAAGAGGGTAATCAGTGGAAAGTAAACCCACGGGAAGGAATTCATTCGGAACAGCGGAGTCGGTGTGGGTTGCTGATATGTTATCTTTGCTGGTCATCCTGACTCACCAGCGTGCTGAGTCTGTCTAAATGGCTTCAGATAAGTTTGGCTTGCCTTGTGGCCACAATCAGTCTCTCCAAAGGGTTTTCAGACAGCGTGAGAAAAGCGTGACCTGGCTCACGCAGAGCACGGCTACTCCCAGGAAACCCGACTGCTCCAAAATCCTACCCTAGTTGGGAGCACTGCTATTGTCTCTGGAGCTGAGGGGTGCCAGGAGGACCTGGAGCAGTCTAGTGAGGAGTTAATTAAAAGAAAACAAGTTACAGTTTCATCTCATTTGCTGAAGAAGATGGTTAACTCTTTGTTGCAGCAGGCTGCCAGTGATTTGCTATGCTGGGATGAAAGCCCATCCTCTTCAATCACTCCCCAGCAGAGGAAAATTACCGGTGTCAGGAAAACTCATTTTGTGGCATTAATCAGAATGGATTAAAACAGAACAGTTTCTAAGCTGCCCTGCAAGAATAGCTGTGGGACATCAAAGAGAGCCCGTGATCCACAAAACCAGAGGACTGTGTCCTCTGCTTTGAAATATTGTAATCAGCCAAACGTTTATTGGAATGACATGTTAACTGCATTGTGTTTAAAAGCACTTTGGTGTTTAATGACTTGTGTCCTATCTCCTCCATTGTAATATAATCAGGTAAGTAATCATCTGGTGTGTTCAGGTGCTTTTGTTGGAGGAGTTTGAAGATCCATTCAAAATCTTGGACTGCTTCATGATTTTAAGTGTTCAGTAATGATGGATAATGGACTAGCACAGAGTCCACTCAATCCATTAGGAATAAATCCATTGCTATATATATTATAGCTGCATGCAGTTCTTTTAAACAAGAATGTTTCCCTGGCTGCTTTGGAAAGTATTTTTCTTCTTGTAAGGAAAGAAAAAAACAGACTGTGTCTAGAACTGTGATATTTTATAATAAAAAAAAATGCTTGCGTTGAAAATCTGTTTCAGATAATGTATTTGAATTTGCTACATAGCAACATGTTTGACAAGAAGAGAAAGGCTTTCTTATGAAACCAGAAATCTGGATTATCTGTGCAACTTGCAAAAGGTAAATGAGCTGGTTTTTCAAAATGGCTCATGCTATTTTTGTGTTTTAAGAAGTATGTACAGGCTGCCAGATGCAGTAGATATATGTGATACAATTTTCAAAGGCAAAGTGAGACAAATACTCGACTGTTCAGATTATTCTCCACTTTATGTAACATCCCACATGTACTATAGTCATGTGTATGTCATTGCTGACTGTAAAGTATTCATTTGTACTTCAGCGGCCCGCAGAAACCCTAGACGCTCCAGCACCTCACTGTGGTCTCTACTATATGGTCATGATAAAACTGTCTCTTGCCCATGTTCTTGTGACTCTAAAACATAGTTCTGCGCCAATGTCAGCTTGATGCTCAGCACCAATCAAAAAAAAAAAGAAAAAGCAACAAACAAACACCAAAAAACCCAAAAGGCTAAGAATCGTTAAGGAATAAAAAGAACAAAACATTGTAATGCCATTGAATAAAGTCACCTGCACCTTGAATACTGTGCAGAAATCTGCTCTCCCTGGCTCTACAATATACAATGGCACTGAAAAAGATCCAGAGGCAGATCACAAGAATGATCAAAGGTATGCATGCAAGGAACAGGTCAGTTAGGTTCTTCAGTGTGTAAAAACAGGCAAATGAAGGGAAAATACATGCTATGAGGAGAATGGATAGGAATCTCTTGCTTACGTGGTAGGTTTTGAATATAAAGCAGAAATGCTTCTTCACTCAATATGAATCTAAACTGTCAAGCAGTTCTGGATGTTTCAAGTTTACCAAAATTCAAGAAGAACAAGAAAAGTCAGTTCAAGAGAAATACATGAAGAGCTATTACATTTGAGGACACAATATCAAGCTCATGAAGCCCCTGAAGACTGGAAAGCGTTCTGATGTATTACCACTATGTGCTTACTGTTTGGGTTTTTTATATACTCTTTGCTAGACATTTGCTTTTGGCCAGAGACAGGATATTGAACTAAATAAATCTTGCTCTTGTCCCAGAACAGCTATTCTTATATAACCTGCATTAAATCACTGTTTAAAACCACAGGAGCTTCAGCACAGAGAACGCATGGGGAAGGGGGAACGGGACAGCACAGCTCGGTGGGCAAGGCACAGGACTTGGAGGGCACATGGTGGTCCAGGCAGTGCCATTGGGAAGGCTAGAACATTCCTAGGTCTTCTGGCAAGTTCATACCCATGTAAAAGCCTTTTTTTTTTTGCCACAGTTGGTCTCTTATTTATGCTAGTAGAACTAGACTGTGTAAGGTCTTAATTCATTGACATGATGGCAGGACTTAATGTAGCTATTGGTTACTGAGTTACTATTTTAAATTTTCAAATAAATAATACACACTTTAAACTTGATTGGAAAATTTGGTTACCTCTATGTTTTGTCATGACTACTTTCATTGCAGCATGGCATCCAAAGATGAAGTTTGACTCGTTCTCATTTCCAAGGAAAGGTCTAATCTGATGCTATGTGTTTGATATACCTGCAGTGTCAGAGCTGCGGTTTGTGACAATGTCTCGTGGACATTGGACAATACTGGAGAGATGTTTGTGTACCTCAACAAGATTTCATGGTTTGTTTGGTTTCACTGTCACCATCTAAGTAGGATCTACACATAATATAGAGGAGTATATCATGTGGGAGGCAAGGAAAAGGATCTTAAACAATTCTGTACAGGGTGATTAGGGAGTTCTCTTCCTTTAAACCAGGCCTGAACTTCTAGCTGTGCAAGCACTGGAGACAAATTCAAACATCAGGTTTCAGGAATGCCAAACAGTGCATCTCTACTACTGATTATTGCATTTGGAAATAGCCTCTACATAGCCCTTGCCAGAGTCCCTGGAAGACTTTTGTTTATGCTAGAGCATTTTAACACATCAGAAGTTAATCTATGGTCCAATTCTGTCACATTAACACATCCTGATCCAAAACTTTCCCTGTAAGCGGGTGGTGAGCAAGATGGCTGGTAGGCTTTGACCCTGAGATTTTTTATTCAAATGAAACTAACTTCAGGGCTAGACTGTGGTATGTCCTCATGTGAAGCAATGAGAGTGACTCCCTGGACCATCTCCTAACCACTGGGCTGTGCTGCATCCCTAAATCTAACAAATAATTCCATGGCACCGAGCAGGGTGGATGAGTCAGATCCCTTCTGGAGTTGCTTCTCTGGAAAATTGTCACAGTGCTTAGAGACTCATTCATCTGTGGTATCCCATACACATATGTTATGCCTTTCAAATAATTGCTGAAAATCAATCTGTAATATCAAGATTAACACCTGTCCTCTGTAACTGACTCTTTGCAAGCTGTGTCTTTGTTGTGCCATTTTGCATCAGAATACAGAATCAGTGACCCAACATCTACATGTAGGAATTGCATGAATAAAACAGTGGGAGAGCTCTCAGCTTCATCTGGACCAGATTACATGTCTAATCAAGTCATATTTAGCTGCAAGCTATCACTTGATTACTGAAACCCCTACCAGTGTGATGCTAGCTGCTCAGTTTATGCAGAAAAGCTGACTGCTTTAGTTTCCAGGGCATTCAGTCAGGTCCTTCTTCTGAATATTTATCAGTAGTTCAATATTTCAGTCTGCTTTTGTGGGACTAGACTCTCCATTAATCCTCAGGAGAAAAAAAATAATACATTTTAGCTGGTACATTTCACACTTTCCCTGTTCTGGTTCAGAATCATCTGAGGAAAGGATGAGTCAGAAAGCCAAAATGATTTTTGAAGAGATGACTACATCTTAAGAGGGATGCCTTGTTACTGTAACCCTCATGCTCAGAGGTGGTTTCCCACAGAGGGACATGGAAGGGATGAATACCACCCACTGACTTTGGACAGGGATAACCCCTAAATGTACAGATACATTGCAGTGGCTGCTGTGACTACAACTTGTGTAAATGTCCCTGACCCCAAAGCAGCATGAAAGAGTGAGCTTGGTTGCTTGGTTGCTAGTGCTTGGGTTGATGTGCCAGCAAAGTGCTCAGCAAGAAGCTGCCACCCTGCTTAGGGTGGGCTTTGTATTCTGTACTGAACTCTGAACCAATGCAGTCCTACAGCTGCCAGAACCCAAGGCAGCCCCTTTTAGCTGCATTCCTGCCAGACCCTGTGTCTCAGTGAAGCAGGGCAGCATTTCGTAGTCTTTACTCCAATAACACAATGGCAAGTGGCATCGAGTGCTGATGGATGCCCCTTGGAGTTAATGCTTTCCTGACACTGCTGCATGTTGTAGGGGATGGTGTTCCTGTTCTACACTACATTTTTGAAAGAGAATAATGTTTTATCCCAGAGGCGCTCAGGGCATTGCCCACAAAATAAGAAATTCTCCCACTTCAGGATAATTTTAACTATGCTGGGCATAGATGAACAAATTTGTTAGGTAGAAGGAACCAGTCACTGAAGCCTGAAGTATTGTCCTAAATGAGCAAGGATGTTCAAGTGGCTCTGGAACTCTCTGAGACAAGAAAAAATAGATTTATTTCTCTGCTCTGTTGCGACATTTGTGCATGTGCCATAGAAATAATTTGGTCTGCAGTTTGTGAAAGTACGGGCTGTCTATGGACACAGAGTGCAGACTGACATCCATGCAAAGTACCTTGATGGCTGGTAGAATGAAATTTGGCACAAGCAGCTGTGGCCAGTGGGAGAGGGGACAAGGGACTGTAAGAAAACACAGGAGAACTCTGCCAGCTTCTGTCTCACTCACATGTGTGCACTGGAGGTCCACCATGGATTAGCAAATATTCACCCAGCCCAGCACTCTTCTAGCCAAGAGGAGGTCACAGGAAGGAGAGAAGGAACAGAGAAAGGTAGCATGAATACTTCCCAGAGCAGTCTCCCAGCTGGCAGTGATTCACATCTATGCTAAAGATTTTTCTGTATTTGTAGAAATGTGCAAAATAAACGTGCAGCCTCCTGCCAGCCTGTGCCTGGGAAGCAGATTGAAACTAAAGTAGTTCTGACATAGTCATACAGTGATCTCTCAAGTAGTGCTTATGAAAAGTGAGGACTTAACTGGGATGATTTCTATGGACAGGTACAGTAAAAACATACTAGGGTTTATTGGTGGTGCTGAAAGGAAGAAGTGCGCCTAAATAAAGGAGCTTGGTCAGTGCATTGCACTGGTAAATGAGTGACCAGTGTCGCCGTGGTGCCTTTTAATAAATAAACCACTTGACTAGAAGAAAAATGACACTGAAACACACTTAACCATGGCATTTCCAGGAACGTTGCATGCCTCCATGCCTCCTTCAGAAATCATGTATTGATGTCTTGATTCTGTTATTTATTCACAAAAAAAAAAAAAAGAAAGCAGTAAACATTAGGGTCTCTTCAAATCTGAAAAGAGATTTCTGTATTTGCCATGTGCCAGCACAGGCTTTTGCTGTGTGGCACTCACACCAATCGCAACAAGCTGGTAAACTCAGTAAACAAGGGTATTTCTTGTTTACCTCCCTGGAAATACAAATACAGTGTTTAAAAAAGCCCTGGCACTGGAGTGTATGGTTCCTAATTTCAACCCACAAACAAAACACTCCACGGATGCTTGGAGGAGAAACCATGAGGAAATGCAGCTTGTGACAGCAAGGGTTTTGTCCATCTTGCTAGAAATGATGGCTCCAATGGCAGGGAATGGGCATAAAAGCTTCCCCCAGCTCATGGGATAAAGATAAGCAGAGCTAAGGAGCTCCATGAGGTCACCTGCCTAGTGAGTAGGGTGTGGGACATTTCCTCTGACCTCACTCACTGGCAGGGATTTGGACCAGACTGACCTACCACTGGCAACTGGCTTCCTTGCACCAGAACTGCTGCCCAGGATTTAATAATCTTCCTGTCTGGGGCTTTCACTGCAGCAAATGTGAAGCCTTTCAGCTTTTTTGCAAAATGCATTTTTTTGGGAGAAAAATCTGCTTAATAATTTTTCCCTCTGTTCACATGCTCTGTTCTTGCAGGCAGGACTTCAGGCTTCAGCCTTCCTGCTGGAGGCAGGAGCACCGGTGGCTCCCTTAGGGTGGGAGCAGCACACAGCGGATGCTGAGCCTGTCCTGCTGTAGATCCCTTTTTGAAAAATACACAAAAGTAAAACATAACACTGTGCATGTTTGTGCATGTAAAACCACACAACCATCCTTTTTCTAAGTGGGAAAATAGCCTGTTTTTCACTTAAGCGGACAAAAAAGTATACTTTAGTGCAGAGACCTTGCTTTCTCTCTGACCTGAATTTTTCAGAAGAGAGCTTCTCTCATTTCTGTTGCAAAATGAAATGTAGAAACATCAGTAAGATCTGCAACTTTTTAACTGAAACTATTCCTCTGACAGGAACCATCAGCCCCCATAGTCTAAGAAGAAAGTCTTTGGTAAAAGAAAATTAAATTTTTTCAAATTATTTGCAGATTAAGAGAAATTGCAGGGACAGTCACAGAAAAAGTCTAAGGCTATGTGATTGATCTTGCTGACCAAAGATAATTAGTAAATGCTATTTGCAAAAGCACCTGTATTGAACAAAGCCAGACAAATGATTGATAAGAAAAAAAATCTGACCAACTTTTTTCCCTTAATGTTGAATTGTCTGTGAATTTATTGCATTTTTTCCCTATTCAAAATTTATCTGCTTAGTGATTTCTGAAGATAATCTCTCTTTTATGCTTTCTTATTAAGTAGAATTCATTGCATCAGTGGTTTCCAGCCTCTTGTGAACGAGTCTCCCACCCACAGCCTCATCTTTTTCCCTGCACCTTCCATTCCCAGCAGCACTGTAGATCTGGGAGATTAAAGAAGGGGGAGTTTCGTACCATAAACCATCTGGTAGCACTTCTTTTTGTTGTCTTCTGTCACTCCCTTTCCCTCTGCTGTTCCCTGGGATCCAGGAGGGAGTCTGATAGCAGTGCTGGGGGCTCTGTGCTTCCCATCCTGAGGTGCCAGGAGGAAGGGCAGTGCATGGCTCAGACTCCCTGCTTCAACCTCCCCGGCCCCAGCTCTTGCCCAGTGCTTCTGTGCTGAGGATTCGGTGTGCCTGTGTACGGAGGGACCAAGGGAATATGGAGTATATTCTGATTTACAGTGCTTCACACTGCAGCCTCCCCTGTGCCGCAGCTCGCAGCTCAGCGGGGAGGTGAGATGCTGTCTCTGCAGCAGAGGTGTGGGGCAGGGAAGCCCAGCTGATGCTACGTGACCAGCATTAACGTGCCAGAGCTCCGCTGTGGGGAGAAGCTGCACAGCACATGCCTGATTTCAGCCACTCAGGGGTATTATAGTCTCTTCCCAAATTCCTGATTATAACTCTCAGAATTGGGTTTCCCGTAGAGCACAGTCTGAAACGTGCTTCTGCACAAGTCCATAATATTCACTTCAGTATCATTGTTTGGACTAGTTCTATGACTGCATAAGTAGCTTTTTATTTTAGCTGTAAAGTGGGATCTAGATGCTGGAATTGATTTTGTTTGTGACCATTGGGGAAGTTATTTCTTGGTTTTTTGAGTACTCATTTTAATATGAGTAATATGCTTCCTCTCTCATTCCCTTTGCCTGGCACGTCTCCTCGACTTGTAAACTTTTTATGGTTCGGGGACTGTCTCTTGCCTTCTCTTTGTTTACTAACACCACTAGGCCCACTCTAGACAGGAATTTCTAAGTGCAATCATAGTTCAAGCATTAGAGTAATAGGCACAGCAAACTATTTTGCTACTAGAGCTGTAGAAGCAGAACATAACAAGAAAATACAGAATCATAGAATTGTTTGGGTTGGAAGGGACCTTTAAAGGTCATCTAGTCCAACTCCTCTGCAATGAGAAGGGACATCTTCAGAGCCCCATCCAACCTGACCTTGAATGTTTCCAGGGATGGGGCATCTACCGATTTCTGGGAAACCTGTTCCAGTGTTTCACCACCTTCACTGTAAACATTTTTTCCTTATATCTAGCTGAACCTACCCTCTTTTAGTTTAAAATGATTATCCTTTGTCCTGCCACAACGGGCCCTGCTAAAAAGTTTGTGCCCATCTTTCTTATAAGCCCACTTCAAGTACTTAAAGACCACAATATGGCCTCCTTGGAGCCATCTCTTCTCCAGGCTGAACAGCCCCATCCCTCTCAGCCTGTCCTCATAGGAGAGGTGCTCCATCCCTCTGATCCCCTCCTCTGGACTCGTTCCAACAGGTCCATATCTTTCCTATGCTGAGGGCTACAGAAAATACAGCTTTAATATGCTTATGTGCAAGTAAAAATGGTAAAATAGCTTTTAGCAGGGTTTGTGCAAGTTGAACTCAGATATTACGTTTCAGATAGACTATGGAGTGAATCAGATAATAATTGGGGAGGGTACTGACACTGTACTGATGAATTATGCTGTTGGGTGGTTATGTAGAAAGGAATTACCAACCTCATGAATTTTATACAGTGTGATTGATTGCCTGACAATTTAATGTGAAGTCCCTGAATAGTCAGCCTCCCAGATGTTTTTTCTCTCCTCTTACATCTCTATTTAGATATCCTTTATCTCTTTCTTTTTATATGATTTTTTCCATTTACGTTTTCTTCAGCAAAGAATTTTTTCCTCCTCCTGTTGCTTTTAATTCATTCCCAAGTTTAAATGCCAAATAAAAAATGTTAGATTTGAAAACTCTGACAAGCTGCAAGAGGACTGACAAAAACCGAAGCGCACGATGTCTTCCACGCACTGTGAGGCACTGGCAGCTAACTGCTTACAATTTACCATCAGTTTATAAGACGCACATAGGTCATAACCCTAAAAAACTTTAATGCTTCTTTATGAGTTTATTTGCCTGGGTAATTCCAGTGAAGCAAATGAAAGTGTACACAGAAGTAAGTACCTCAGAATGAACTTACAGGCAGGCTCTGTCTATATTAGACTTGAGGGAGAGTTCATGGGCTCACGCACAGTTGTCTTTCTTGCCAGCTTTTTAGGATGCTTCTTGGCATGGGTCAGGTGCAGACAAGACAGCAGTCACTCTGCGCCCAGGCAGTGGGGATAAAGCCCCTTTTGGAAGGCTAGGAAAGCTTTATAACATGGATATGGTCAAACCAGGCCACTTGGCTTCATGGGCAGAGACCAAACTCTGCCACTGTCTGCTGTACTAGAGCAAATGTAGCCTTAGAGGCTGCCTCTGTGTAAGGGGAAGCTGCAAAGATCCATGAAATTCTGTGTCCACGGTTGGGTCAGGTGTTTGTGATAATTTTCATAGCTCTGCCTGTCTTGTCTAGTTGAAATGATGCTCTACTTAGGTAGATTTTCAAATGTGACTTTATTTTTTTCTGAGCTTTCTGGAGCTTCTTGAAGTTGTCCTGCTCTTTGTCCTCATCCCTTCCTGCACATGGGCTTCATAAGGTCCAGTAGTCCCAGCTAGTTCCCTGAGTGTGGCTTCCTCTGCTGATTTGCCAGCTCAAATATGGAGAGCAATCAGGCAGCTTGGTACAGTGAAACTTTTCAGATACATTTTATGACACAAGCCAGTTGGGCTGAGCCGTAGGGATTAGGTTAGCAGTGACAATTCTGACCCACTTCTCAGGAGAAGAACCATCAAACTGTTCTCTTTGCTGAAACTATTCATCAACTAATGTCTGTTTACAGATAATGGACCTTTTCCTGTTCTATGCCACCTTTCCTGGAAATGCTGTGAAGAGTCATATTCATGACTGCTTTGGCAGGGGAGTTGGACTAGATGATCTCTATGGTCCCTTCCAACTCCAAAAAATTCAGTGAAATTCAGTGAAATTCATTAATACAAAAAATGAGTGCAAGTTTCTTATTACAGGAAGAAGTATGTGGTATACTTGTAAAGTCACCAGATTTATTAATTACCTTCCTATAATGCATTAAATCCTTACCAGTTTGGAAAATACAACACTCATGTCAGATACTGCAAAAGTACCAGGAAGATTAGGGTTTTTTATAAAGTACATGCAAAATAAACTTATAAGAAAGACACTTGCAGAAGTAGAGCCTGGAATTTGTCTTCTGTGTTAATAAAGAGCAAAATTGGGTTCTTGGCCTGGCTCAATATTTATAGCATCTCAGTTGCTTGGTGTTTGAAAAATATCTGTCTGCAATACCCCTTTAATTTGTTGTCAAGCAGTCTCAAAATTCCCAGTTTGATTCTGATATATGCTCTGGAATGAGGCTGTAGCCCCCGAGGATGTAAGGCCACTTCCAAGTACTTTGGGAGATCTCTAACAGCTGCTCTGGCTACATAAACTGAGGAACAGTCTGAACCTTTTTGAATTATTCTCTGAAGAGAGAGAGTGAGCTGTCAGCCTTGTTTTACTCCTCTTTGTTAGTGAATGGGCTTATTGCTCTGTTAAAAGGACAATACAGGCAGAAATTTTATGAGGATGTCATATATATCCTCTCACAACTAATAATGTGATGAGCTGGAATACAAGCTGTGACACTAAGAAAGGTGCTCTGTGCTGTTCTGGAGAGAATTTGAATCCAAACACATGAAGAGTCAATGGTGGGGGCTAGTGCAGTTTTTACTGAGGTAGTTGGCTTTTATTAATTAATAGTTTCATCCTCTTCATTGCTGGTTTCTTTTCTTTATTCCTTTTCTCAAAGTAACATCTATAACAAAGTGACCCGCTTGGTGGATGAAGGAAAGGCTGTGGATGTTGTTTATCTGGACTTTACCAAGGCCTTCTATACAGTGTCCCACAGTATCCTCCTGGAGAAACCGGCTGCTCATGGCTTAGATGGGTATACTCTCCACTGGGTTAAAAACTAGCAGGGATCTTTTATAATAGAGGGAGGAATGGATACTAAATTGGCACAGATATTTCTGAGAAGGAGTAATATGAAGGAAGAGGTAGTGTATCATAGGATAAAAACAATGATTTGAAATAAATTATTTACGGCTAAGAAGGATATCTTAACTATAATTTTGTTCTATTTTATATAATTTGCAGTACTTAGTACAGAAAGGATAGCATTTACATATCTCTTAGTGGTGTCTTTGACATGACTGTCATATTTCATATATAGGGTTTTTTTTCCTTTCATTCTCTTCCCTGATAATTAGTCAATGGTGGCAAAGACACTGTCATTGCTATTCTTTCAATGGAATTGTCACATAAAATACAATAGAGGAAATTTACGTTCGTGAAGGAAACTCCATATTCTTTGAAAGCTCAGAACTCAGAAAAAAAATTTTACAGAAGACAAGCTCTTCAATACCTGGGCTTTTAGTACATACCCACTTCACAAAGCATGAATTTACTGATACACATCGCACATGAAAGTTTCCTTTCATAATACAGACAGTCCTAAACAACCAAAAACGTAAATTTCACACTGAAGAAGAGCGTTAGCTTACTCTAAATTTAATCCAGAGTGCAAAAGTGCTTGTACAATGCACTGAAAACAACACAGTGAAATGAGAGAAGCATATTGAAGAATAGAATATGTTAATGTTAGCCCCAGGAAAACACAATTCCAGATTACCAAATTTGAATGACACACAGTTTTCATCCAACAATTATTTACTGATCTGATTCTTTTGAAACTTAAGTGAAAAGAATCCAAAAACTGTGAAGCACCGTTTGCAAGAAGTTCCAGGTACTTTTATGTAGGTTTGAAGCCATAAGACTAGGTGATGGTGGCCATATAGTTTAAAATTCTCTTTCTCGGAAAAAAAGTCATCAAAATTGTGGCAGAACATGAGAAGAAACTTATCTCCTAGAATAGATGTCAAAGTCTTGAATGCACTGAGTGCATTGAGTGAATGCACTAGTGTAAGGATATTATCTATTCAAAACCCCTGTCTTTCTAAGGATTAGTAACTTTGATAAAGCATCTTTATAACTGGCCCTTTGTAGTTTGAAAGTACCTGGAAAAGGACACAGCATTTAAAACAGGATGCTTGAAATCCCACCGCATTCAAAATTACCCACTGTGTTCCCATGCAAAGAGAAAAAAAAAACCATGACCCTGATGGAGCAAAATATTTTGGCATGCATCTAACTCTAAACATGTGAATAATCCCATTGCACATCATAGATTCACTCTTGAAAGGATATCCTTATCTGCCTGTTAAGACAGGATAGAACAACATGCCATGCCATCATGAAGAGCAGATTTAGATTGGATATTAGGAAAAAGTTCTTTACTATGAGGGGGGTGGAACACTGGAACAGGTTGCTTAGGGAGGTAGTTGAGGCCCCTTCCCTGGAGATATTCAAGGTGAAGTTCGACGAAGCCCTGGGCAACCTCATCTAGTTGGGGGTGTTCCTGCTGACTGTGGCGAGGCCAGACTAGATGACCTTTGGAGGTCCCTTCCGGCCTGGACCATTCTATGATTCTATTCTATGATTCTAATACTGAGGAGGATACCAGTACCAAAGCAAATATGTATAACCCACCCACCAGCGTGGCTCATGGAAGACCCCACTATGAAGCAGCTCCTCAGCCCGTATCAAAACTAATCCTAGACAATCAAGGTTCATTTAGAAAATAAATACGGAATTTCTTTCCTTTTCTATGAAAGGTTTTTTGGGTTTTGTGCAATTTCATGCAATTGTTTGAGGTTTTGGTGTGTTATACCTTCATTCTGCATGTTCTGAAAGAGCAGGAAATGCTAAGCAATGCCGCAGACAAAATAACATATTTAGTGTTGACTAAAGAGATGAAAAAGTATGTCTTCTATGACAACAAAAAGGAACTTGGAATTTGGCAAGCTATTACTCTGTCTACCGAAGGCTGTTTCCTTATTGAATATTGCAGATATTACAAGTGGTGCACTGGTAGTTTAATTACCGATGTGGTATAAGGCAGTCTAGAAAATGCAATATTCACAAAGACAATTCCTGAAGAGTTTTATGGTCCACTTCACCTTTCCACCATTGCTAGTGCTGCTGAGGATATACTGGGAAACTGGTATCTTAGCAGTACATAAAAAGGCAGATAAACTCATGTGTTTTGTTTCCCAGGCTGTGAAAAGTGGCTAAAATATCTGTTGCCCAAGTAAAAGTGGATAAACTCTATTCACCTTCAACTGCACGATTGCTTTTGGCAGGAACTCTGGAAAGTTTTAATGGAAAAAGGCTAGCATAGCTGCAAGAGCAAGAGGTGAAAGTCTGTCTGTTCTTTCTGCAGATAACTGGAAACATGTCCCCAAGATGACAGACGTGTCTTGAATATTGTTATTATAGCTTCCTTAAGTGGAAAAGTGAAATAATGGCCATTAACATACATTGGCTGTATATTGCAGGGAAACAGACTCCACATTTTGGGTTCCTGCCTCTTCAAAGCTAATATTCCACAAATGTGAGATGGTGACTTTCACCAGGAAGTGAATTCAGTTATAATCTTAAGATACAGTCAACCTTTTATTTATTTATTTATTTATTTTAATAAGTTTCCATGGAAAAACAGATTTTGAAAGTGTTAAAAAAGAAAACGAGATTTTTGGTACAAAAACTACATGGAAGAAAATTAGTTTTAATGAATTTAGTTAATTTAATTAGCTTTAATGACTTATAAAATCAGAGGTCTGTTTTCAATTTAGAAAAAGGGATGAAAGGCTTTTCAAGGACTTACAGATACTTCTCTCACCTGTTATCAAACTTGTAAGCAAGTTTCAGAGTTCCAGCTGGGGCCCTAAAATATGATTATGCCATAGATGAGGGTTTCTTTTGGTACAATATAGCAGTAGTGCAGAGAAAACACAAATATCTCACTTCCACTCAAAAAGTGCCATAATATCTGAGCTCTAGGAGTATTGGTTTGAGCTGTGTGTTTCACTCGTTTTTACAATGAAGGTTTCATCCAGCAAGGAGTTATAGTTTAATCATTAGTCACATGCATTTTAATCATCCTAATTTATTTGAATTTGCATATATGGGTAGTAATCAACAA
The DNA here is from genome assembly GCA_033628505.1 of Tringa tobata. NCBI lineage: Eukaryota > Metazoa > Chordata > Aves > Charadriiformes > Scolopacidae > Tringa > Tringa tobata. Next base: position 1,293,304 of record JAHREE010000075.1, read on the forward strand.
AAGAAAAACATCAGGAGTGTAAATAAAGTTTTGAAATGCATTTTGGAAGAATATTCAGAGATTAAGCTATGGTGCATCTTATGCAGTTTCATCCAGACCTTTTCAGCCCTGCCTGTTGGTAATAGACACCCTGGTGGAGAATTTTGCTCTCAAGGCCAGGAACCTCTGCTTTTTCTCTCAGTGCTTTCATGCCATTAAAGTTCTTGCCCTTGACAGTCCTTGAGTGAACATAATCCAAGACATACCCCACTTTCTGACAGCCTCTTTTAACAGGCATTCCAATGCATTTTTCATACTTCATCCTTCACGTAGCCTTAATCATCTTCCCTTGAAGGAGAAATGATACTGCTCACCTACAGTATTTCTAAGTATACGCTTCTTTGTTTAAGTTCTCACTTTTTTAGATTGACAGTGAATTTCCAAGGAGGTAATTGAGTTCTAGTTATGTAAGTTTACTGTAACTTTTTAGGAGGTTGGGTTTGGGCTTTTTGGGAGTTTTGTAGTTACGTAAGTTATTGATATTTTTTTATGAGTTTTGTTATTACTTTTGTGGGAATTTTGCAGGCTATATACCAGTTCTGCTTGCAGTTATAATGATAAAGTGTTACAAAAAGTACCCTGATAATGTGTTGGAAAGCTGCACAGAGTCAATCAATTCTGCTTATAAAATGAGTCAACACAAGGTTTCATAAGGAATCAGCATCATAAATTATGTTATAAAGATTTGCCTGGTTACCAGTTAAGCTTTAGTTTTATGGTCGTGTGGGCTGGAGCGGGACTCAGATGTGTAGCATTCGCGTGCCACGTTGTTCTGGCAGCACTAGCACCACGCAGGAGTTTAAATACACGGATTCTTGACAGTGCTGACTGCTTGGGCTTTGCACGGTTGTTCCACTAGCACTTTGAACTATCAAAACCTGTTACTGCCTGATGAAAGAAATGGTTCCTTCCTCCATCCCCGGCTGCTTGTTTGTGCTCCGGGGTTGTCTAACCCCTGAGCTAGCACAGCTCTCTGGCCTTGTGCTGAACTGGACTGGTGAAGCGCTCCAGGTAAAATTAACCTAAGCCCCTTTCCATCATATTTGAGAAATCGTGGCAGTCTGGAGAAGTTCCCACTGCCTGGAAAAAGGGGAACATAACTCTGATATTCAAAAAAGGAAACAAAGAAGACCTGGGGAACTACAGGCCAGTCAGTCTCACCTCTGTGCCTGGCAAGGTCATGAAGCAGATCTTCCTGAAATCTTTGCTAAGGCACGTGGAAAATAAGGAAGTGATTGGAGACAGCCAACATGGCTTCACCAAGGGCAAATTGTGCCTAACAAATTTGGTGGCCTTTTACAATACTGCCACAGGCTTGGTAGACAAGGGCAGAGCAACTGACGTCATCTTCCTGGACTTATGCAAAGCATTTGACAGTCCTGCATGACATCCTGGTCTCAGAATTGGAAACTCATGGATTCAATGGATGGACCACTCGGTAGATAAGGAACTGGCTGGATGGCTGCACCCAAAGGGTTGCAGTCAACGGCTCAATGTCCAAGTGGCGGCCAGTAATGAGTGGTGTTCCTCAGGGGTTGGTACTGGGACCAATACTATTTAACATCTTTGTCGGTGACAGGGACAGTGGGATAGAGTGCACCCTCAGCAAGGTTGCTGATGACACCAAGCTCGGTGGCGCAGTTGACACCCTGGAGGGAAGGGATGCCATCCAGAGGGACCTGGACAGGCTTGAGTGGTGGGCTCGTGCAAATTCCATGAAGTTCAACCAAGCCAAGTGGAGGGTCCTGCACCTGGGACGTGGCAACCCCAGGCACAAATACAGGTTGGGCAGAGAATGGCTGGAAGGCAGCCC
>JAHREE010000075.1:1329386-1418033 GCA_033628505.1 Tringa tobata
GGGGGGGCAAAAACTTAAATGTGGTTACTATGTCAACAAAGGACGGGATTTAGGCATTTTTCTCAAGGACCTACGTCTGCAGAAGGCTGAGGGAAAATTTATGGAGCGTGTTGTGCTGACACTCTTCCAGCCGTTCCTCCCCCCGAGCGCAGGGGAGGCAGAGGGACGGGTCCGGGGAGCAGCAGCTCCTTCCCAGACCCCCAGGCACTCGGGGGAGCCGGGGAGGGCTGGGGCTCTTCACCGAGGGAAACCTGGGCTGCCCAGAGGGGGCTCGGGGCATCTCGGGGGGAAACCTCCAGGTCCTTATCTGGTTTTTGGGGGGAAAGATTTGGACACGCCAGCATCCGCTGCGCTTTCTGAGGAGCCTGCGGAGAGGTAAGAGAGATATTTTCTCGAACGAGTTTCCTTTTCTGCTCTTTTCCGCTTCCCTCCCTAAGTTACGAGCCCTCGCCAGCATCCTGGTCCTGTTACACCCACGACCCTCCCGGGGTGTGTGGGTGACCACCGCTGCAGTCTCCCGAGGGTGGCAGCGTTTCTTGTGAGGCACCCCGGCCGGAGAGGGGGCTCCGTGGGCAGGCAGACTCACCCCCCAGATCCGAAGCTCGGCTGCAGCCACAGGGGTGATCAGCTCTGGGCTTCCGTATGACTACAGCCCTCAGAAAACTGTGAAACATAACCCACCGTCGAGTGATGCTATCCCCACTTTGGGGTTATTTTGGGGTCATGAGCGCTTGTGGTTTTTATTATTGCATGGGACAGGTCTCGTATCTACAAGAGGTCATTCCTGTTCATGTCTGATCTGGTAAATGAGTTAAGATGGGTGAGGGATGGTAGAAGCTGCTGAGGGGAATTAAGTGCTGTTTGGGACAAGAGGAGATGTGCTGGGAGTTGCCCGTGAGTAGCCAGAGTTGCTCTCTGTGGATGCTCCACTGCCCTTCTCCTGTGTGGCTGCCCGTGCCTCACCTCTCCTTCTCCAGCACAGGTCTCTCCCAATTCCTCCACTCCATCCTCACGTACCTCAGCTAGTCTTGTTTGGGCTAGTCTGCTCACGGGATTTTGGAATTCATCACACAAGCACATTTTTTTATAGTGAAAGTGAAGCCAGTGTGTAGCATTTTCTGCTTCCTTTACACCCACAAACTTCGGGTCTTAAAAAGCTGCTGCCTCCTTGACTCCTGTTGCTGGCATCAGCAAACCCACTTTAACAGAGGCGCATGGGGCCTCACATATCAGGCCACGGAAAATCCATCTTGGTGCTTCTGTAAGAAAAGAACAGCTGTGTGGAAAGATCAATAAACACGACCAGTTGCTCCAGGAGTCATAAAATGGAAAGACTCCACAAAATAAAGTGTGTGGCAGGGGACCCTGGCTCCAGACACTGCAGGAGAAGTCTTGGGAAATGCAGCAATTAATGGGAAGCCTCAGACTTGTTTTCTTTCCGTGGTCCCCCACGAAAAAATATTTGTTTTAGGAGGGGAAATCACAGAGGTAGGAATAAGTACTTACCTCTGCGAAAGGAAAGGTCGTTTATGCTTAGTGCATTGGAGAAATTGTTTGTGAATGGTTTATCTATGTGAAAATAAAACAGTTGCAGTGCTCAAGGCCAGGGAGACCTCAGGTGAGCTGCGTAATTGCTGGCTCGCCCTCTGAGCTTAACTGTCTGGGGCTGCTTTGGTTTTGTTTACTCTCTTTATATACAGAAAAAAAACCAACCAACCAAGCAAACAAAAACCCTTGTGAAAAAGTGTATAAAAACTGTTTCAGTAAATTTTTCTTCTTTCTACCTGCCTTTTCCACATCACTCTAGCTCTTTGCTCCTCTGTTTAATCTGCGTATTTCTCAAGTTTTTCCTGAGTGCCGAGGAGAGAGGAATCCCTGGGGAAGGCGCAGTTCCCCCTCTCTGGCTCGCTCTGGCCTCTCCATCACCACTGGAAGCCCCTCTGCCCTCTTTGCAGCTCTCACCTCCCACCCTCTTGCTCTCCTCCAGTCCCTTCTGGTGTGGTGCTCCTTCCCTGTGGCTCTCACATCTCCCCCAGCCTGGTCCATTCCTGCTTTCCTACCTGTATCCCGCTGCTGCTTTCATGCCTGCTCATACTCACCAGGCTGTGCCACCCCTCCTCCTTGTTCTGCCACCACTCTGGGGACCGTTGTTTCCTAGGAGCCTTCCCTGTGAGCACCATCATGATAAGTTTCATGAGGAACGCTGCGGGTTCCACAGCAACACCATGCAGAAGGGAAGAGTTGTCTGGGGTTATGTCTTTGCTGCAGGGCAGGGCATGCAGGACTCATGCAGAGCTCCAAGTGCATTTCCTCCACACAAGCAGCTGTAGAAGTAGACAGTGGTTCCCCTGCTCGTGCAAAGCCTAATATGCGGAGGATTGTGTTCTTCCCATTCCCTTTGACGTTTCTCCTTGGAGCTTTTTGACAGCTGTGCCCCCATGAACTCAGTTCTTTAGGTGCAATTGATTAAATGGTTATGAAACTAAATCCTAAAATTAGAATAGTTTCTGTTGTGTAGGGGTTTGTATAGGTGTGAAAACTTATCAGTAAAACTATGGCAGCAATTGATACCTCTTAAGCTCCAGTAGGGATCTGCAAGGAGATGGGAGGGAGTGGGTGAGAGCCTACAGCCCCTCTCAAGGCAGCACACAGTCCATGCCATGTGCCAGGGCCACCAGCCCCTCCTGCCATGTCCTCCTTCAACCGAGGGTCTGCATTCAGGCCTATAATTTATCACATGGAAACTTGCAGTCCAGTGAAGATGTCCACACAGTGTGTTGTGTCACTACAACTGTATTAGTAGCAGAATGATCATGGCTAACTTTCCCATACAGGCAAAGGCCAGTGGTGGGCTTTAAGCCTCACTTCTGCAACCTTTTGGTCGTATGTGAGCTTGTCCAAAGCCCACTGAACTCCCATTCATCTTGGTGGGCTTCCACTCTGCCTCACTGTGGCTGGTCTCACAGAGAAGAGCTCCAGGATGAGGTTTCTTGATTCTACCTCAAATGAGTTTTAAATTCTCCTGAGATAAACCTTACTGCTAGGCAGTATCTTCACTGCTGGATTCACTCTGGGGCTGAGCCGGTCTTGGATACTTGCCTTCATGATTAGATTCTTCCCTTTCTGCAATGGGGGAATTCCCCCCCATGTCACACCGTGGGGGTCGTAGTGACACGCTGTAGGGCACCAAATCGGTGTATTGGCTTGACCGAATCAAAGCTCTTTTATACCTGTGTGCTGCAAACTGCCTGTCTTCCTACAAGGTGGTCGAAAGGGCAATGTTATCTGAGCCCCGTGTGGTCTGACCCCTGGCTGTCTCTTTCCAGCAACACTTTGCACTGTGGTTTCCTGAGAGACCGGTCCAGCCCTGTTTGGCTTGGAGAGCAGCGTTTCTGTGCCCTGTTTGTACCAGATTTACCCACCCATAGCCTAGAAGCAGAGGAATCACGTGATGTTGTTGATTAAGAATTGCTGCCATTGATGTCATTCATGGATGAAGACTCTGTGTTTAATCAGAGGTGGTTAGGTACAGCGTAGGAACGACCACTTTGAGTTGCAAATTGTTTTAACTTTTCTAAAGGGATTAGAGAGACCGTGTTGCTATTCAACGGGGATTTGCAGCCACTGCACAAGGCCTCCTACTCCGAGCATGGATGTGGCAGTTTGTGAATCTGGGGCAAGGCAGAAGTGAATCGAGTAAACAAATTCGTCTCTTAAGTCCTCAGACTCCAGGATGTGTTTGGGAATGATTTTGAAACCACTCTGGGTCAGTTCTGTAAAACCCCATGGGCAGACCCCAAACTAGACTCAAGAGCCAAATTCTCTCTCTGCTTCAAAGAAACAAAGTGTTACTGACAAAAGTCTGTAATATGACCTACATGGACTAAATCTACCTTTTATTTGCTTCTTTTTTGAAATCATGAGGAGAGGCTGAGGGGACTGGAGTTGTTCAGCCTGGAGAAGAGGACGCTGAGGGGAGACCTTATTGCTCTCTACAACTACCTGAAAGGAGGGTGTAGAGAGGTGGGGGTCGGTCTCTTCTCCCAAGTCACAGGCAATAGGACCAGAGGAAATGGCCTCAAGTTTCACCAGGGGAGGTTCAGATTGGATATCAGGAAAAATTTTTACACTGAAAGGGTTATTAAGCATTGGAATGGGCTGTCCAGGGAAGTGGTTGAGGCACCATCCTTGGAGGTATTTAAAAGACAGGTTGACATAGTGCTTAGTGACATGGTTTATATCAGAATTAGGTTGACGGATGGACTAGATGATCTTAAGGGTCCCTTCCAAACTAGACAATTCTATGATTCTATGATCTTCACTTGTCAGAAAGCCACAGATAGAGCCTTTGCCTGCCTTCCATGGAGATTGAAGTTACACCCTTCTCTTCTGATATGTAGACAAGACTCTTCTGATATCAAATTTAAGGGAGGCAGATCAACCTGAGGCTAGGGTATCTGATGTTAAATTGAGATAACTCATAGATGACAAGTGAGACTAGTTCATGTATAGCCATGACCAGAATTTGTCAACGGTCTTCTCAGAGCCAACTTTTAAAAAGTTGATGAAGGTACCAATTTTCAGATGGGGGCACAATGTTACTTTAATTAATTGGCTGATAAGTAATTACAAAGCATCATGCTGTTGTTTCACAGAAATAGGAACATCTCTGTGCAGCGCGTGTAACTAAAGGTGGCATTCTTTGACCCTGATCTGTAGAGCAGTGTTAGAACCCAGACCAATGATGGAGACATCCAGACCTAACTGGAAAGATGATAGTCATAACACCATGGTTGCACTGTATGGTGCAGACACTTGTCACACTCTGATCTATTTTCCTGGTTGGAGATGTAGGAATCCTGGGAAGGTGTAGGACAGCCATATGATTCTGCCCGTGGACAGATGCACGAGATGGTGCTCCCTAAACTTGGGGCTTGCTGTGTGTGTCCATAAAGCACCGCACCCTCTGTGCAAGCTGTGCTCATGCATGGCAGCAGCATGTCTGAGGGTCTCATTGGCTCGCTGCAGCCCCTGGTGGGCTCAGTCACCTGTCATCTAGAAATTCTTGGTACATGGCCTAATTCCTCCTTTTCCACTCAAACTACATTTCTGGGTGGAAAAATATGCTATTTGAGCAGGTAAGGCTAATAAGGAAATTTAAAAGTAAGATAGTTTTTCCTTGCCCTGCTCTTTCGCACTCTTTGGTGAACTAAATTTGTGGGAATAATTTCTGAAGACACAGCACATCAGCGAGAGAAACTTCTCAGGGAGGGCTGGAAATGAAGGTTTCCTTGTAGACTTTGTAAATCCTTTCCAAAACCTTTTGCCTTTCTGTGGATTAGTACAATCAGCAAGCAAATCTCAATGAGTAAAGAGCAATCAAACATGCCACAGGTGTAAGTGACTAATTGGTACTTGTCGCCTTTCTTCCAATTTGCAGTATCATTCCCGATAGTAGCGTTGAAAGTCATCTGTTCTTAGAGGGGCCACAAATCCTGTTGGAGAATCTCATATTTAATTACATGATTTTGTTTCTCCTGTGATAATACTAACACGTCCTACGAGGTTTGAAAGGAACGCCACCAATTTGCTAGATCCGAGCACAGTCCCCATTTCTTGTGCACTTTTTGTCATCTAAATATAATTCTCCTTTAGATTCCAACACACAAGGGACCGCATGATTTGCCAGTCCTTGATATGGCTCTGTCTGCATATTCCATTTCCATAGCCCTATGAGGACATAAGCAGAACTCATTTCCAAAAGTTTATGAAGCAGCTCTGATGAACTAAGCCTGTTATTCAGATAAAAAGTTGGTAACTCTTAATAAGTTAGATGAATATTTTTCAGATGGAATTCTTAAAGAGAAGGGAATAAATGCAAATTATTTATGGCTATTAGAAACATTTAATGTGGCTATATCAGAAATATTTATATTTTGTGAGACTTAACATGATGATTGTAAGCAAATAAGGACGCATTATTTTTATCTGTTCTCTGCTCAATTAAACTTGGAATTTCTATTTTTTGGAGGAAGAAAATAATAGCGATGCAATTGCAGGTCAGCAGACAAGTGATCTGGAAGTTTTATATTTTATCAAATAGTGCCACTGTAGTATATTCAAAGCAAAAATAAGAGTCAAAGACATAAGCATTTGTGGGAAGATGGAGTCTCTCGGAGACTGAACCGTAAAGCTGTGATACAGAAGACTGTCTGTCACACCTATATGTGTCCCAGCTGAGGGGAGAACGTCAAAATCTGTAAGACCGACTTGAATAAGGTCACAGAGGTTTTTAATTAGAGGATTTTAACAAGCTTCCCAACTAGATGAGAATTACAGCTGTGGGTGAGTGCCTGTGGCAGTCCAGGGCAGCAGCAGTTATCTTAGTATGCTCCATGGAGCGTGGACAGCCTTTGAATGGCAGTTGTGGAATGAATCAGCTGAGCAGGGGCCAGCTCAAGACCCTTTTCTGCAACTTGCAAAAGCAACCCCCTCTTCAAGGCAATTAGTGTGTACTCTGCACTGTTGGGGCAGCGGACAGATAGTCTGCTCATAGAGAGGCCTCCAGTTTTACAAGGCAACATAGTGAAAACTTGGCCAAGACCAAGTAAATCCCCACTGTATAAAATCAGTAGTCCAAATTGCACAACCTGAACCATTAAAGTGTTATTTTAAGTCGTCTCAGTCTGATTTAGATTTAAGCAAAATAACTGGCACAATTAGTAAAGTGAAGCAAAAAAGTAATAAAAAAATCATGAGTTCAAATTTGCCAATTCGGCTATTTTATTTCTAGATGTGACAGGTTTCTCACTCTGTGTAGAGCTTTAGTAGCTGACACCACTTATTAAAACAACATATATTTCTTCTTTCCTGCAGAGAACTGAAAGATAGTTCTCTCCTAGAATATTGTTGAATTGTGAAATATTGAGACAAGCATGGAGCCAAGGAGCAAACCTGGCTCATGTCATGCACGTTTAGGTCTTACACTGTAATAATCTAAGAATGCTGTGATGGATAATTATATATGCACAAGTGCAAACACAGATATGATTTTAATGATGAGCACCAGGTAGATGTACGAGGTAGGTAACGAGAATGAGAAGGCTTACCATGGCCTATTGGTTGTAAGTCATCCTTCTATGAATTTCCCAAAGGCAGAGTTTTAATAACTCCTCCATGTGTGAGGAGAGGCGTCACTGCAGATCCCAGGGTATTAAGAGTGCCCAGTTCGGTGGCTCTGTGCTGGGCAAGGTGGAGGCTGGAACAGCAGAAGCTTTTTTGGCTTTTAGGGTGTATTTGCAGCCTTTCTCCATTAACTTCAGGGTAAAAGAAAGGCCAAATCGATTCTTTGGGCCATCATCTGAGTCCATACTGATCACAAAGAAAAAAAACCTCAACACTTTTGGCTTCCGCTCAAGAAAAAAACAAACAAACAAACAAACAAACAGAAACAGAGGGAAATCTATAGCTGTGGGGATCTCACCTCAAATGAACATGCCAGACTGAGGAGCTGTAGTGCAGAGGACAATTAGAAGTCTGTCTCTGAAAAAAAGGTATCTGGTGGTGATGAATGCCTAGGTGTTACCTAGGGAAAAAAGTCTGCAGAGTAAAAAAACAGTGAAAGATGCTGAGTGCCCCCCAGTAGGGAATGGTTGGTATCAGAAGAGGGAGGTGGGTAAACTGTCCATGGCTTAGAATATGTCATCCCTACAGTGCTTTTTTCTATATTAAAAAAATGTTACTCTACGGTACCTGTATTCTCTGTTACTCACTCCTGGTCTATAGCTCCTTACAGAACAGAGCTTTTAAAGTACAAGGCAGGGAGAAGGAGTCACTGTCACTCAGGGGACAGCAGCCCAGTGCCCCTGCAGAGGCAAAGGGCTGCATGATCACATGTACAGTGACTGCCCTTCCTGCTATGCTCATAAACACTGTCCCGTCGCTTTTCCCTCCTCCTGGATCCCTTGTTGATCCCTGAAATTGCATAATCTTCCTCTTCTCACTGTGCACAGCTGCTCCTACTGTCATCTACTTCTTTATGATAGGTGATTCCTCTTCACCTGGGGCAAAGCTCCCCAGCTTTCTCTCAGCCAGTTTTGCCTAACATTTGACTGCAAAATGTTATTGAGTTCAGAGTCAAAGAGTCAGTTCATTGCCCAGGCAACCTTCCTCCTCTTTTTAAAATGCAAGCATCACATTTTCTATTCTTCAGTCATATGGTATCAGCCTCTTTATTTGAAACACTCATTAATCGTCCTTGCTAATGCACATGAAATGTCTCATTTTGGTTAATACTGTGTTCTGGGAGAGAGACAGTCCTTTGTATTATTTGGTCTTATGAGAATTAGGTTTTGCTGTTGTTCTCAAAGTATTAACACTGTATGTAGGTATGTGGTCCTGGAGGTGTTGTTCCACTCATACTAATTGGATTACTTTAAAGAGAAGGAAAATGGTTTACAGGCCTGAATCTCCAATTCATATCAGCCAAATACAACAGTGGTTCAATAGAAACACAAAACATGGCTTACTTTTTCTCCCCAAATTGTCATTACATGAAGCTATGCTAACAGATAATAATATGCATTATTGTGATAAGAAGAGTTACTCGTCACACAATTTTAAGCCAGCTCCAAGCGATATTGGAATGCAAATTTCAACAGCCAGTCTGCTGAACAAAGTCCCTCTGTATGTACTTATACTGCTGGCACATACTGCCAAATGAAGGAAAACACCTACATCATTAGAGAGAATTATATGTCTGAGATGTTACATAATTTAAAATTTGTCTGTCTCTCTCCCTTTTTTCTCTCCCTGGAAAACTGGAAGGGAGGAAGAATGTTATGCATCTTGCTAATGAAAACCACCAAAAAGTTTCTGATACTCAGCTTTGTGTAAGATCTCCATTCAGGACACTTAATCTTTGAAACATCAAATTTTTCAGTATTGCTTTCACCACAGGTTCCACAGCAACCTTTGATTTTGAATTGGAATAAATTTTGGGTACGTTTTATGAGAATATTTTGTCTCTAAGTAGGGTGACCATAAATGGAGACACAACTGTACTGAAGAACTTGGATTGGTTACTCATTGGATCTAACAGTCCTATGTTTGAAGGCAATGGGAAGTATTTACATCGAACTACTGCAAGTGGGAATCCAGAGTATGTTTTGTTTTCTATGCAGACCATGCTGCACCGTTATGAGTAAGGCAACAAGAGATAACTTTCTAGCACAGTGGGGTAGGTGAAAGCCAAGTTTGGCAAGATAAGTGAAAAGCTGTAGAAGACAATGAAATCCCAGGAAGGGAGAGGACATGAATACTGAAATCTAAATAGATATGCTACAAATGGAAACTCCAAAATTCACAAGTGATACGACAGAGAAGAGCTGACCTTGTATCCTCTTCTGGAAGGTATTGCCACATTTACAAGTTCTCAAACCTGCTCTATCAAGGCACTCTTATGAGTGCACTGATATGACATAGTGCATTTAATGCTCTCTATGATTTACAGGGAAATAATTATTATTTCATTAGTTACATTAGATCCAGCATGCAAAGAGTTACTAATAAAATCCAGATTAAACAAAGTATTTTTTCCTTCCCTTAGAGAAACATTCATGTCAAAATATCATTAAACAGAGAACCATTTTTTTGCATGGCATTAAAGAAGTTACCAGGGAACTGGAGCCTTTACCATTCTCATAGATACGTGCAGGAATTTGCATTTGGGAAGTAGAAAGTGAATTGAATAGCGAGAATGCGCAAATCCACTCATGTGCTTGACAGATACTTGGTATATTGTGCCCTTAGTCTTGTGAGAAGTTGGTCCTTATACAGTCTCTTGCAAATCTATGTTCTAAAGGTTTTTACAGAAACTGATAAATCAATGAAATGTCATCACAAATACATTTTCTTTATATATTTTGACAAATGCATTTAGCATTACCTGCTTATTTTGTGCTTTCTAAAAGATCTGCATAGCTTTTCTAGTAAAACTGGCTGAAGTAATTGAGGTTCAGGTGAAGATATGAGGGGTACTGAGCACACAAAAACTGCAGAGAAAGGCTGGTGCCAGCAGCTCTTTTATCCTGGATCCAACCAGGAGAAAATTCAGCCTCTGCTCATACCTAAGGCTTCCTCCAAGCTGCCTGTTGGCTCTGAGCGGGGGTAGGTGAGAGAGATGAACTCCTGGACAGTATCCCTTGCGTCCGAGACCTCTGTGTTACATCTTTCCTCCATACCTGAGAGTCAGTTTGAAAGCATCTGACCTGTGGTTCTAATGGAGTCCCCAGGACCACTGCTGCTGCCTTCAAGGCCAGACTTTGCAATCTCATCCTGGATTTTCTGTAGACATTCAGAATGTAATATTTGATATTTCTGTATTTTTTCATATTTCTTTGTGTTATGCAAATAGTTTGCACCCCCTGAAAACATACTGAATTTCATTAATTACACTAAACAAATTCAAGAGCAGTTTAACTACACTGTAACCTGGCTTTGCTTCTACAGAGAGCTCACCTTACCCACACTCCTAGCAACCAGCATTGGTTTTTGGAGGTCATCTTTCCAACTGCTGTGTGCACAGGTAGCATCAAGTAAGAGTTAATTTGGTGAACAAGAACCAGCTGTCTCATATAAAGCAAACCCATTTCTTTCCTTCACCCAAACCATCCTATTGGACCAGGCCACTGACCTCTAGCTAAAAGTGACCTTGATTTGCCTACTAGGCATCAGCTGCATCCTGTTAGGTCTAATAAGTAAGTAATTCATTCTTTATCTTAGTCAGCTTTCCTCATTTGTTTTCCTGATTAAATTAAGAAGTAGAGATTTTCATAAATTAATAATTCTGGTGGTTTCTATTTTACTTGTATTATACGGCTCTAGCTTAAACTTCCCAGCGCTGCTTACATACTCCAAAGTTCTTCTCTTTCATGTGTCCTCCATTTCCTATGATAAGAAAATAAAGGGGGCTTTTATGCATGTGGGGAAGTAGAAAATAAGAGTCTGTTGTAATGTTCAAAGTTCAGATGTTCAACAGCTCACCCAACTACCTACAGATACACTGCAGCAGCTGCTGAGCTTAACCCACATATTTTGTCAGATATTTCCTTCTCTCTGACAAAGGAACATTCTCTGCAAAAGATCCTGTGTTCATGGGTTCATTCTTACCATGCCTAGCATTTCCATGATGAGCAGTGTACTTCCTTATTCTCTCGTATTTTCTACTAGCTCTTAATTATGGTAATTTCATGTTCTACTTGCTTCAAATGAAGCCAGGATCAGTTCCTGCTTCTGTTGCAGAGACTGAATTACAGCCAGAATGCTTTTTCTAAGAAGTAGATAATGCTGTCTCTGGTCAAACTGTGTGAGTAAAATGGTTCAGCCAGTTAACAGATTAAATAACTCAAATAATAGTAGTAGTAGTAGTAGTAGTAGTAATAATTATTATTATTATTTAGGTTATACCAACTAGAAAAATAAAACCAATGCAAAAGTTTTAGAGACAAGTCTTGTACAGAAACCTTGTTTAAAAACAAATTCCTGCCTGAAGGAAGAGTTTGGCTGTTTATGATACTACGAAATTAATGTTTGAAAGTTGGCTTTTACAGATTACTGGATTTCTGCAAAGTCCTGTAATAGGACTTCAAATTCACTCAGAACTGAAACAGTTTTCTTTTCGTCTTTGTCATTTCTTGTCCTTGCTTACGACAAAGGTCAGCATTTTGAAGTACAATGATTTGGAGCTGTTTGAAGTAAGCTATTGCCTTGTTCCAGTGTGTTAATCAGGACCTTGTAATTAAAAGTAACCTCCCAGCAATGAACCAAAGGCTCCATGGCTCCTTGGCACGCTGGTGGTTTGTTGCTGTGTTGTTAAAACTTTTTTATGTTACTGATGGAACAGCTTAGCTATCCAGGAAGAAAATAGCTAAGTTGGCTAAATACCTCACTGTTACACATTTGTGCAATACACGAGAGAAAAGATTAACATGGAAGAGGATATTTCCTGGTGCACTGGCCACTGAGAGAGGAATGATAGATTTGGGTTAACTGGTGGCATTTGTCAGTAGGGCTCTGACTTTCCAGCTTGTAAAAAAAGTTGAGTGAGTTAAATATGCTACGTAACACCTGAATGACAGCATAAAATATGAGTAGCATGTGGAGAAGCTGGGGGGGGGACGGGGACGATCAAGGACAGCATACTTATAAGGAATGAATTATTTATTTATTATTTATGTGTCACAGTTATTGAGATTGTTAAAAACCAGGAATCTCCTCTTAATGGTACAAGAAGCAAGTATGACCATCATTTAGATATTTGGGCAGTAGCCCAGAAATGTAACTTGCATATCTGCCTATCCGTCCTCTGGCCAAATGCTCTCCCCTTTCCCCTTCTCTCCTAGAAACCCATCCATCCTGTTTGTTACTTTGCCTCTTTCAAGACCCACGTCTGTGGGGCTGGAGGCACCCAGCTCTCAGCACCCTCCTGCAGGATGGGGTTTGCAAACAGGCACAGCATCACCTGGGCAGGAGATTAAAATCAAACCAAAGGGAATGCATTTCAGCCAGGGTATCAACTAATTACAGGAATTCAGTGAAATACAAGGATGTGGAAGCCAAAGAATTAGTGAAAATAGAAAGGAAGCAGAAAAAATCATGGAAGATTGGCCCAGCAGAACTGGAAAATAGTGTGTTCTGCATGCAGCCTCTGATTTAGGAAGACTCTAAACTTTGGATTGCCAGAATCTAAAGTTAGATTTTACTCTGGGAGAGTAAAATAGGGGGAAAATGTTTTTGTATTCGTGTTGTTTCTTGTTCCTCTTTAAGCCACTTGGAGACGAGAGTTGGTCAGATGGCTTTTTGGTCCAATCTCGTGCAGCAAGTACTACCTAGCAACTTTCTTTTGAGAATGAGATTCAGAAATCTGGCTCAAATTCTTGTCCAGGATCTTTCACTCACCGTTTCCAGTGTATCTGATTTTATTTTAAATATTGACATCTCATCTGCTATCTTTTAAAATAGATATATTTCTTATATTTTACCAGCTGCACTTTAACCTCAGTGTTAGAAACTCCCTTACTCACCACTGCTAGTACTGATGAGATAACATCCTTGATGATGGTTTTACATAATCTCCCTTATGAAACAGGGTCTTATTATTGAGTAATACACATACAGGGGTTTTGCTTTTATGGATGTGATCTGCTGCATGTTTTCTGCATGACAGCATGAGGAAGAGGGAGAGAGAAACGTGTAGGAACTCTTTCATCTTGTTGCAAAGAAATCAGACTTTCAGGGCAAAGGAGAGTGGTGGTTTTTGTATACTGACAACAGCAATACCAAAGCAGTATCACTCCCAAGTCCTACAGAGAATATTCCTGTACTGAGGACTCAATTAGTACATCGGTTTACCTTAGCAGCAGCAAGGTACTCAGCTCTTGGGCTGAGGAATTAATCTTGTCAAAGGCTTTAAAATATTGTTAAAAATAAACCAGGATCACTTAAAACATCTTTTCAGGTGGTAGTTGTTAATCTCCTCTCCTCTGCATCTAATGTCCAGGCCTAATTGCCTTGTATGACCTGGTGATGAATTGGTCTTATGAATGGTGCCGTGCCTGGATTACTTTGCAATTGCTAACCCAAATATTTGCAGGGAGGATTTCCTTTCTTACAGGGTCTGCTTTGTATTGGGTGGAATTGTTAAGATTGAGATGCCTTAATGTAATTAATACAGCAACATGCAGACGTGCCTACTTTTTTCTTCTTCTTTTTTTTTATTTCTTTCTTTGTTGTTTTTCTGTGTTCTGACTGTAGTAAAAGATTTGGCATGAACTGGTGGTAAGTGAACCGTTATTCCATTTTTCTATATTTTCAATTCAATTTCGAGTTAACAAAAAATAGTGGATGAACATCCCCAAGAGCCAACTCCTTTATTTAAAGAACATCTACAGGACGGGAAATATGAGCAAGTTTTTCTTGAGTTGTTTTATTAACAGCCTAAACTAGGATTACTAGCATGAACATATTATTCCTAGCAGTGTGTTTGGCGTCCAAGCCTTCTTAAGCCTGGATGAGACTGCTGGCAGTGGTTGTAAGAAGTAACAGTAGTTTTCGGGTAGGGAATGGTCCTCTAAAAATGTAACAGATTTCCAACTAGTAGCAATCAAGGGCAGAAATTCTGCCATTAATTTTACCAGATGCTAAACTGCCACATGACTGAAATCCTGGTCATCATGAAGAACTTAATCAATTCCCTTGTCTGCCAGAGGGATGACACAGCAGGGCACAAGCAATCCAGAAGGTTTCTGGAGTGTGTTGAGGGTAACTACCTAATGCTGGTGACTGAGAAGCCAATGAGGAAAGGCACTCTGACGGACCTCCTTACGCTTACAAACAAGCAGGATCTGGTTGAGGATGTGAAGGCTGGGAGCAGCTTTGGCTGCAGTGACCAATAGTGATGGAGAGCAAGATCCTGAGAGGAAGAAACAGGACAAACACTAGGACACAGCCCTGGGCCTCAAGAGAGCAGATTTTGGCCTCTTCAGGAAACTACTTGGAAGAATCCCATGGGAGAACATCCCGGAGAGAAGAGAGCTGGTTGACTTTCAAGAATCACCTCCTCCTCCAAGCTAAAGAATGGTCCAGTCCCACAAGCAGGAGATCAAGCATAGATGGTAGGAGGTCTGCATGGATGAAATCCTGACAGAACTCAAACATCAAATGGAAACATACAAGAGTGTTTTGAGTTGACATGGCAGGGTTTTGGCAGTGAGGGGCTGCACAGTGGCCTCCATGAGGAGAGGCTGGGGCTGCCCCAAGCCCGACAGCTGGTTCCAGCTAGCTCCACAATTGACCCACTGCAGGACACTGCTGAGCCCATCAGGGAAGCTTGTGGTGCCCCTGGGAAAGGGGCAAAACACTGTGCAGACAGTGAGGAGAGAGGAAAAAAGTGTGACAAACAGCCCTGTTAACACCAAGGTTAGAGAAGGAGGGGGAGGAGGTGCTCCAGGTGCCAAAGCATTCCCCTGCAGCCCATGGAGAAACCATGGTGGAGCAGGTATCCACACTACAGGCCATGGAGAGGACTGCCTTAGAGCAAGTGGATATTTCCTGAAGGAACTGCGGCCCTTTGAGAGCCCATACAGGAACAGGTTGTCCTAACAGGAGCTGTGGCCCATGAAGGAACCCTGCTGGAGCAGGCTTATCCTAAAGAACTGAAGCCCATGGAGAGGACCCATGCTGGAACAGTTCTTTAAGGACTGCAGCCCATGGAAAGGATGCACGCTCGAGCAGAGGAAAAGTGTGAGGAGGAAGGAGCAGCAGAGACAAACTGCAATGGACTGACCAGAACTGACCATAATCCCTCGTTCACCTGTGTCATTTGGGCAGGGTGGGGTAGAAGGGAGGGGAATGAATAAGTGAAGCTGAGCCTGGAAAAAAAAGATGGATGGGGGGAGGGTGTTGTTTTAATTTGCCTTTGTTTCTCACTATCCAAATCTATTCAAATTGCAATAAATTGAATTAATTTTCCCCAATTGGAGTCTCTTTTGCCCATGGCAGTAATTGATAAGTGATCTCCCTGATTTATCTTGACCTATGAGATTCCCATCTTACTTTCTCCTCCTGCCCTGTTAAGGAGAGGTAATGAGAGTGGCTGGATGGGCATCTGGCAGCCAGCCAAGGTCAACTCACCACCAAGAGGTAGAAGCAGGGGCAGATGACCTAGGATGAATGCAGAGACACTGTCCAAGCCTGCAGGGATGGGGTCAGGAAAGGCAAAGCCCACTGGGAATCAAAGCTGGTGAGGGACATAAAGGACAACAAAGAATTACATGTGTATCACCAGCAAAAGGAAGACTAGAGAAAATGTGGGCCTAGTGCTGAATGTGGCAGGGCACCTGGAGGCAAAGGACCTGGGGAAGGCTGAGGTACTCCATGCTTTCTTCACCTCAGTCTTTACTGGTAATACCAGCCCTCAGCAATCCCAAGCCCTGAGTGGGAACACATGGAGAAAGAAAGACGTACCCTCAGTAAGGATCAGTTCAGGGAACATTTAGATAAAGCTGAACACCGACGTCCCTGAGACTTGATGGGATGCACCTATGAGGGCTGAGCGAGCTGGCTGATGTCATTGCAAGGCCAGCCATGATGATCTTCAAAAGGTTGTGGTGACTGGGGGAGGTTTCTGAGGACTGGAAGAAAGTACATGTCACTCCTGTCTTCAAGAAGGGCAACGAGGAGGATGTGGGCAAGTACTGGCTAATCATCCTCAGCTCAGTCCCCAAGAAGGAGGTGTATCAAATCTTCCTGGAAGCCATTTCCAAACATATGAAGTCACTGGGAGCTGTCGACAGGGATTTGTGAAGGAGATATCATGCCTGATCAACTTGATAGCCTTCTACAACAAAATGACCAGCTCAGTGGACAAGACAATAGCAGTGGGTTTTAGCAAGGCATTTGACACTGTCTCTGATAACATGTTTATAGACACATTGATGAAGTATGGACTAGCTAAGTGGATAGTCAGGTGGATTTAAAACTGGCTGAACTGCTGGGTTCTAAGGCTTGTGATCACCTGGCATGAAGTCCACCTGGAAGCCAGTCACTAGTAGTGTACCTCAGTGGTCAGTACTGGGGCAAATACTGTTTAACATCTTCATTAATGACCTGGATGATGGGACAGACTGCACCCTCAGCACGTTTTCAGAGGATACAAAACTGAGAGGAGTACCTGATACACAGACGAGAGCATCTGACGTATGACAAGGGGCTGAGAGCTGGAGAATAGGATGTTCAACGTGGAGAACAGAATGCTCAGAGGGATCTTATTAATGTGTGTAAATACCTGATGGGAATGAAGAGGTAAAGAGGATAGAGCCAGACTGTTCTCAGAGGTATGCAGTAAAAATCCAAGAGACAACGGGCACAAACTGAAATAGAGGAAATTTCATTAAAACAGAAAAATAAATGTTTTTCATGGTGAGAGTGGTCAAACACTGGAACAGACTGCCCAGAGAGGTTGTGGAGTCTCCATCCTTGGAGGCTCCAAAATCCTCCATTTAAAACCTGTCAGGATGTGGCTCTGAGCAACCTGCTCTAGGTAACCCTGCTTTGAGCAGGGGAGTTGGACAAAATAATCTCCGGAGGTTGAGGCCTTCCAGCCTCAACCCTTCTGCGATCCTGTGAATAGCAGGTACTTAAATCTAACATATAACTCTTCTAGACTCCACCCAATTGGATGCTTGTTCAGTTTCTGTGATTAGATCTCAGTAAACCAGATACATATAAAACTCTTTGTCACAATTTCAGACAGTAATCATTGTTTTGGGTCAAGGAACTTATTTTCCATTGAGACGTATTTGCTCTATTTCTGCTTTGACTTGAGTAGCTAACACGTGCCCCTGATTCACCTGATTTTTGGAAACATATACTTTCACAGTATATGTACAAACCAGTACAAACCTGGGTACAGCAGAATAGAAGTAGTGCAGTGCAGTATTACTCTTTACAAATGAGGTAATTAAGCCTGGACAGTTGTGTTTTCCTGGTAATTTTGAACCAGGTTATTCTGACTGATTGATTACTGTCTTTCTGGAGGTTCCTCTAGCTGTTTTGGTTGCTTCTGCCCTAATCATCTCTTGAGAATTGCATTACATAAATTCTTTATACAAGTTTGCTCTGTTGATTGTTCTTTGTTCTGGAGATTATTCTCCATAATATTCTTCACCAAAAACTGAACACTACTTTTGTATTTTCACTACTTCACATTTTGGATGTCAGCATCTCAAATCATCAGATCAAAACCTGAAATGCTCAAAATTTAAAGGAAATTTCTGAAAAAACTTTGAAAATACTATAAGAGGCATAGCATATGCTTCATACTCATGAAAGGTTTAACTTATTCAAGTTTGTAAAGTACTTAGAGACCTTGAGATTACAGGTGCAACTGAGGTACAAATATAATGATCTATTGTTCTCTAAGCAGGAACCTCATCAAGGTATTTCAGTTACTGAGTTGACAAAACTGAACTGGACTTTGCTACTAGTCTTGCCAGAAAGCTAAGCTTCATATAGCTCTCTAACCTAGGTCTATCTTCCGTAACAGCATATGATATCTTAAGCATAAACAAGGTTTCATGGGCAGGAATACCAGAAAAAAAAAAAAAGACATTTATCACATTTGTGTCTCTGTTGTTCATTATTTTTATTTTTCATGTGGGATCTGAACCCCAATCCTTCTCTTTACACTTACGAAGTGCCTGGAGATGGATATCTGCCATATAATATTATCTGCATTTCAGTTTCTCCTAAAATTTCAAACCACAAAGTGAGAAGTAGTATTTTCTTCACTTCCTCCCCACCCCAGGACCATGACCAAAATCAATATGCATCTGACAACATCATAGATGAGCACCCTGGTGAGCGATTTGAAACTAAGAAAATTACTTGGACTTAGCCTTTATGGTAATCTTTACTTAAAGCCTGGTGGAAACAGAGGAAAGTCCCCTTAACTTCAGTGGACCTTGTATCTAACTCAGAAAGCTTAAAATGATAAAAGGCCAGCCTTGCATGAGAAGAACATGACAATGAGGAGCTTAGTTTCTCCTTTTCACTGAAGGTTTTGAGCGTAAGTCAAACATTGGGGAGCTGTAGTTCTGTCTTTATACTCTCATAGAGTTAATTTTCTTGGTACTGAGATTCCAGCAGAGCTTTCATTTAAAATGAATGTAACTAATAATTGGGAATTCTAATTGGGAATTCAATAATAACTGATTTGCAAATTATTGCATGAGACATATATGAAGCCTCATACTTCATCATAAATTATTAATTAGGTTTTGAAAATTATCTTGGATGTGTAAATCTATTATTAAGCAAATCTGTTGGCATTTCTACTTTTAAGAAATTAATGTAATATTGCCATCAAAATTTCTCCTTGTGATTATTCATAGAATAACTCCAAGAAACCTAAGACAGAAATTAATTTATCTTTGACTTAATATTCTCTTCCATTCCAGGCTGCAGTTATTCTCCATGTGCTGTTACTCTAATTCAGAAAAAAAAAATCCAGTTGGAAATTGCTATTTCTTCTGGGGATGAAAAAATAAGATGGAATCACATTCTAGCAGCTCTTATTTATATGTTATTTTGGCTTCTGTATAAGAAGGGACATATAGGATGGAGCTCTACTGCTGTTTCTGAGTGGAGAGCACGAAGCCAGGGGAGTTCTACATTTTTGTAGGTGATGCCAGGCTCTCAGGATAAATGTGGGCCTCTAGGGGAGTGCAGTTGCCTCTGTACATCAGGCAGCAGACACAGGGCAGCACAGGTCCCATCTTTCCGTCAGGTGTGTGTCTGTGATGTTCTGCCGCTGGGATAACTCGGCTCCGCACCTGCAGTGCCTTCTGCACACCCAGCTGCTTTCCCGTGGCACTTCACAGCTCTCAAAGACATAATTATACCTTTGCTTTCTGCCTCTTTCATTTGTTACAGTAAATGACCAGGTAGGACCAGGTATGACTTTGGTGTTTGGTTCTGTTGCTGACACCTGCAAATACTGGAGCTGGGCGGTAAAGTTTTGAGGCTGGTTGTTATTTTCATTTTTTGTGGATGTGTATTTAGCACGGGCCTTTCTGGGTCATCCATTTTGTCCACGCTGTCAGGTGCAGCTTGCCCGGGGTAGACTCCAGCTGATAATAACCAACTCACAGTTTACACAATATTTAACTAGAAGTCTTTGGCTGCAACTTTAGGTTATTTCTTCCTCGACTGCTTGATTTTACTTTCACCTGAACGCTCCCCAAACCTTTGCTTTCATATGGTAAATATGTAGGTATGCCGCATATCAGACTATTCAGCACAAAATTTTAATGAAACGCTCCTGTAAATGTGCTTGCTTCTCTCTTGTTACAGTTATTTTAAGTGTATGTTTAACTTGCTGATTTCACACACCGCTGTGCAGCCGTTTGTTATATATTAACTTAAGACTCAATCCCACAAGGTACTGACTGCTGCTGGATCCTGCCAAGCCCCTTTCACTCCCAGCGGCGTCGAAGGGTTTACAGGGTGCTCAGCACCTCGCAGGACTGAGCCCTGAATCCAGGCAACAACAGGCTCTTTCAAAAACCAAACAGGTTTTCTGGAACAAGGTTCATACTGTAACTGGTTAATATTCTGTGCAATGGATTTTCATACATTTAGATAAAATCTTATCCAGAACAACCGATCTCGTAGTTAATGGCTGCTGGAAGACATAAACGTTTAGGTATGTATGGTGGTAATTAATTACATTTTACAATTATGGTTTTATTAGTTGTTGCATTTAAGTGCGAAACCATGGCTGAGACTAATACTTAATCTTTTGCGTGTTGGCTGCAGTGTGCTTTGCCCCTCTGTTAAAGTGTGTGTGGTTTTTAGAGTTGCTGATAACCTGGGCAGTTCATCCAGCAAAGCCATTTGGGCATCACTCATCCCTGGGCTCAGGCGCTGGGCGACGGGGCGCTTCATCTGCTGCAACTGCAAGGGGGTCCAGGGGAAATGCTTAATGGCCAAACCTATCTTAGTGAAACCAAGACGTGGTGTAGCCTCTGCAAACTACAGCAGTCATTATTGCTTTCTCTGAAACTTGTTTCCTGAGAAGAGTGTGGCATTGGTCGCTGTGGTAAATTCGGATGTATCCGTCACAGAAAAAGTACTGTAAGGTACCATTTCTAAATAGGTTTCTGACTTTTTTTTAATGCAGATGAAGACCATAATCTTCCATTGTTTGCAAGGAAAAAGACAGAACCTTTAAGTAATTGGGGTTTAATTCCATCTGCAAACAAGGAAAGTTACTTCCAAAAAGGCAGCCCTTGCCTTCCCTGTTCAACACCCTGCCGTGCCCAGCAAGCAAGGAGATGCTCTTTGATTTTGGTCCTGGTATCACCTCCAAATGGTGGTAATTAGGAACTAAAAACTAACCCTGAATTTTGCTTTAAGACTTATACTTAAGGTTGGGCAGAGACCCAGGCACAGTTCTGTTCTATGGACTGTTGCAAGAATCTCACTTTAATTCAAATACACTTGTGTGTCAATAACCATATCTCTTCAAAGTAAGCAGTCGCACTGTCGGCCTTTGCCCTCACTCCCACAATTTAACTGTCAGTTGCACACACATTTACATGTGGATTATCTCTTGAGATCGGTGTGATTTTAAGCATGCCATAGCAGAGAATCACATACGTAAAACGTTCGCAAGATCACAGCTCTGGCGATGTAGTCTAACTGAAATCAGGGTATGAAATCAGTATGTAAATAGACAGAGGATTAAGCAACTTGCTGACTGCTAGTTTGCTTGGAGTGATGGCTGTCCAGTTGGCTGCTGTGCTTTTCTGGGGAATAAGCAAAAAACCCAAACAGAACTGAGCTTTTAGAAGTCTTTAGTAAATTAGAGAGGTTTCTGTGGAACTTTAACCACAATTAGCTAAGCTAGCAACGCTAAGAAGTTAAGAGTTGTTTACCCATGAAAAGAAAGTGGGGAAATAGGTAGAAGTTTATGGGAACAAAAGTGGACTGTTGATGCCAGTGAAGTATTTTCCAAAACTTTCAGCGTAGGATGAAGGCACCACATGATCCCATGTAAGAATATTGCAGCAGAAAGCAGTCACAAGTACTCTATATCCTCCCTGGGAAAACAACTGCTGGTTTAGGGGAAATGAGGCTGGGGTTGGTTGTATGCTAATTCCCTTTCATTACTATGTGTTAGCAAAGCTGTTTAATACTGGCTGTAAAGCCTGGATTTCACTCTCCTCTCATTTAATACCAGGTTAAATCTGGAGTAATAAGCTCTCAAAAGCTTAGAGGTTCCAGTAAAATGAGATTTGGCTAAAAATTACATGTTGGTTTCTACTAGTAACAGTGTTTTAGCTTTGGTGCCCTAAGCAATGAGAGAAGCAAGACTGGAGAGAAAAGAGAATATGCTTCATTAGGATGTTGAATGATGTAGTAGAAGTTGCTATGTCTTATTGCAAACCTTAGAAAGGATTTATTTCTCCAGAGAGCCTGAACTCCCTCTGTCCCCCTTTTCTCAGACTTCAGAACAATGACAAAATTAGTAGCCAATTTTGAACCATTTCCAATAGTTTGTGTGATGTATTTGGCATAAGTGTTGGAAAATCGGGACAAAGAATATTGTGCATTGAACAGGATGGCTGTTATTTCAGTGTTTCTCAGACAGCAGTATCTGTGACTCTGAGAGCTGAACACAGAACGGGAGCTGTTTATCAGCTGAACGATAGCAGGATTTCTGGTAAATTAAGCATCTTCTCTTGGCCTGGTACGGTGAAGTATAAATCTGATGCTACAGTCAGCTGAAATTGGCTTGTTATAAAGGTACACCTCTGACTCTTTGGGTAAAAAAAGGGCTCTGGAATGCATTTGTCTGTGAGTCTTCAGGACTTTCAGAGTTAAAGCTTTCATGGAAGTCTTGTCCCTGCTAGGAAAATTACCAGATGCTGACAGGGGGTGTCACCAGTGGCCCAGCTGAACATATGCTGCATATGGCTGGGCTTCAAGGGCTGGGCAGGGAAGCCGTGTCCCCTGCTGCCACAGGGACTGGTGAAAACAGGTTTTAAACCAACTGGTTTCAGCATAATACTAAAGGTTTGCCTCTACGCAGTGTTCATCCTACCAGTGAGACTGAATAACTGATCAGGCATAGATTGACCTGCCAAAATTTTTTGCTGCATCAAAAAAGAGTTAGATGGCATCTTTACTGAGCTATTTTACAAATGGTGTTTTTTTTTGAGGTATGGAGCAATCCCAATGTCCTAGCACTGGCACTATATTGCATTATTACTGTGGGGAAGCAGGAATTGTAACTGAAGCAGAAATTAAATGTAAAGCAGATTAAAATCTCTATATACCTTAATGATTGATTTTAATCTCTGAATTTGACACAACAGCACTTCATAAGAAATTGGATTAATCATTTTCTGGAGAAAGTATTTTCCTGCTTTCCCAGAGAACATACTTAAAAATATTTCCTGTTCGGGATGCTGCCACAGAATTTGCATTTTTTTGTGTCCCGTTTGTGAACCTGCTACAGACACCCACCCAGCACCACCACCCGCACACCCACACGTCCTGCCACCCACAACACACAGGGAATAAGCCGAGAGCCCTTCTGCATTTCCCCAGCCCTTTCCAATTCACAGCACTCCTGGGCACCTCCTGAGACAAATCTCGAGCCTGGAGCCGTTTCAGGACTCCCATTGCTTGTGAAAGGAGGATTTTCCTGTGCCTTCCTCCCTGCCCGTGGATGCTTACTTCCACCTCCTGCCCTGCAACAGCTCGGGTGCAGCCGGGGGAGCTGCTTCAACTCACAAACTGGCAGGAAAAAGCAGAAGGGAGGTCCAGCATCTCTCCCTTTAGGTGGTGGCATGCTCTTAGACCAGCTGGAGCTATCGCTTCTGCCTTCCTCGGTAGAGACCAGGTAGATCGAAGGAGAGGACTTGAACAGGACACGGTGGTCTATGGGGAGTGACAACATCTCTGGGTCGGTGTGTGAGAACAGGGGAGAGCAAAGCAGCCCTTCCCATCCTGGCACAGAAAGAGAAAGTTTGCTGAATTATGTCATGAAAAGCGAGAAGTGGGAAGAGATCTGACTCAAATATTTAGTATTGCCTAAGCAAAACACACCCCTAGGACAGAATTGATGCAACCTGCCTGCCTTTCATACTGCAGCTAGAAATACAGCTCACACCTCCAGCTTAGTATTTCAGTTATGTACCCCAGCATGTTGAGGGAATGGCTGCTAAGGTTTCTCTCATTAGATTTTCTTAACCTGAAGTTTAACAAGGCCTTTTTAAAAAATGGCAATGTGACTGGCAGAAACCGAAGTGTCTATTTTGCTGTTTGCAATGTTTAGGTGAAGACAGCTCACCAACGTAAATTAACTTTTGTAGTAAGAAAATGGTGTAATCTTTCAGATTTAGAGCTACCCTGTGCTCGTACAAGACATAAATTATTAGCCAGATCTGCAAACTCCAGTTTAGAAGATTAATGGACCATCATCAAAACAGGCAATTGAATCTTGAAACAGGCACTTTAGTCTGAACTCCTTTCAAAAAACTGGACTTGAGGGTTTGTCTTCTGTATGGGTATATAATGGATTATTTTCTTTGTGTGTACACTTCTTATAGCTCTCATCACCATAAGCATCAAAGTGCCAGAGAAGCATTGATGGATTTGTCCTTGCAGGCCCATAGGTTATAAGGTACTACTCCTATCATCACTTATTTTACACATATGGCACTTAAGCTGAAAAAAGTATGCTGAACTGCCAAGGTCAGAGAGAAACAAAATCCAGAATCCCTCTTTCCCAGCCTCAGCCATAAAGACATCCTTCCTGCCTTAGATGGGGGATTCATTTCTTTTCAGATGATTTACTGTTACTTTCAGGGGTGGTAAAATCCAGAGTTGTTTAACCTCTACTCATAGGAATATGGGTGTAGGAGCCATAAAGGTCTCTTGAGGCACTGGTTCCAGTCCCCCCCTGTTTCAGACAATTATGCCATTTAGTACCTTAGATATACATAACTAACTTACCAATTAGCAATCTCAGGCTAATTAAGTTAGGTTTTCTTCAACGTTGTTGTAATAGGAAGACAGTTGCCTGAGTCCAGTCTTCCGGTCTTTAAAAATCTTCTTCTGATTTCCCACCAAAATCTTTATAACCATGCATTGCTAAGAGGGAGGAGTATTAACCAGAAAGCACAAGGAATCTTTTCTTTCCTTCGCAGACAGCTTGTCAGCTTTGACGCTTTGAAATGGTTAAAAAAACCGCCCGAACAACCCTCAAAAGCCAGAAATCTAACAGAAATTTAGACACAGATGGATGCCAGCCAGTGGAAACCTCTGCTAGCCCAAATGCACATATATTCATTAGGCTTTAGGGTCTCCAACAGTACAAATAAGCTGTGCCAATCCTACCTAATTCCCTCTACCTACACCTGTAGCGTATCTGAATGACTAACTTGTGCAGCTGCAATATCTTACAGAGGTAGTCAATATGTATTATTTGTATTGATTCTTAGAAAAAATTATAATATTACTAATAGCATCAGGTTGCAAGTGATTTTCTTGACAAGCCTGCTGATAAAAGATCTCATTTAGCACGTGTGGCTGTTTTTAACAGGGCCAGTAAGCTAGACCAAAATTTATAAATTTATACGTGTCTGATTCCATGTCCAGACAAACAAGTTTCCAAGTGAGCGGCATCTTTAAAATCAGGTAACTTCTTTTCCTGCCAAAATAAACAGACAGTTTGCTTAAATTTGACCATACACGTTTTTAAAAAATACTTTTGATTTAGCGTTAATAAAGAAGAAGGTAGTAGTTACTACAGCACCAGAGAAAGAGAGGGATGTCTATTAGATAAAGGCTTGTCATTGCTTTGAACTTCTCATGAGGGCTAAATTCAGAGCATGTATATTATTGAAAAGCCCCAGCGCATAAATGTTGTTGTAGCACTTCATTGATATCCACTTTGTTGAAATTGTTTTTTTTTCTAGTTTTTCCATTCCATACAATGTTGGATAGATTAAATTCAAATAAAAAACAGAAGTTATTGACAAACTAGAGGTGAAACTAGCAAGAAGATTTCTTTCTTTCCTTTTTTTTTTTTTTAAAAGAAAGAGAAACATGGTGGAGATGGGAATTCAATCTTCTGGAGCAAAAAATGTGCCCATGAATGTTAATTTAGTTCAGACTGTAACAAAGCCAGCAAGCTTGTCAATGTGAAAAGAGACTAAACAAAGAAAAGTATTGATACTGATTGAAAAAAAACCTGTGTGGTTCTTGAAGCACATGGATCAAGATGGCCTAGAAGCTTCCACTGATTAACAATGACAACAAACCCTGATGCTTCCCCTCAGATGCTACCTGTGTCGCCTTTTTTTACTCTTAATGAGATATTCACTGTTCTGACCTCATAAATGTATCAAAAGCTGTAAATGTTCAGGGGTTTTTGCCCTGGCCATCATGGAGTTAACTAAGGTGCGCAGCTGCACCACAACCAGTTGGGCATTTCTGTTGCATCACGCTGGGCCAATTATCCCACTGAGACCTGTTATTTTATTATAATAAGCATCAAAAGCAAGGTGATCTTATATAACGTCGCATAATTTCTACTGATGTGGCTTCATTCCTAATGAAGCCCACTACCTGCTTCACTTTTAAAGCATTTGCATCTTTTCTAGTATCTGATGGACACCATCCAACACTTGACATGTCCCCGCTCCCTTCAGCACAGCTGAATGATTTAAGTGAGGGTTGGGCGCTGCTTTTTCTTCCTTCTCGAGCCCAGGGAGAAGCACCATCACCCAGAAATCACATAAATCCAAGCAGAGCACCTTGCTATGGCCCACATGCAAAAATGAAGCGACTCAGCTCCTCAGCCCCTGGACTGAGTGGGGCAAACACCCACTGCAGGTGGTCCTCAGCCCTCAAACTCTTCATGGCCCTTTCTCTATGTATTTATTCTTCCGTTGACTTATTTTGGCATCCTGGTTGCATAACAAGGCACCTTCATATCCTCAGGCAATTTTGGAAGGCCACAGTTTTGAATGGAGAGGACAGGATGGCAGGGTAATTAAGTGGGTGGGGAAGAAGGTTGATAAAGAGCTCTTAATAGTCACTTTTACATGCTATTATTTCGATCAGGGAAAATAAATACAGAATGGCTGTAGGGCCATCAGAGGCTGCAGCTGTGGCGTAGGAAGGGATGGCAACTAGAGCAGAGGAAGAAGAGAAAGGAAATGGCTGCAGAGTGGGACAATCCTAACTCTTTTGCTGCGATCGCACCCTTTCCTCCCAATTAGTCCATATCACTTTAATGCACATCCATCTAGCAGAAAATCTAATATAAGTTTTTTCAAGACAAAAAGAAAAATGTATGTGGTATAGGAAAAAGAAAAAAAAAATTGACTAATCTCTTTTCCTTCCTATTTCTGTCTACTTTACATCTCCACGGCCCTTTTCCTTCCTACATCTCACACTTTGCGAGACACAAAATAAAGGTGGAATTCAGCCTTCCTAATTGGTAACGGGAAGTCTTCTTTATGTTTAAACACAATGATCTGTTTATTGGAAACTGCTCTTCTGTAGTACCAGCCATCTCTTCATGTCATGCTGTCTGAATAATGCCTCTTGAGGACGGAGAGAAAGAATAGCATCGCAGTCGGACCCCGTGGGGTTATAAATGGCATTCTAGCAGCCTGAAAGGCTGAAGCCATCATTAAGTTGCATGCAGCTGCAGTGGAGTAGGTGGGTGAGTAAGAGTAACTCGGAGATGGGATAATGGTAACCTGGTACACAAGGGTCATTTTTCATTGATGGCGTCACTCCATCGGGCTATTGTGCTCTCCCTAAATTAGGTCTCTGTGTTTAACAGAGCTGAGCAAGCTCAACCTCAGCAAAGCACATTTAAAAGAAGATTAGAGGGAAAAACAGTTTGTAGTGTGTTGTGATTTGGACCAAATTGTGATAAACTTCTTTCGCTTTAGTCAGTAATTGCCTTTATCAGCAGCGAAGTAAATGCAACAGGAATTGGCCTTTTGGAAGTAGCATACCAGCTTCCTACACAAGGGCAATGGTGACTTTCCCTGGGCAAATTGAGAAGTTAATGCTGCAATTTAAACCAAGCTGTCCTTTGATTGTTTTCCTTAGCAACATGATTCATCTTCTGGAATGGATTTTTTCAGTGCCAAGACAACAAAAGACTTGAATTTGGAAAATCCCTTTCAATTTATTATTAGCAATTTGGTTGCAGATATACACAAATGGAAAAAAACTACATTCATTTCAAGCAGTTTATATATAAAACAGATGAAAATAATTAGCAGCCTACATTAGTTTGACCTTGCATACACAAACATGATACTCTTCCCTCATTTCTACACTGAACAAATTGAGATCTTGATCCTGCTCCCAATGAAGTCAGTGGGGGAGTTGCCTTTAGCTTCAATAGATATATGACTCAGCTTAATTCCCCCTGTGGGACCTGTCAATGCCTAAAGATTCCTTGGAGGTTAATTGCTTGCAGGACAGTCTTTGCCTGGGATGTAAAAGGAAGGTCCAAATTGCAGAACTGAGCATTAGCTACGTACTGCAGCCTGGAAGAGACACTGTCATTTAAAGCAAAGGGATCTCTTATTTCAGTAATCCTGCATCTCAGTAATTAAATTTGGTCACTCATTAATTCAGAGTATGTCACTTCCTTTGCCATCTTGACCAATAGCTGTTGAAGTAGGACAAGTGCTTTTATGTTTTCCTGAATTTACTCCTTTTGGTTCTTATTTTTGTACTCTCTTGAGAGTACCTTTTTAAAAGAAATCCCTACTGTAAAATAGACTTTTAGAAAGTATTTATAAAAGAGTCATGAAAGAAACAATAGGGTTGTGGGAGTGAAAAAGAGGATTTCTGAACTAAGTAGAAAGAATCATTCTCATTTAGAATTTTCAGATTTAAGTGAGTGTCTTTCTTATTACATAAATGTGCCTTTTGCTATTCTGAGAAAGCTAAGAGGTGTATCACTACCTATTAAAAGTTGGGGTGAGGAGGGGCTTGTTCCTTCATCATTAAAACTCTATATTCTTTCTCCCATGTCACATTTTTTGTAATCCTTTCCCACCTGTATTACACTTGGAATAATCCTTCTAACTCCTTGTCACATGCACATTAAACCTCTTTTAAATTACATACTTAGAGCTTCTAAAACAAGAGTTTCATTTTTGTTGCAGTAAGTGTGATGACCGTTGTCAAATCACTATTAAAAATCTCATGCATATACCAATCTGGAATTAATGCTTGGAGTTCTCCTCTTCATAACTTATGGTACTTGGTGAACCATGACATGAAACGCTGCCGCTGCTTCTCGGTTCACTGCAGCCTTTGTTACCCATCTGCAGCCAAACTACTAACCTGTAAATAACACAGTATATAGCTCAGTTTTTCAGAAATACCTATGGAAGTGCTATGAATTTGTTCTTATTTACACCTTTTTTTTGAGCATTCTCAATGGCAAATGGTATTAATCCTCTCAAGAAACAAAAAAGCTGGAGAAACAGTCAGGAATGCCACTTCAGAAGCAAATTTGGATGACATTTTGGCTTTCCTCAAATACTGTAAGAAACTGGAAAGCATTCAAATTTATAGTCAGAGAGTGATTTGCCTTCTTTCTCATAACACTCCTGTTGATAAGTTTTGCTTTGCATCATTTTACTAAACCTTGGTGTGACAGCACCTGAATACCATATACAATTCCCAGTCTTTAAAAAAAATAATAATTCAGATTAAGAAAAGATTTGGATAATTATTGGTCTCCAGTGCAGGAAGTTAATCTTGTTCTCAGATACACTCTTGAATGTGCTGCATCCGTGCTCCGCTGAATGGTACGCGGATGAGGAAGGACGGACTCTGGCTCAATGAAGCTGAAAGTTTGAAGAGGGTTTTAGCACACTACCAGTAAAAAATCTATGACAAACAAGCCTGGAAGATTAAAACTGTAGTATGTACTTTCAGAAACTTGACAACTGTCTAATTGGCTAAATACTCTTATCTCTGTAATTGCAATTTTCTAGGTATTTCCTTTATAAAAGGTAACAACAGATAGGAAATATGACAGACAATGATATTCTTATCTAATTACACAAAGTGAGCTTTTCAGTGTGGCTTTCTAAGGAAATTAAGTTCTTGCAAGCACGCTGTTAGTCTGTCAATACCTTCTTGTGTCATTTCTGTCTCCTCAAGCAGTTTTTAACCTGCTGATGAGTTTCAAATATATTTAAAAGGAGGGTTCAAATCTCAAAGTTATCATCACTTCTCAAGTTTCAGAACTGCTGCTGGCTGGATAAAGGAGAGACCTGAATTAGTGGCTCAGTTCAGCTCAATAGTTTTTTCTGCTTTGTCTTTTTGTCCAGCTAGTAGATAAGAGGACAGAGGAGGAACTGGGGGTTCCCTTCTTTGAGGAATCTTGTGGATTAAAAAGCATATTAAAAATTAATGTGATGGATATAGCTCGAATATTTATGGAGAGGAATGTGCAAGAACATAGGAATGGAAATCCGTTGAAATTCAGGTTTGAATAATCCTGTTAGAAGTTTTTAAGTGACCAGCACAGGCCCCCTAGAGATACCAGTGAAACTGTGAGATAAGTTTACAAGACCTGTTGTGGTTTTAAAGTTAACTTCTGATACACTTCATGTCTCATATAAATGAAATAACATTTCCCTTAATAATGCTGCTGAAGTCATTCTCTTGGCCATTTCAACACCTTCACTGAGTCCCCCTTCAGAGACTTCCTTCTCTGAAGCAGATTAATTCTTGTCTGTACTGACTTGAGAACTTCCCTCGGGCAGTCCCAAGCTAACACAGATCACCAGCCACGGTCCACATGGACCCTCTCCACACCATGTCAGTGCTTCCACTCCTAACCTCCATTTCCTCTTTGCTTCCCATGCCCAACACTGTAAAGCAACCTTCCATGGGGCGTACCATAAAGCTGGGGCCAGCAAGACCTGGGCTGGTGGCAGGCTGTATCTGCTGCTGCTGACTGCCTGAGAATCCTCTGGTCACTCCCAGAGTTATTTGCTACCTCATTTGACCTACATCCCTTAAGCCCATTTGTTTGCCTCATCCCCTAACTACACCTTGCCTTTGAGTGTATGTCTACACGGCTCTCCAGAGAAGTAATTACAGCGTGTACAGTCACACCAGTCTCAGAGGAGAGGCAGTGGGGCTGACGGCCTTCGTTACTTCTTTAGGGTGCCTGTTCTGCCACGCACTCTGTGTTGTCCCATTTTCATTTTGCCTCTCACCTGAGGTACATTAAAACAGCTTTAGTCACGTCTGCAGCTCCAGTCCAAGTGTGGAAATATCTTTAGACAATAAACTGTTTGAACAAGGACTACCAGTTTTATGGGTCTTTGTCAGGAGTCAGGACATGGGGCTGTAAGACAAAATTTTCCTTGTAGTATATGGGCACTGTTCAGATTGTGCATAAAATGTTGTTCATGGTGTTAACTCCGAGGAACAGTTGCAAACCAGAAAGTTGTCCAGATTTGAGACTGAGAGACAGCCTGGGAACCAAGCATGAGTATCTGAAAGAGCTTGCTGATGGCAAGAGCTTCTTTTCCAGTATTTATGTCTTTAAGCTTAACAAAGCAAAGCACGCTTAAGAAAATATGCTGGTTTGTTGTCCAGTAAGAAATCTGTGTTCGGCACCACAAACGCAATGGGGCCCTAGTCCAATTTAAGTACTAAAATGAAAATATATTTCTATGTTGATGGTTGGACTAGATGATCTTAAAGGTCCCTTCCAACCTAGACGATTCTGTGATTCTGTGATGCCAACTGTTCTGTTACAAAATATATAACTAGCTACTAGATATATTTTGCTGGGGTGATGAAAGAGTGACTGGTGATTTGAGGCTATTTTGAATTACTTTGGGCTTACTAGGAGTGTTGTTTATATCATGTAAGGAAGTGGACTGTTTTGGGTGATGAGACGCTGGAACAGGTTACCCAGAGAAGCTGTGGATGCCCCATCCCTGGAGGTGTTCAAGGCCAGGCTGGATGGGGCTTTGAGCAACCTGGTCTGGTGGGAGGTGTCCCTGCCCATGGCAGGGGGGTTGGAACTGGTCTCTAAGGTCCCTTCCAACGCCGGCCATTCTATGATGCTGTGATTTAACCCCCAGATTACAGCTGGGAAAATAAACCCGTGTTTGAGGAGGGGCGAGAACCGGCCCACGTGTTGGCCAATGGGCCGAGCTGCACGGCAGAACCTCCCCAAGCCCTTGTGCCCGTGGCAAAAGGCCAGGGTGAGCAGAGCACAGGCACCCACAGGCGCAGAGAGCGCTGAGGCGAGGCTGGGACAGCGCGGGTGGCGTTCTGAAGGTACTCCCCCCCACCACCCCCCCGGTGCGGCCGGGGGCTCTGTACCGGGCATCCCCCTGGCACAGGGCAGAGGGAAGGGAGGCTCCTTCCAGCCAGCGGCAGCGCTGGAGACCCGGCGGGAGCCACCCAAAGAGGGGACACCGAGCCCGGAGGCGGCCGGAGGAGCCGGGGGGTTCCCGCTCCGCCCCTCCCCGCCCCGCTNGAAAGCGCACTCGGGCGGGAGCAGCCTCACACCCAGCGGATTCCAGCCGGGGAACTCCCGCCTTTCACGGGGCGGTTCGGCGTCAGCCCCGCCGGGACCCGCCGCCCGCACCCACCGACAGGGACAGCCCCCGCCGGCTTCTGCCACCTCCTGCTCTGCCGCCGGGACCCCTCTGCTTGCCAGGGGCCACCCCCTCCCCGTCCCCGCTGGCCCTCGGAGCCCCCGCGGCCACTTGGAGACAAAGAAGGGGCCGGGGCTGCCTTTCTCCCTGGAGCACAGCTCTACAAAACGTTTTCTCTCCTCCTTTCGGGGCAGCGGCAGGTTTGTGGAGATCCCGCTGGCCCCTGCAGAGAGAACCCCGCTGTGACCCGCGTTTCTGAGGTGGACTGGGCATCCCAGTGGTTTCTGGGCCTTGTGGAGCACAGTGGTGCAAGCACCTGCCTGCCCGGCAAGGACCCCCCTGGCTGGGGTAGGGGGGCATGGCTGAGCTCCACACACGGCTTTCCCGAGCACCCGAGCGTGGTTTGGGCTGCTGGGTCTCCCATGCTGGGATCGGGGGTTCCCTTATACCACCCGTCCCAGTCACAGAGGCTCCACTCGCTTCCAAACCGAAGTTTTCACTGTGCTGTCATGACAGCATAGGCCAGCTTCTGGCTTCGTGGACTTCTGAATCTTGTTTTCTTTGGCTAGGGAAAAGTGCTTTGCTGTGCACCTGACGTGACTCTTAGGTTTACCTGCTAGGGAGCACACAGGACACTCCAGTGCCATGCAGCCTTCCGACAGCAGCGAGTGTAGGGAAAAAATTTCCTCTTCTCTGACTACAGTTTGAGCCACTTGATGGATGTGCTTGGTTTTTGGGGTGAAAGCTCCTCCTGTGTCTTGGGGCTCGGTGCTGAGTGCTGTGAGGAGAAGGACTGGATTGCTGGTGGGGTTTTCTCTCTCTAAGCATGTATGTGGATTATATTTAGTGCAGTAGGGTGGGTGTGGTACTCATTGAATTTATTAGCTTATTAAGCATTGGAGAAACAGGTACATATTGAAATTATTCTGGTCTCTTAAATTGCTAATGAATGCAATTACGCTTTGAGGGAGTTATGAGTGTCTTCTCCTCACCACTGCAACACACCTTTGTTCGGCGAAAAAGAACTCCTTCATTTCATGCCTGTCTTTATTTCCTACAACGGGGCTCAAACTTCTTTAAGTCGGGGACTTTGTAAGGAAGCTTCTCTAACGGTTGCTTTTGTTTTCCTGGTGCAGGCCGTGCAGCCTGAGGAGCTGAGCTCACCTGGTCCGTGCGAAAGCAGGACAAACGGAGGTGCAGCAGATGAAGGAGAGGCAGCGAGGTCAGCTGGTGGAGACAGCAGCGTGGCTGTGAGCTACCCCAGCCTCCATCTCCATGCCTACAGCATCGAGAGCATGACAACGTTTCCCAATGGCTGTGGAAATGGCACCACCGTTACTTGTATAGTTATGGATAATAAAGAGCCCCAAAACCAGAGTACCTGTGTCAGTCACAACGGGGGATACAGCACCAGTAACAGTCATGAGGAGGAAATCCAGGAGGATAAGCTCAGCCCGTCCAAAATCATGCGCTTTTTCACCACCCCTCGGAAACGGGCTAATTCCAGCTCCGACAGGCCTCGTTCTCTGGTTTTGATGGGCAACTCATCCACGTGGAATGCTTTGTCTTCCATCAGAAAAATGGGATCTTTCAAGAAGTTGAAATCTTCAGTTCTCCAAGGAATTCAAACGAGGGAATGCTCAGACATCTTAAATGAGAACGGCGTAGGCAACCAGGGTTCAAACGGGGCAGTGGTGAGAGTTCAGACTAACAGATATTCCTATTCGGGGCCTCTACATGATTTCCAGAACACAGTGGATGGTTTAGCTTCTGACTGCTCTGATGCAGAGGACAGCGATGAGTCTTTCCTGAGGAACACCCATCGCTCACGCAGCATCAGGCGAGCTTATGGTGCTGGCCGCATAAACTTACTAGACACAGACAAACTTCAGAGTCATCACAACTGTACTAGGCCAACATCACCAGTCATCGCAGAGCCAAAGATCTGTGAAATTTTGGTGAAAGACTCTGAAAACAACAGGATCATTTATCGGAGAAGCAAAAGTTCGGATAACTTGAACTTTCTGAAAAAAAGCTCATTCAAACGGAAGTCCACCTCAAACCTCACCGACCTCAAGGTTGCAAATGAAAAACAGATGCCAACAAGGACTGTGAGTGTTACCTCTACCGACTCGGACAAAACTGGTGGGAACCCCGAGAGGAGATCCAAGCGGTGGAAGAGCCCTATCAGGGCAAAGGATTTTGACCGAGTTTTGAAACTTGTCAGTAACGTTACGGATGTTGCGTGGAAGAAGGATGGCCCAAAGAACGCGGCTCCTTCTCCCAGCGAGCAGTCCCAGAGAACAAGGTCAAACAGCAGACTGCACGATGACTACTCCCGCAGGGTTTCCAGCAGCACGGATCATGACAGAAAGAGATGCACCTCCTCAGTATCTAGTCCAGACTCTTCCTTGCCGGGAACACCTTGTCTGCAAACCCCCGCCGTTGCTCAGGATAAAGAGGCTGAAATGAATGTAGCTGTTGCTGAAGACAAAAGCCTCAGGACGTCATCGGGTATCCCAGACTCTGATAGCTTATCACCCACGCTGAATGACATTAGTCCATTTCCCAATGAAGTGTTTTATTCAGACTCGGATGAACAAAAAGCTCCCCAGCAGTTTACATACGAAGCTGAAAACCCTCACGTCCCGGTCAGGCCGACTACTCCAAAGCCTCAAA
This sequence comes from Tringa tobata, assembly GCA_033628505.1. Classification (NCBI taxonomy): domain Eukaryota; kingdom Metazoa; phylum Chordata; class Aves; order Charadriiformes; family Scolopacidae; genus Tringa; species Tringa tobata. Next base: position 1,364,321 of record JAHREE010000075.1, read on the forward strand.
GTCCCACTGCGGAGAAGGTCAAGTGCAATATGAATTTCCAGTGCCCAAACCATCACAGCACGTTGTCACTGAGCTCATCGGAGAGCGAGGAGAGAGTCGAGGTACCGGGGCCGAAGCTGGGCAGGAATCCTGTTTGCTTCCAGGACTCGGTGCAAACTGTCTACTATGATGATGGAAATGAGGACAGTGGCATAAGCAGCCACTCTCAGCTGAGCCTCAATTTAGCCTCTGGTGCTGAAGAGAAAAAGGAAGAGGTAAGAAAGCAAGCAAAATCCTTAAGAACCTGTGTATATATATCTATCAGGTTTTGTCTTTATTAATGCAAAACAATGCAAACAATGCAAAACAACCTGAATGCTAATGGCTATTGCAGCTTGTTATTGCTAAAATATGCTGACAGCGATTATTTCCTTTAATATATTCCCTTTGGATGCTAACATGAAATTATTTTTTCTTTGTGCATTAATATCAAAGAAAGCTTTGGCAGCCAAGCTATTCGTGTACGTTTTCAAGGGCAGGTTATTGCAGCCTGCAGATACACCACGTCGTCATGTGGTTCTTGTCAGATTTTACCAGCCCGAGCAGGGTCTGGCTGTCTCTTTCCAAGCTGAAAGGTCTCTGAAGAGTCTGTGTATTTTAAAGCGGCGTTGATTCGTTGTAAACCGCTTTGCCCCTGGAAGCCTTGCAGAACGTGGTGGTTCTTGTGGAGCAGTGTGGCGTGAAAGATGCAGTACAGAGGTTTAAGCATTCATTTGTGTCCGATGTTCTCGCTGTGCAGCGACGGCCATTGCTGAGGGCAAGCTATCTGGGTATTTACTTGCCTGCAGATTTCAAACAGGAGTACTTTATGCGCTGGCTCGAGCGTGTTGCTGCTCATGTTTTGGTGAAGACACCAGTGTTTCCCTGCACCTAATGCATGATTTCATACTCCTGGTAGATGGGTGCAGCACCTCTGAGGTGAGTTCACATAATAGCCCTGTGCCCTTACCTGAAGCACTGTGTGAGCTGGCAGAGGAGCAGTTGCAGGGATCTGGCAGTGCTGGTGAAGAGCTGCTCTTCCTCTTTTAGTATGAGGAAGAGGAGGCTGAGGGGAGACCTCACCACTCTCTACAACTACTTGAAAGGACACTGTAGAGAGGTTGGTGCTGGTCTCTTCTCACAGGTAATTAATGACAGAGCAAGAGGGAATGGCTTCAAGCTCCAACAGGGTAGGTTTAGACTGAACATTAGGAAAGAATTCTTCACAGAAAGAGTGGTCGGGCATTGGAATAGGCTGCCCAGGGAGGTGGTTGAGTCACCATCCCTGGATGCGTTTAAGAGACGATTAGATGTGGTGCTGAGGGATATGGTGTAGGGGAGGACTTTGTAGAGTAGGGTAGATGGTTGGACTCGATGATCCCAAGGGTCTCTTCCAACCTAGACGATTCTATGATTCACATGTGTCCTGCACCCCTTGGGGACGGTGTGGCTCACCTCAGCCCCAGCCATGGGCAGTAATGTGGTTTTGAGCTATTCGGGGTGAGGCAGCAGGGAAAGTTTTGCTACTCATTGGGAAAAATACACCGGGGCAAAAATCCCTCCAGATCTGTATGAATATGGCAACCAGTTACAAAATAAAGCAGGGGTATCTTTTAATAAAGCCACATCAGTTTGACGAAAGGTATCTTATACCTTAGATATGAGAGAGACAAAGACGATTGTTGCAGCTGCACAAACTTCAGCCTTTCATGCTATAATATCTTAAAATGTCTGTGAAGCCACCTTATTTTTTAAAGCCTGGTATGTTTTTTGCAAACTAACTGTAAATGGTTACAGTGTATCGATATTGTCCTTCTGTTGGAAAAAAGTGAGTTTGTTTACTGCTTGCAGCTATGGTAAGATTTTAAAAATAAACCCAATGTGTATAAATGTTTGGGTTATTCCTCTTAGTTGCCACAGCCATGGTTCTTTTCCGAAACTCTTACTTAAGAGCATATGCAAAGAGTTGCTTTGATGCTGCCAGAAGAGGCGAGAGCCCTACCGTGGACGAATGTGGGTTGTATTTCTCAGGAATAAAATGGGAAGTAGAATTAATGCTACTCATCTACCATCTAGTGGTGATCTCTGATCATGACCCAAGTGAAATTCAGCTCCTCCCTCCCCTTGGCTCCCGACAAACCAGTGCAGTTGTTAAATGAAGGTCTACATTGGGTGGATAAAAGTGACTGCAGTTTTAGTTTTAACACCACATTCTGTTATTATCTAACATGCAATTTAAACTTTCTATTATAATGTATTTTAGGTCAACCTTGAGTCCCTTTTAGTGCTGGCTTCAGCTGTCTGAAGCACGGAGTGTGAACTGGTGGCAGCTCTGGGTTTGTGCAGCGGGCTGGCGCCCGGTGTAGGACGGAGCCCTGCAGGAGATGGTGGCCAGGAGACGGGCTCCTCAGCTGCGAGGGCAGCAGTGAGGGACTTTAGCCCTCTCCTTGTGCTGTGAGCACTACCTGGAGCCCTCTGTGTATGGCAAAACAACTGCAGCCACCCAGATGGTGCTGCTGCACCCACACCTCCCTCCTGATCCAAAAACCCAAAGTTTTTGGAGGTGGTAGCTGTGGATCAGAAGCAGGAGCTGTGCAGGAGAAGGTTTCCTTCTGTCTTACCATGCAAGGGCTGTAAACTCTGTCCTCCCTTTTTTCTATGCCTGCTCCTCATCCCATAAAACCCTAAAGCTGTGGTACTCAGTGACTACAAAACAGCAAGTGGCATGGTTTCTCCTTGCCATTTCTTTGGAGGGTTTCATTGCTTATTTCCTCTCCTCTTCAGCATGCTTCCCTCAGCGTGGAGGTAGCTTGATACCAAAGATACTTATGCCAGGTTATTTTTTAATTGGAGTTCAGCCCACAGGCACTTTTATGAATGCCACATACTCACACAATGAGGTCACTGAGGTTTGAACTTTTGACTACAATTCATTTTTAACTCTACCTTACACCTCCACGTTAAGAACTCTACCCGCCCAGCAAGTTGTTCCTGTGACAGTCAAGCACTTGGCTTATTCTCAGCAATTATTTGAGATGTAATACTGAGCCATACAAATACCAAAATTTTAAGACTTTGTCTGATCCTTAAATGCACTGTGGTGACAGAGAAATCTGCACTGTTTCCATGTTTCATGCATCTTCTTTTCTGTATGGATTTAATATAAAGGCCATTATGTATTCCAGTACAGCTACTAAAATCTCTGTGGCTTGGAGACATATTTCAGTACAAAGTGTACAAGGCGCTAAATGGTCAGGCTCGACTGTGTTCTCCTTTCAGGACTGGCTGCTGTAGTTGGAAGATAATCTAGTTTATTCCTTTACAAATGGAGTCTGTGGAACTTGGTCCATCTCAGTATTTTCCCAAATGCAGAAACATTTCTGCCCTGGGATTCCCTGACGCCATAAAGCTGATTTTGCAGTATTCACACAGGAGGATCTATCCATTTACCTGAAATGATGTTTTGGGGATTTTTTTCCTATGTGATTCAGTCTTGAGATCCTGTCACTTTGCTGGTTTCGCCAAAATGCATGATTTGGACTGGAGGAGGGGAGGTGTTTGGCCTTCTCGGTTGTTGGTCCTGCCAGAGGTTGCTTCCCAGGGAAGAGCTAATTAAGTGCAGCCTGGATCCATGCCTCAGCACTTCTTAGGCTACAGAGGCGTGAGTCACCAAAGCTCGTCTGTGACAGCCCATGCTGTCCCAGTCTCTGCTTTATGCCTCTGTCGCCTATATTCGATATGTTGCTTTTAAATAGCATCAGGAGATAATTAAGTACAAGTTTGTATTTGGATTGTTTCACAAAGTCCTTACCTCCCTGAAGAAGAGCCCCGCATCACCATAAATAATGAAAACTTATGCTCTTTGCTTTGGACTGGCATGTGGCAGCCACTAACGCTGCCTAAACAAAACACTGTTCTGAATTTGTTACAAAAAGGACAAATCAAGTTACTACAAGGACAAACCCAAGTTACTTGACGTTTCACCTGGTCTTTCACAAGCCCTTAAAGCACCTGCTATTTAAGTTGCCTTGTTGGCATCTGGCTTCACAGTGCACCAGACTTTTTATTACTGAACTTATCTGCATGACTATAAGTGAATGATAAATTACAGCGAAGAGGTAATTAGGGTTGAGTCACATTTTGTTTGCAGACTGTCTTTTAAGTGCTCTGAACCTGTCTGTTGACTCATTTCTGTCCGTGCCATGCAGAAGTCAGTAGTCCTAACTAATCCACAGGGTGCAGTCCCCCAGCACCCAGCTGTTGGCAGAGCTGAGCTGGTCTGTTCCGTACAGGTCTCTGGGCTCTGAATATTAAGCACAGATGGCTGATCTTGTGGGCCAGTTTATGGAGAAGAGGAAGAAGAGCTGTATGGGTGGGAATATGGAGAGGTTTCAGCTGTGTCCTCGCTGTTCATCCTCCAGATTTCTTGCTTCAGAAAGTGTCCTCATAGTGAAGGAACAAAGGGTGGCAGCTGGCTGTGGTCATGTGCGATACCCACAAGGAACATGTAGCAGCCAGGAGCTGAGGATGGGCATCCCTGGTGCCTACCACAAGCTCCTGAGTGCTGGGCACGAGCACACCTGCTGGGAGCTAGCCAGTTTCAGCTCTCGGAACTCTTCTTTTTGGATTTATTCACTTCTGGTTCATCCACGTGCAATTTAAAGTTTGGCTTAATCAGCTTAATCTGTATTACTGAAAATGTGCTAAATTGTGAAGTTAGATAATTAGGTAAAGTAAATAAGTGTGTGTGTGTGTGTGAATGACATCATAAACTGGATTTACCTCTATGGGGCTTGTAATTTGGAATGAGGGCTCACCACTCCAGTGGCACCCTGGGCTTGCTGGCTACAGGGCCTGGGGACAGAGCAGCAGGGCACTCTCACAGGCTCTCAGCAGTGTCTCTGACAGCAAACAGAGGTTTCAGTTAGGCTGAGTGACGTTGGATTTCCACTAAGCTGGTGTGCTGCCCAGCACAAGTCAGGATACATTCACGCAGTGTCTCTACAGTTGCTCAAAGAGTGACTTCCAGGAGCGCTTGCCCAGAGCTAAACCAGAACCCACTGCGTGTTGCTACAGGCCCAAACTGCAGAACCCATCACTGAAATGACGCGGAAGGAAGCCCTCCAAGGACACAAATATCCTCCCGACACAGCAAAACTCTTCCAGCTCGCTGCAGCAGAGCTGTCTGCCAGTCAGTACGGCCTTGTATTCATTTGCTGCTCTATCCTCTACTGGGAAGAAGAAAAAGAAGGCAGTGGTGACTGTAATCTGAATTCTGGATCAGGTTAAATTTTAGACTGAGGTACTCGGCAGTGCTGAATAAAATTGGCCATTCCTGAAAACCGTTGAGTAATACAGGAGTTGCTGTCACCCCTACAAATGGGTCTGTGGGTGCTGAAAGGGGGAGCTCAGATGGACTCCACTGTATTTAGCCTTGGCAAGCTGCTCCCTTTCCTCAATGCTTTTGTGCCTTTCCAGGGTGCCTGATGTTTGACTCCGCCGTAGCTCTCCTCTGACACCCCAGCAATACCCAGGTGCTGTTCACCCTGGGATCAGGAGTAATAGGAGCGGAATGACACTTCTGGCCATGTAATGCAGTTCTTACATCGAGCACAGTGTTGAGCTGTCAGCACTGGAAATCTATCTGGATGCTAAGGTGGTTGTGATTCCAAATTAAGCTGCGGCAGCTGCAGAGTTTGCTCTGAGCCGCCTGCGTTTCCCCTTTCTGGCATCCGGAGGCTGCCGTGCTGCTCGTGGTACCGGGATGCCGGGCGGGATGCCGTGGCAGGCTGGGAGACCGGCCGGCTGCCGGAGGAGACCCAGCACAGCAGCCTCGGCTCTTCCTGCTCCAGGCTCAATCACAGCAGCATCACCCTTACTCCACGCTCTAGGAAGTAATACTTTGCAGACGTAGAGTTGCCCAAGGCAGGTGCACCCCACACAAACTGGAGTTTGTGACTGCTGATGGGACCTGCTGGTGGCTGGGCTTGGGCAGGGATGATGAGGCTTTACCCTGGAAGGGTGGAGGGAGGGAGGAACCCAAGGACCTCTGCCTGAGAGAGACACTGAAGAGACACAAAGGCCTATGGCTTTTTATGTTTTGCTTTGTTAGCATGAACTTCCACTTTCAACCTGTGGTTATCATCTGGCTTTTGAGGTTCGCCAGCAGATGTTACAAAGACAACCTGGAAAAAGTGGCTTGTTTTGCCATATAAAAGGAAAATGGGTTTCTTTAGACCCGTTACTTGATCTGGGATGTTCTGAGCCAATTTAAGAATTACTTATGGATGTATTTAGGGATTGTTAATGCCTATACATCTTCTAATAAGAGATGGAGGATATGAATATTCTTTTACTATACACTACATGCTTGCTGCTCCAGTTCAGATACTGAAGTAAAGAAGGGACAGCGTTAGAGCATCATCCAGCCCTCCCTAAGATCAGTCCTTGGAAAACTAGTGGAAGCAGTTCTCTAGTTTTAGCATGTTTGGTTTTTTATATGACTGGTGAGATTATTTCTGCAAAGCAAGTATGTTTCCCTGCAAACTCCTTTAGGCCAGTCGGAAATGTTAGCTGATTTGGTTCTGGAAATGAGTTAGAGGAGAGAATGAAGGAAATCCTTGAGGCTGAAGAACAGATTTGAGAGTCAGCAGATCCGCTTGTCATTTCCAGTTCAGCCCTATGCTTCCTCTGTGACTTACTCAGCTGCTTTGTGTCTGCTCCCTATCTGTGAAATGTGGATATTGCGAAGGTGAACTTGCTAATCTTGGGCAGGCATGTTGCTGAGAGCCAAAGCATTATACTCATTGATTATGATAAGCAGGCTTTCAAACATCAGGTTAAATGAAGCAAACCTGCATTAAAAATGCCTTAGAAATACATGGCCAAATTTTGTTTGGGGTTGTATCTATATAGCCTGATCTTTAATGCGGTTTTATAGGTGTATTTGTTAACTAAAACACCACAATTGCTTTGATGTCAACAAATCCCAAGAGTAGAATTATATAAAATTTTCCAATTTCTAAAATGTCCAAAATGAGTGTTTTACCATAGTAGTTTGTGTTGCTAATGGGGATTGATTTTGATTTTGCCATATTACAAGGCACAGTAATGTAATTTTACTTTCTGACAAGCAGTCACAAGCAGCCACAATTCGTCAAATTTTTAAATGGTGGGTCCACCCAATTTTTTGGGGGGGAATTGCGGGGGGAAGAAAAGGCAAATTATCTTGCTGTAATGTTTATAACTTCCAGGCAGCTAAAACTTATGCTAAACTTTTAATGTGCTTGTATTACTTTGATTTCTTACGCTTTGCTCGTTTTTATAGGTGTAAATGCATATGTTCTTAAACAGTTCTCATGCAGCTGTTTCACAGATTGTATTTTCCCATCTTGCAGACCACAGGTCAAAAAGCAGTGTGCATTCTAGGGATAGATAATCGATACATTTATTTGGGGTCTTCTCAAAGGCTAATTAAAAATAAAAGATGCTGGTGGAAGAGGAGAGACAGGCATGTAAAGAAAAAGGATATACCGCAATTTGTATTTAATTAAAAAGGAATAGATGAAAATTTCTTCCTGTAAGTGAATGGGACCGATTTAATAATTCTGGTTAGTTTGTGATAGAAGATGCAGACATGGACTGCATGGGCCCTTTCTGCTACAGTAAAAGCAAATATTTCCATGGTAACTCTTGCTGTGACAGTATCATGGTTGGAAATTGTCGACCTGTTGGATCAACAGGGAATCACTGGCCTCTCAATGCTTCAAAATCTTTTTATAAAATTTTGAAAGAAAGCAATAAATTTCTCTTCTCTAGAAGGCTGTATTGTATCTGGAATCTCATAATCTCTGTGTCTGTCACAATAGTTTGCAAATAAAAATATTGATTATGTCCAAGAAACGTAAACCAAGCTTTTGACCCTCAGTTAGTCTTGATGATAAATGAACTTCAACTAGTGCTCCCCCACTGCTATTTAGCAACAAGAAAAAGTGCAAAGGTTCCCTTTTATCATGTACCTGGGTGGAGACACGTTGTCTGGACTTTTACTCTGTTAAGTGAAGGTGATAAAATAATTTATGACCACTGGGTCACGATCACTTGGTCCTTTATTGTTTTGCTAGCTTATATGAACGGAAAAATCAATTCTAATGTTACTACTGAGTTCCTAACATTTGGCAGTTAATGTGTTATACAGAAATACCAGCTAATTAATAGTAACCAATTATGATACTGGCATATGCCTGACATTGCTAGCATAAAAAGTATGTACATTTTTATATAGACTCATAAACACACGCACAAATGTGTGCTTATGTGATCAAAACACAGAGATACCTACAGGAAATAACATAAATGTTGTCATTTTCCCCTATAAATATTCCAGTTTCTGCTTTTAAGGCTTTTCATTTACAAAGAACGTGACTGATTATCCATCACAAGTTTTCACTGAAAATATGTATTAATTGTGTTCTGATACTGATCAGCCTACGCGGTTTTTCTTTGTAATTTATTCTCAGCCGGAATTATTATGTGTTTCATTTATCCCACCTTTTTATAAATTGCATTTGGATATGAATATACATTTCTTGCAAATACATGATTAGATTTTGATTAATTCCTTTCTCTGGATTAGAAAAAGGCAGCTGTAGTTAGCAAGGTTGCATTTCTGCCAGGCAGCTCAAAAATACAGAGATTCCCAAACAAGAAGCAATGCAACTTATTGTGGAGCTAAGTTTAAAAAAAAAAAAAAAAGAAAAGAACAAAAAAGGCAGAAGGGGGTTAGTTGCATTAATGAAAAACAGCTATGAAATACCCTTGAGCATGAGCTTCCCCAGGGGTTCATGGGCAGCAGCAGCATCCTCTCTGTGTGGCCCTGTGGTGCAGCCGCTGTTTTTGCAGAGGGAAGGGAAGAGGATGCTCTTCCCCTGGAGACCAGCACGTCTGGGGGTCCTTGTCCAGGAGGCACCTACCTGTGACTTCCCAGCAGATTGCCAGGTAGAGAAAAAACTTTTGGGAGATTCAGGTGACCCCTTATGTATCTGTATGTTATAAAGCATTAATTGTATCAGTACGTTTAGAACATAAAAATAAACTTTAAGAAACCCAAATAGGTAAGGGTATGGGTAGAAATGCAGGTTAGTGGGCAGGGAGCCTCAGCAATGTACACAGGCATCAACACGTTCATAGAGCGGTGATCTTATTTTCATTAGGGAGTTTATTGGCATAAACACATTAACAAAAAAGTCACCCAGGAATTGTTTTCTCCCTTATGAAGAAAGGCTGAAAGAACTGGGACGCCTTAGTTTGGAGAAGAGAAGACTGAGGGGTGACCTTATCAATGCCTTGGTGGTTTGAAGGAGGAGGGAGCCAGACTCTTTTCAGTGGTTGCCAGTGAGAGGACGAGGGGCAATGGGCATAAGTTGAAACATAGGAGGTTCACTCAAACATGAGAAGAAACTTCGTCACAGTGAGGGTGCCAGAGCCCTGGAACAGGCTGCCCAGGGAGATCGTGGAGTCCCCTTCTTTGGAGATTTTCAAGACCTGCCTGGATGCAGTCCTGAGTGATGTGCTCTAGCTCTGGGCAATCCTGCTTCGGCAGGGGAGTTGAACTAGATGATCTCTATGGTCCTTTCCAGCTCTGAAAATTCAGTGAAATTCAGTGAAATTCCCTTTGGCAGCATGATGGCAATGGTGTGTCAGCCCTCACAAGCGTACTGACAGCAGCAAGCTGACCCGCAGCAGGCCGGGTTAGGCCAGACTTACAATTTGGGCTTTTTCAGCGGTGGAGAGTGTGCTCAGGTACAGAATGAAGGGTTATTCATGGGTATTCAACTGGGACAGCAAAAGTCCTGCCGTGCGATGTCAGGTGCTGGCAGTTTTTCGCCATTTCACTGATTCCATCCATATAAGCAACACTTTACCGGTACTGTTCAGATCAGACCTCATGCTCCTTGGGCAGCGCTCCCTCTGAAGGCAATTTTGGGTGCTGAATTTGTCAAACATACGCTGTAGTCAGGCTACACTAATATCTGCAGGACCAGGCTCTCATCTGGCTACAAAGGCTTGAGATTTCAGTGGTTAAACACCTGATGCTGATGTTGCTTACATTGGTATTAATGAGTAACAGGGAATGCCAACAGCCGCCATGTGCCATTGGACGCAGCAGGGTTGTACCAGTGCCAGGTCGAGTTGGGTGAGATCATGATCAGGTCCTTGAAGCTGCTGTGCCCGGATTGGGAAATCAGTCTGGGGCCAGGCAGGGGAGAGATTTGGTCTGTCTGGGCTCAGCCCCCGCACTGTAGTTGTCTACCTGGGAGCAGTCTGGGAAAGCTCCTGCTGGTGCCAGGTTGGTGCGGTCAGGGGGCCGTGGGGAGACACCCTAAGCAGCACACCTGAAAGGGGCACCTAGACTTGAGCTGAGTTACCTAAAAATAGCTGTCAAGTGCAACAAGGGGCAGGTGCTCAAGACAGCTGCACACAGCTGGAAAGCACCTTGTGGGGAAGCTGCACCTTGGTGGAGTGGGAGAGAGGGACCAAACAGGACTCCCCACAGTGTTGGAGAACATGGTTGTAGTGCCATCTACATCTACCTGCAATCAGATCTGGCTCCTGATTTCCTGCCCTTAGCACTCTGTAGTCTTGGCTGAAGCTCTTGACTGGGGGCACAAATTGATTGCCTGAACGTAGACACCCAGCGCTGCTGGAGGTGCCCTGACTTGTTCCCCCACGTCTTCAGGGGCTGCTTCTGGATGTCCTACACCTCCAGTATGTCCTGTGTCATCCTTGCAGGATGTGTGGTATGTGGAGATGGAAATATTTTAGATCCCTTAGGACATTTGAAACAACTCTGGGTACCTACAGGTAGGCAGAGTATTTCACTCCAAATCTCTACAGGCTACAATAAGAGCTTTAACATCTAGCTAACATACATGCACCTCCACTGCAGACATTAGAAATTAGGTGTGGGGATTTGGAGCTGAATTCCCCCTGAAGAGTGACATATTACATGGGAACAATGCCAAATAAAAGCGTAGCCCGGATCACTGTAAACGTTCATTTTAAATAGTTGCTTTTGTAGATCTACTGTTATCAGGAAACAGAAAAATGATTGAAATACAATGATTTAACTAATACGCTGTTGTAGGAATTTAGCTGTCCAGATAAAATGAATTTATTTGCATCAGTATAAATAAGTAGTGTTTGTAGTCTCAGAAGAAACCTAACCTAGGATGCAGCCTAGAAGATAAGATGAATAATCTTGCGTGCTATTAGTGGTGATCCTATGCTGTGCTAGACTAGCAGGTGGCAATTTCAGAAAATCCAGTGTGGATTCAGCTGAGACCTTTACTTCTCAGAGATCTTGAAATTCCTTAAAATTTTGGACCAACACTTATGATGCATGAGTCAGTGCATGACACTTTGATTTCCATCCTATATGAAGTGCCATGTATATCTCTGCTCAAAGAATAGTTAGAGTTGGAAGGGACCTTTAAGATCATGCAGTTCCAACCCCCTTGCCGTGGGCAGGGACACCTCCCACCAGACCAGGTTGCTTAAAGCCTGGCCTTGAACACCTCCAGGGATGGGGCATTCACAACTTCTCTGGGCAACCTGTTCCAGTGTCTCACCACCTTCACAGTAAAAAATTTCTTCCTGATGTCTGTAGATGTTACTGATAATAATTGTAGAACATAAACCTGCTTTCACTTATAAGATATGAATCAAGAGAAAGTTATTTGAGGTCAGTGGTGCTACACCAGCACTAGTGGTGTAAAAACAGTGACAGGTGGAACAAAACTATTTCCTCAGAATTTTTTCAGTGATGTCAAGAGTCAGACTTATCCTTACGTGACTGCAGTAGTGGAGCTGGTGAGTTGTGTGCTGGATATTTTACTCCTACTAGTAAACGGTCACTTGATCAGGTCCTGATTGAGTAGGTCACTTAAAGTGAGGTTATCAGTCTGGTTTCCTCTGATTTTTGCTGTGAGAGGAGTAAGTTTTCCATTTTATTAGTATCCTTCAATGCAGTTTATAGATCTCAGCCTAAAATACACGTCCTTCAGCGTTGCTTATTGCACAGCAGAGATTAGTCTTGCTGTCGTTTGGATCACTACTGTAGGTGGAGTGCTGCAGAAAGGGAGCAGCCCTCTCTTTGCAAATGCTATTGCTCAAGATAAGGGTGTAGAAAGCAGATTAGGAGATCACATGTGACGTGTCCTTCCCATAGTCTAAAAGTACAGGATGATGGGATGAACTTCGCCTGGCTGGTTACACAGAGAGTTTGTTCTCACTTGCAGCTCTTACGGATAAGACTTTGCAAAACAAAACCAAAAAATGACTCTCATGAGCTCCTTTCTCAGTCACTGCATATGTGGAGACCCTTTACCTGTGTCTGACTCTGAGGTAAGAACCTTATTTAACCTGTGGTTTTGTTGGTCTGACCTCGGAGGGGCTGGTTTAAGGGACAGCTTCTGATGAAGCTGTGTCACTGCACCAGCCAGGGAGTCACTGAATCACTTTTACTGTTAAAACTGGTCCTGAGCTGAAGTCTGCAGAGAAGCTGAAGCATGCTCAAGTGCCAGGTGTGATGCCATAAAACTCAGAATTTATGCAAGTGCTCTGTTTAGAATAACTTTCATGCTGTAAGTGAAATAATTGAATGTAGAGCAGTGTATGACATTGGTCATTTTTCATACCTTAATTGCAGTAATCATGTTAAAATGCTGACTGTTTAATAACTCTGCCTACTAGCTAAAGTGCTTTCATACAATGAAATTTGTCTTGAGCTGTCTTTAAAAAAAAAGTGAAATCTGCCCCGCTGTTTTAGGTGGCCTTCTCAAAAAGGCTTGTCAGAGTTGCACTGTCCTGTTTGAAAACAGTAGGTGGAGAAGAAGATGACAGAAGATAGGTCCTCTTTCACAGGCATCTTTGTAAAAGGCTGATTCTGGGCTGCATGTTTGCATTGACTATGCAATACCTGAAATGCCTTTTGCTGGTCTGAAACAGATGAACAAAATGTAGCTGGACACAGACAAAATGATGCCTTTTTGGGGGGGGAATACTTAGTAGCTTTGAACATCATGAGAAGTGCATTTGAGTAGTCTAAAGTTATCCTAATAAAGATGTAGGCTGATATTTTTTACCAAAAAAAAAAGGTCAGAATTAGTTCATAATTTGCATGAGAACTTGGGGCAGGGTTGACTTGCTCAGCAGTGCTTTGGAGTTTGTCATTCACTCCGTCAGGCATTGATGCAAACTGCCACCCAGCCCAGAAACACACATCTTCCTCTCTCTGTTTCTTTTCTGTTCTTTGTAGAGGAGCCAGGAGAAGCTGAGGAAACTGAGCATTTGGAAATTTCAGGGAAAAGTGAATACATTTTTTTATGTGCAGTATTTTTTCTCAAAAACTGCAGGGGTTTTATTAAAAAAAAGTTAACACCAGTATTACTCCAAATGCATTGAAATCCTTAAAAATGTTCCCTCTAACAAGTATTTCAGTTGAGGTTATTTTATTTCCAAACTTGTAGTACCAGTGCAATTATGATACCTGCAGGCGTTAACCTCTGTGAGTCAGATGTGCTGTTAAATAAGAACATTTTCATTTTCCAAGCTTCCTCTCCAAAACCATCAGTTTTTCTTGTGTTTGTGTTATGATGTATCTCTGGTCCTACTCCGTATGACTATAACCTCCTTGAGTGTATAGAAAATTAGCTTCTGCCTTCGAAACTGGACGAGCTCGCTCACCCGACTCGCACATGGCTGCACAATCTCCAGATCTGACCCGAGTGAGAGTGTGGGAGTGAGTGGTAGGAGGGGGTGCGACTGCCCGCTTTGGTATCGGCTCACAGTTACCTGGGATGGGCAAGCAGTCAAACTGCAGCCTTACTCTTCATTTTCATCACTGAATGGAGGTAAAGCAGAGGGATATCATAGAATGGTTTGGGTTGGAAAGGACCTTTAAGATCATCCAGTTCCAACCCCCCCTGCCATGGGCAGGGACACCTCCCACCAGACCAGGTTGCTCAAAGCCCCATCCAGCCTGGTCTTGAACACATCCAGGGATGGGGCATTCACAACTTCTCTGGGCAACCTGTTCCAGTGTCTCACCACCCTCGTAAAAAATGTCTTCCTTATGCCCAATCTAAAGTCTTTCACTAAACCACAATCCCTTGTCCAAAAAGTCCAGAAACACAGCCAGAGTGCTGGTTGAATTATTTTTACTGGTGTTACATGTAACATCCTACTTGTGCACAGGAACAAGTCCTGTGAGTGCCAGAGCTGTCTTTCCAAGACATCATTCAGTGAATTCAGTGTTTATGGTAGGACCTGTCTGTACTGCTGAGCTAATAGGTGAGTTTTTAGTGTTATTAGTCGTGTTTGTGTGAGATGCTGACAGTTGGGTGTTAACCTTACTCAGTACAGGCATGATGATGGCTTTCCTTTGCAAAGTTACTCTCTTCCTGAATTGTCAGTTGCATTTATTATGCATATGTATTATGGTAACACTTTCTTTTTAGCAATGTTAAGTTGATCTGCCATATGAAAAATTCACAATTTTTTGTCAGAAAATTGTGTGGCTTATTTGACTTGTTCACATTTAAAAAGGTTGTTTCTGATGACCACTGGAAGAGGTCCCCATCCCAGGATGAAGAAAAGACAGACACTCAAAAGGTCACACCCAGGAGATGGGGCTCTGGAAAAAGATCTCGTCCCAGACCTCTCTCAGACTATGGCCAAATGGCGATCAGAAGTTTCTCTATACCAGAAGATGCGGTTGTGGTGGAGTCTCAGAAGACAGACTGCACGGATGGAGACAATCAGCCAGGACTGGCTTCTGTTGGGTCTGTGATCCAAAGCAATACAGTAGGCTACCACAGAGGACGAAAGAGAAGACCCATCTCTGTGATAGGTGGGGTCAATTTCTATGGAAGCGGTCCGGCAGAAGAGATCGAAGGTCTGCTGACACAAGTAAGATAAGAGATGTGCTCTCTGCAAACTGCGCAAGACCCTTTCACTTCCTTGTCTCTATCTTCAGCCTAGAAAATAGAATGGATGCTTCCTTCTCTTCCTTCCTTTTCGTCAAGCTGACATCGTGTACTTACAATTCTGCTTTTCTCGTCACTAATTACTTTGTCTTGTTGTTAAAAAACAAACCAGCATGGAATAAAACTGATACTGACTTTGGGATAATCCTTTTCATATTGTAAATAACCCTTATTTCTCTCTTGGAATGCTTATTATGTGTCATATTGGTGTACAAGAGCTGATCTGTATGCAATACAGCTGTGTGTTTAGTCACCTTACAGGGCGTAAGGCCTGAGGAAGAGAGGAGTACAAACAATATGGTAGTAACACATCATTTATTGATCATTTCAAATTCTACAAAAGCAGTTCAAAAACCTATGGCATTAGCTGTGGTGTTCAAAATCTTGGTATTGGCATAGCAACGATACTTGGAGCTAATAAGGAAGTAGCATTAAGAACTTGGTAATAAATTAAGGAATTAATGAAATAAAGAAAGACTCTAAGAAAACTATGAATACGAAAAAGCCCCCACCCTGTTAATGCACGACTATATTGACCTGATTGAAAGTAGGAAGCCTGTAAGAAAATAGCGAGTGGTTGAGTTACTACTTAAGCAATACCTCTGTACTTATTGGCCATTTGTGTTGGCTTATGTAAGAAACAGAGAAATAAAAAACTTCTGAAAGATAAAACTAGCTTAGTTGCAGAGCTTCAGACTCATGGGCTTTTGTAACTCTGCACTGATCAGGTGTTTTCCACTTTCCAGAAAAGCTGGGGGACTCCTACTAAAGCAATTGTCAAGCTGATAAAGCAACAGAAAAAAAAAAAAGGAATAGTATTTACATCCTCAAAAAATGTGCTTCCAGTGGTTATTACTGGTCTTTGAATCTTTCTCATGCCACTTATTCTCCTGCTGGGAAGTTCAGTGCAGTATCATTGATGGCCATGGTACTGAAATCAAATGCTGAAACAATGGCAGGATTTTCAGTCTCTTGTGAAAAGCAAGTTTTAACATTAACATCGTTACTGTATATTGCCCATTTTTTCTTTATAATTCCATGATGAAAATATGCATCTTGAAGTCTGTACCAGCGAAGCTCTGATTGAAGCCAATGAATGTTTTACCCAGGGAAAGGCCATAATTTCAAACCCGACATAATTGGAATATTTTAAAATTAATCTTATAACTACTTAGCTTGGAGGAAAAAAAGAGGAAAGTTTTTGTTATTGTTATAAATTCAGGGCATCTTACTCTGATAGATGGATTTCAAGCAATACTGAGTATGCTGAGTATCAGCAACCCAAATAATCCTTGCTGTACCATGGAAGTGATTGAACACTCTCCAGGACATTCATTTGCTGCTGGAAACAAATTGATCTCTCTTGAAACCTTCCTGCATCAGTTTATTAGTGAAGGAACGCGCATCAAGGCAGCCATTGGAGTTGACTCTTTCCATGCTCTGATGCTGCCACGAGGGCTGGCTGGGGTTAAACAAGCACATTGTTGGATCGCTGTGGTCAAGACCAAAACCATTCCCCACAGGGACACATTTTTAACCCAAATGGCGGCCTTCCCGAGCCTGCCACTGAGTAACGACAGCACGTCCTTGCCTGTCTGGGGAAGGGATCTAGCCTGAAGCCTTGCAAGAAAATTTTAGCATAATAGAAATAAACACCTTCCTTGCAATCTGCCCTTTGCATATAGTAATTGACATGACTTCTTTTACCTATTTGATGCAAAATATCGGACTTACTCTTTGTGTTGTTGCTCAGTGGTGAGATCCTGATTTATTGCTAAAGCAGTGAAGAAATGAGGTTTAAAGGTGAGGTTGTAGTTAAATCATATTCAATACACACAGAGGCTTTGGCAATCATATTCGAAAGTAAATTTGTAGCTGGAATGTAAAAAAGGACTAATGAAGTGGGAATACATGTGCTGGAAATATTTTATGTGGGGCTTTCAAAGGCTGATCTTCACCTTGCTGATTTTTTTTCTTAAAAGCTTTTCTTAAAACCCATGGGAATATTTGAGAAGTGTAATGCTAATTCCTTCTTTGCTGTGTTTTGTTTTGGTCTGACAGCTCAGGTGTGAGAAAACATTTTCAAACAATTCTAAATCATTGATTTCGTAATAGAGTGTCAAGAGAACATTAAAAACCCAACCCTGATCTTTCAGATTACCTGATAGATGGACCCACAGACAGTAACAAATGAAAGATAAGATGTAAAGATGAATTTCTCTGAAGTTCATATGCTGAGGTCTGGCTATTTAATGTTGAGTGTTTATGCAAGGTCATTCAGCCTGGCTAATGTGGAGTGTCTGTCGTTTGTTTAGCGGCCAGCCCAGCCTAAACCACGACAAGGGACAACATAAAATTAGACTCCATTTGCAAATAAAACAGGAGCAGGTTCTCTAATCATAATTAAGCAAATGAATGATTTAATGAAAGAAAATGGCTTCTAGATAAAGTTACGAGTAAGCTTAATATTACTTCTTTTTAATGAGACTCCTGGGAACTTCAGAGCACAGGATCATTTGGACAATCAGTTTTGTCTTGTCAAGTATCTTTATTTTACTTACAAGCGACACATTTACTTGAAGAAAGCAAGTTTCCCAGGGAATGAACACACAGCTTCCAGCCGTAGCATTTCTGGTCATTCTTTCGCCTTGGGTTTCCCTTCGGATGGGTGGTTACAGCCCCGGCCGGCATTGCGCAGGCTCTTCTCAGGGCAGTTCCATCCCAGGTGGAACTTTCACCTTTCACAAGATGAAAATCACGGAGCATGTCCGGTCGTAACAGAAGGTTAAGGAGTTCTTAGTGTAACATAATAAAATACTTTCTGCAGTGCTGCAGTGTTTCAGCAATGTCACTTCAAAGTAGGGGACTGTGCTGCCCCTGCAATTAGCTGGGCAAAAATCTTAACAAGCCTTACTTCGTACCCGGGTTTTGCTCAGTTGGACTTGCTGGTAGCTTTACTGATACTGTATTTTCCTGTTTTCTCTGTAGCCTGCAGCGCGGCCACCCGTCCCAGCGCACCAGGTCCCCCCTTACAAAGCGGTTTCAGCCAGGTTCCGTCCGCTCACCTTTTCACAAAGTACCCCCATCGGCCTGGACCGGGTTGGGCGAAGGCGGCAGATGAGAACATCTAATGGTAAGACGGGCAAGCCCTTTTAACTCTCTAGATCTCAACTTCACACCCCAGCTTGGTCAGGAAGTAGGTTATTACAGTGTGGAACGCGAAAGGGTGCAAACCAGCTCAGTGACAACGTAATACTCAGCTAAGCTGTTTTGTTTTATGACTTTCTCATCTTTTCCTGCTGTGCACATGTAAAGCTTGTTTTTCACACCTACTGTTTCACATTGCTGTGGTTTGTTCTTCTGTACCGCTTGTACTCCTGTATTTTCCACTCTCTATTTACATTGCCTGAAGATAATAATAGAATATGAAGTAAGGTCTAATATGCTTGAGTTCATACCCAAACTGTAGCCACATCTGTTTGCCATGCACTCAGCTTAACTACCTAGATAGGCAAGCCTTAAATAATTAAGCAACTTGTTTCAGAGTTGCAGTTGCTTATTCAGGGGTGAACATAGCTCAACCAGGGTTCTGGGACATGATGGACAGATTGGTAGAAAAAATAACCTTTCTGGAAGCAGTACCCTTCATCAGACTCCCTGATATGTGTTGTGTATTTTTTCTGTAATTGTGTACTATTACCGTGCAATGCTATCTTGAGTTAATAGAAAGTCCTGTCTATCATTAGGAGAACATTTCTTGTCAGGTGGGACCAGAAGAGCGTGGGTTTATACCATTTCTGGTTTTTTTCAGACCATCGTGAACATAATCTGAACGGTTATTAATGTTTAACTGGCAAGAGCTGGACATAACATTTCACTTCATGTTCTTTACTGTTAATAGTGAACAAAACACTACTGAGAACCTTCACTCTGCCTCTCTGCGGAGAGAATAAGTAAAGGTGTCTGGATCAGGGCTTGTCATGACTGAAGTAGGAAAGTTAGCAATTAGCATTTTCAGTGTTTCTTTCTTAAAATTATACATAAGTTTACTACTCAGTGCTTGGCTTTTATGGTTCTAAGCTAAGTTTTAGCTGCAATGGTATCCAAATTCTGCTCAGAAAGTCCCTCAACTGCAAATTAATTTGTATAAGAACATTAAAAAACTGCACTTTCCAGTCTTCAATAAAGCATGACAGTTTTCGTCGGAAGGTTCTCTCCAAGGAACAGAGTTGAGAATTTCTAACTATAGCAACAATACATTATATATTATATATATTATATTAGTATTGTCCTTTTAATTTATATTGTAGTAAAATATTGGGAAATACTTTAAAATCCATGTCCTTGCTGTATGTATCTCAATATACTTAATGATCCAGATTAAACATCAGCATAAATTCAGTAGTTAGTGCTACAACCCTTGCTGAGATTATGTGGTATCTCCGTCCCCGATTCCAGAGGTACTGCGCACAGAAAAACAGGCTTGCCATGAGTTAATTTCAAATAAAAATGCTCTTTTTACACATCACAGAGTAGGGATTCCTTTTTTATTTTTAGTTATCGTTTCCATTTCATGTTTGGAAACCACCTGAAATAGTAATAGTTACCTAGACAACTGCCTGAGAGTAGTGTCTTTCCAGGTATTTAGATTTCAGACAACATAAGCAACAGGGTGACAAATACACAAAGCAAAATTTCTGCCACTTTTCAAGACAATGAAACCAAACCAATATTGATTATGCTGGATGTGACTTTTATGACTCATTACAATAAACATAGTAGTTGAGCAGGAAAAGCTTCTGAAATCAAAACCCTGAAGGCAAGTGGGGAACATCATGGACTTTGCAGTTTGAGAGCAGTTGCAAAGATCTGTTGAGTAGCTCCAGCAGAAAATAATAAAGTGACTAGTGTCACACATTCTGATCTCTTTCCTTTTTCTCTTAAATTCACAAGGCATTTCCTTGTCTTTGTACATGTGAGAGTTTTTTGTTTGCTCATGTACAATGAAATTCGATAGCACAAAAAGCCCTTTATTACAGAGAGAAATTCTAAACCCAAACACTGAAAACCAGCGGTATCTTATTTTAGTTACTTGCTAAAGCCTTATACTACTTGTATGTCTACTTTTATAACAGGAGGCAACTGGAGGCAAGCACTGGAAGCTGTCAGGTAGAAGCTAAAAGACTAGGAGCCCAATGGTAAAATTGTCCCAAGTGCTGCCAACGCCACGCTCAGTGTCAGACAGAGAGGCCTTTTTACCTCCAGGCACCTTCCTGCAGAAAGTTGTATTAAAAAGAGGGAGATTTAGATTATTTATGAACCGGGGAACATTTGAAATGAAAAGAGCCTTTGTTTTCTAAACCAAAACAAAAGCAGGCTGCTGACATGCAAATCAAGAGATTATGGGGTAGTTTCTAATCAAAGAATTAGAGGAAAGCTGTCAAGGTGAAATAATACACAGTATAGGACAGCACATCCTTTACAGGCAATGTCAGTGTTTGCTGCATCCTCAAATGAAGGATGGGGCAGAAGCTGACAAAACTCAAGCAAGAAACAGTCAGGAACAGCTGGACAAGTCTTATTTAAAGAAGATTTAGAAAAACGGGCAACCCTGCCAGTAATAGCAGAAGTTTAAAATGTAACATGGAGAAATAAACATATTTTTAAGGAAACTAGATGCCGTATGTCAGAAACTTGGTGGAAGGAAGATAACCAGTGGAGCATAACCAGTATATCACCACTGTGCAAGTGCTATAGGAGTAACAGAAAAGATTGTACCAGTGAAAGAGGATCTCTAATGTGTTAAAGGAAAACAAAGAGCCCATTCAGATAAATAAATTGGCTGTATCATCAAATGTCACAGGACCCATGGACTGGAATGCCATGCCTAAACAGGAAAAAATATAGTGACAGGATTAAATTATGAACCACCTGAGATCACCAGGATAGTGACAGTAAGTGTGACAAACCATGGAGACCAGAAAAGTTTCCAAGGCAGGAAGCACAGTCATAAAAGGAGACTTAAATTGCTGTTGTGTGGGTTAAGCGTTGTAATGGGGCACAGTGCTACGTTTTTAGGTGTACCATAAATAACTCATCAATGCAGCTAATCAGGAGACCTACAGGAAGGGAAACGATTCTTAAACCGTTCCTAAGGTGTGCGCGGGATCACACATAAGAGCTACTCTGTCAGGGTGGGATGTGTCTCATCTGACTCTATGGACTTCTAAGCTAAGCCAGGTGACCTTGACTGGAAGACACAGATAATTTAGGGTGCTGTTCATTGAGCAGATACAGACAGATAATGAATCTTGCCGGCTGTGTCCATAATGCACTCTGAGCCAAAATCCTTGCAGGGTGAGAAGAGTAAAAAAAAATCCAATGTGGTATGTGTTTTAATTTAAAAGAAGGAAAGTAAATAACAGTAAATAACAGGGAAATCATTTATGTAACAGAGGAATTCAAAGGAGCAGAAAAGGTGTTGAATTGTTGCAGGCAGCAGAGAGAGTGTTCAAGGACATCCTATTAGATGCTGAGAGCAATGTATATGTCACCTGTCAAAACAGAATTTGGAAACACAAGAAATGGGTTCTGTCATTAAGTGCAGGGAAAAAGAATCTATCAGAAGGAGAAGAAAAAGGCATCCTTCAGGTGGCTGAATTGTATCCAAATAGAAAAAACCCCACAACCCTCTAGCAATTTTGATGTGAAGCTACAGCAGCGTCGAAACAATTTGCTAAAGATACAAAAACTATGACCTTTTAAAAAAATACGAGAACCTGGTAGACTACCAAACTTGTTTGTAGGCCTTGTAAGTGACTGAGAAATGAAACCTGAGATCAAATTAGATAAGGATCTGTCTCAAAATGTCAGTAAAAGTTTTAGAGTAACTAAATGAATAGTAACAAATTGCCAGAATCAAGACTTCTAAAGGGATTTAAAAATTAAATTGCTGAGCTACTGCCTCAACATAGAATTCATTCCTCAAAAATTGCCTCAGTAAAGGAAGAAAGCAGTGACGGGGTAGCCATTTATACAGAAGTATCAGGGAGGATCCAGTGAGCAGTAGATCAGTGAGTCTGAGTACATAGAGTATATAAAGAATATATTTTAGGAACCTAGGAACTATGACAGAGAGTAAAATCAACAGACTTGTGGAGCCTTATGATGAAGACTCCATGTGCCCTATGTAGAGGAAAGCTGTCCCCCAGAAATGGATTAGGTTTTCTGAAAAAAGTCACTAAGGATGGGATCAAGGGGATTCAGTAGGAACAGGCTACTTGGATCTCCGAAAGGATTGTGTCTCTATTGGGGTGTGGGGTAAGAGGGAAGATGCTGCCATGCTTTAGCAAGTGAGTGAGCACTAAGTCAGGGAGAGGAGGGAAGCGGTTGGTTTTCTTTAGGAGAGGGCTCACGAGTGGAGTCGGACGGTCAGTGGCTTCACAGGTAACGTGGGAAGGGAGGTATAGCATGAAATTGTAATTCTTGCTTATGTGCTAAATTACTCGTGGTAGTAAAAGCACCAGCTGGTTGAACAGAGTGGCAGAAGGGTTTCACACTCCCGAGACACAGCGCGCCGTGCTGGCGGCAGGTGAATCGGGCGTTGATAAAGGCGAGGTGGTGCACATGGAGTGGAGCAGGAGCCTGGTACACTGGCAGGAGAATGGACTTAGAGCTGGGTATTGCCCTTCAGGAAGAGATCTTGCAATCCTAACAGATAATTAAAATGTCAGTTCAGTGCATAGTAACAGTCAAAACAGTAAATAAAAGGGCAGGGATTTGTAGGAAGGGAATGGAGAACAAAACAGAAAGCCCAATTGTGCCACTGGTGTGGCGTGTGGGGGCCATCTCCCCGTTCCTTTCCACCTCAAAAGGCATATTTTATAGGCGATGATACAGAGAAGGGCAAAAGGACAAAAAACCCCACTCAGTGTCTCTGTGTGAGGAATGATTAACGCGGGTAGGGCTCTGCAACTTGGAAAAAGGGACAATAGGGGAATAAAAGTCTGATAGACATAGGAAAAATGAACAGATAATAGTTGGTGTTTCCAATAATGTGAGAACTAAAGGGCACCAAAAGAAATCATCAGATAGCAAGTTCAAAATAAAAGATAATTTTCACACTCTATAAAATTAAACTATGAAACTAATTGCTACGCATGATTTTTCACATCCCCAAAGTTGGCAGAAATTCAGAAGGTGGCTTGAAAAATGAAGTTCATTAAACACAAAGATACCACTTCTGCTCCAGGAGGGATCTGACTCCGATCTGCAGATACCTGTGGTTTAGGAAAATACATCAAAAGAAGGCCATTACGTGCCTCATTTATTTTTATGTTCTTCCCCGGGCATCCGCTACTGGCTGCTGTCAGAGCAGTGGGTGGGGGGACACCTTTGGTCTGTAGAGGGTCCTGTGATGCCAGAGGGGTATCTAGAACTGGATTTTCTTGGGGTGGGTAAACTAGTTTTTAGTTTTAATATTTTAGTATATGCTACCCACAGCCTTTTCGGAGTGCCCTGCGCAGCGGGTAAGGCCCCTCAGTGTGCATTTGGAGTGCCACTAGAGAGGACAGTCCGTGCCTCTGAACCCACCACCAGCTCACCCCAGACGAGTTCTCCTGTGGTGGTTCAGTTTGTGGCTGCACAGTCGCTGGATGTGCCCGTGCAGGGGAGGGAGAACAGATTTCCTCCCTCGCTCCCCCGCCGGCACTGGGTTAGTCATCGGGCAAAAGCACGTAGTTCCGTTCTGCAAAAATCAAACCAAATGACTGTTTTTCAGAGATGGTTTTTAATGTATCTTCTAGAAGAGCTGTGTGGGGTTTGATCCCGTTTTGCTTTGGCAGTTCAGCTGTTTTTCCCCTGTGGGTAGGTGGTTTGATGGGGCAGAGAGCTTGCGCTCTGGCTGATGAGCAGTGTGAAACCTTCACTTGCAGGTGGGAGGATCCTCAGCACTTCTGTGTCACTTCTGTTTGCTGGGTTGGGTTGGTTTGTTTTTTTAATGTTTTGTGCTGAGAAAAATGTGTGGGGACTTTGTATAAACAGCTTATAATATGTAGTAGCTTGTTTTTACTGTGCTATTCAAGAAGCGTCCTTGCAGCAAGAAATAATAGGGAGGTTTTGGGATTTGGAAGAGAATTCCTATCAGCCTGCTGTGCATGGCAGCACAGTCGGGGTGTCTGTAGGAAGATGGCATTAATATTGCAGGGCGATGCTTGGCCTTTCCCTCTCGGTCTGAGGCAGCGCTGGGGGAAACCATGTGATTTCAGTGGGTGTTGAGAGCTCTGCCTGCAGAAATGCCTCCAGGGTTTTGTGAGCAGGTCCCTGGAGATGTCACAGCCCCCAGTTAAAGGACAAGCTCAGTCTGCAACGTTGCTGCTCAGAGCAGTGCAGTTTGCAGGTAAAGAACGAGCCGTAAGGATTATGGAGCTTTCCAAACCATCAGTGCAGGGCTGTCTACAAGTGCAGGATGCAGCAAGGTTTGCATTTTGCTGATGGGAGCAGCTCCTGCCTTTCCTTCCAGTGCATGAACTGGGCTGGCTTCACTGCAGAACGACGCAGATGTAAGGGTGGTAAACGCTGGCCCAGGGTGAATGAATGAGGCTGTGCTCTGGGCTGGGTCAGTCCCAGAGAAAGCTGGACTGTTTGGGTGCTTTCCTGCTTCCTTCCCTATTTTCTGGAGCAGCTGAATCAAGTTTGTAGCTTGAGTGAGAAAACGTCTCCGTCCTCCTCCCTTCTTTTCCTGGGAGCAGTCTGCTGCAGCCTTAACGCTTCAGCTGCCTGTGCCCTGAATAATGATACAGCATTTACCACGGGAGCTTGAGAAGTTTTAATAGCCAGGCAAAAAGTGCCTTCCACTGGAATTCTAACCGGTGTAATATTCCAAAGCTAGACCGACACTCTGAACAGTGCTGTAACGCAGGAACTCCCAGCTCCCATCCAAATGGGCTTTCCCTTTGCATTGCAGTCGTTTGAATATAGATTGAAACTGCGTTAAAGCTGCTTTAATGAAAACCAAGTGTGCTGTGTGGCTGGCTGCGCGGCGGGCGGCGCTGGGGCAGGCTGGCAGCGCTCTGGGCGGCGCAGGCGGCTGCGGGCACAGCGCGGCCGGGGCCAGGCAGCCCCTTGTTGGTTTTTTTTTTTTGTTTGTTTCTTTTCTGGAACTTCCTCCCCAAGGGCACCCCATGATGTCAGCGAGCCGAGCGCGCCGCTGGCAGTTCCCAGCCGGGCTCGGCCTCGGAGGCGCAGCCGGCAGCCGAAGGCAGCCAAGGGGCTGCTTCTGCGCGCCCTGGGTAGCTCGGAGCCTTTTGTCACCCCCCGCCAGCCCTTTGGGACGCAGCATCACCTGTTAGAGGTCCAGCCCTTGCCCTGGGGTCGAGTCTGACGGACGGCAGCATGGTAGCCAGGGGGGGAATGGCACGGTTTTGGAGTCTGGAGAGCCTTCAGATGGGTACGTGTGAGTAGAACATGCTTGCTCTCTCTCTCTTCTTTTTTTTTTTTTCAGTGTTTTTAGATCGAACTGATAAACTGTGGCTGAGGGGAGCCTGATTCTGATCTCGCTTATACCTGTCATCATCGGGAGCCTGCAGCCTTACACCAAGCTGCTGGGAGATCAGAATCAGTCCCCAGGCTGTCTTTTAAGTTCTTGCATCCCGTCGGAGCGAAAGCCCACCCCTACCTCTGATATTTCTGTCTGTAAACAACAGAAGAATAGCTGCAGAACGCAAGCGACTGATTTTCGCTTGAGTAGCTACAAAGACAATGTAAGCTTGTTGATTTGGTACAGAATAATGAACAGTTATCGGTCTCAAAAATTGCAGTCATTTTTCATCCGGAGCCAAATGAATTAGGTTATTTTGATGTGGCATTGTTACTGGAACAAACCAACAGGCAGTACTGATAGTACAGTAGAGACATATAAAGGATCACTGGGATTAATTTTTTGTTTGTTTGTTTGTTTATGAGCTAAAAAATGATTTAATGAATTGTTTATCTGCAGATTTTTTTAATAAAGCAGTTTCACTAAGTTTCACAAGATGTATTTGAAAAGTTTGTCAGTGCTCAGATTTGTGAGTCTGTAGGGGAAAAAAAACTCTTGTTTTTTAAAACAGTGATTCTGCATCCTCCCTGCAGATTATGCCATTAATGTGAGTGTATATGTAAAATGCTGGGGAGTAGAAGAGAATGGTTTGAATAGCCATGTTCTTAACAGAATATAACTATCAAGACTATGCCATGTTTTTCTACTTTTAAAAGAAAGAAAAATCTTCTAAGTGAAGAAAGAAAAAGCTTCTTAGTGAATGTGTGCAGTAATCAGCTTTGATCTCACCAAAGATGCCCGTGATGGTATGAGCACCCATAAGGAGGGGGTTGAAGTGTTTCTCCCCGTGAGGTAAATCACAGATAGGCAGCGGTGCCTGTGAGTTGTGTAGGTGGGCAGAGTAAAGGCAGGAGTCATCTCTTTGTGCCTCTCACCCACCCAGAGCTCAGAGCTGAGCAGGCAGGCGGTGCCCAGGCGTGACGCAGGGCAGGGAAGAGGCAGGGTCAGGGCCCTGCTGCTTGGTGGAATTGGCAGGTTCAATAACTCCACTTAAAGGTCCCTTCCCAGGCACTCGGAAGTGAGAGATGCTCTGCAGGCTGCGGGACAACTTATCTGGGACACAGTAACAGTTAAAAACCAGAGTTCAGTGCTAGCAATCCGTTCTGAATTCAATGTTTTCTTTTTTGATGGATTTTTGAGCACTGCATGATCTTCAGACTCTGTAGTTACTCACAGCTTGGGCCTGCCGTATGAATAAATTATCAGGCTTAAATTAACAAGGACCAGAGAATCACAGAATGCACTTAAGCACTGGGCCACCGCTCATGAACGCTTCTTGATTACTCATCCCCTGATCTGTTGGAATGTTACACCTGGCTTTCAAAGGCAGACCTACTCTGAAAGGGTCTGGCACTGAGCAGCGTGGACGTGGGTCAGTCAGTATTACTTGGTCCCATCAGTCTCCATTCCTCTTCATCTGCCAGGATGGAGATGACGGCCAAAAGGATCTACCACCCAGTGGTGCAGCCCCAGATGGATTTTACAGTTTTATACAGTAATTGCACATTTACATGTGCACTGTGACAGCCACTTAAGTGATGTGTCTCTTGGTTTATGTGGCTGTGTAATAAGATGAAGCCCATCTTAGATCTATTTCTTTACAAAGCTGCGTCTTTTGTCAGAAAATGTACACTTGTCAAACCTTTTTTTGTGATTTGGGGCAATTAGAACAAGTGTTTTCTCAGGCAGTTACACCGTGTCCCCCTCGGGCCACCTCGTAGGTACCCCAGTGCTGCCAGAGCTCCCTGGCATATGGAGGAGTTGGTGGCTGGGTGGGCATGGAGGTGTCCAGTCGTTACATCCCCTCAGGGGGTGTGATGATGTGATGGCAGCCAGCCTGGGGCTGACAGCAGCCCCCTCCGACTGCTGGGACCCCGCTGAAGTTTTCTCATCTGCCATGTGGGAAATGACATTGAGACCACCCTTCATTAAGACCATCACGGTCATCTGAGATTTTATCTGGGTAAAAAAAATTAAATGAATAATGGTTGTAGTTCTATTTTTCATGCACAAAGAGGAGAATTTCTCAGTTTCATCAGCCGCTAAATGAGAAGATTCTGAAGAAGAGTTAAAAGTATTTAATAGTGGAAAAGTGGTTTTCCTGAGAGCTCTGCTGCTCTCCACTTCTGCTGTTATTGTTATATTTGTGACAACAAAGGCAACTTCTCAGCAATTCCTCTTGCATTGTTATTTTTGGGGAATCATAAAAATGATGAAGCAAACAGCTGTTGCACCTTTGTTTTAGTTGCTGCAGATGGTGGGACTGAGTCTTCGGCCTTAGTGGACGACAATGGCAGTGAGGAAGACTACAGTTATGAGGAGCTCTGCCAAGCCACGCCCAGGTACCTGCAGCCCGGAGGGGAACAGCTAGCAATTAATGAGGTAACGTCCTGGGCTTTTCATTGCTGTAACGATTGGGGTGTGTGTGTGTGTTTTCCACAGGTCTGAGGTTTCATATTAACACATAGTGCAATGGCAGTAGCCAGCACAGCAAAGGATCCAGCAGCCATGGTGTCCTGTCTCTAGCAGGGCCCACGAGCAGATGCCAAGGGAAGAGCAGAGTGACTGGTGCTTCACTGGGAGGGTAACTCCTTAGC
Organism: Tringa tobata; assembly: GCA_033628505.1. Classification (NCBI taxonomy): domain Eukaryota; kingdom Metazoa; phylum Chordata; class Aves; order Charadriiformes; family Scolopacidae; genus Tringa; species Tringa tobata. Next base: position 1,392,580 of record JAHREE010000075.1, read on the forward strand.
CTATGTGACTGCTCTGGAGTAGGACTCTTATTGTTCTCACTAATAAATAGATGTATAGATTTGTGAAAATCCAGAATTTTAGTTTTATCCTATAATAGGCATAATCATGGGCACTCCAGTGAGGTATTTTGTTTGATCTTTTAGTAATTTATAAACAGTTCATTGTTTATCTTTTGCCCTTCACAACCTCATTTTCTTCCCTTCTCAGCTGATAAGCGATGGCAGCATTGTCTATGCCGAAGCTCTCTGGGACCACGTGACCATGGATGATCAAGAGCTGGGCTTCAAAGCTGGAGATGTCATTAGAGTTCTAGAAGCTTCCAACAAAGACTGGTGGTGGGGAAGAAATGAGGACAAGGAAGCCTGGTTTCCAGCTAGCTTCGTCAGGGTGAGCAGCTCTTTTGCTTTTGCACCATTGATTCCTAGCAGAGTGCAACACCAATGGTCATGGCATTACATTGAAGTGAAGGGCCCGATCCTCAGCTTCTTTGTATCTGAACATCAGTGGTGTAACTCCTAATGACTTCACAAGAAAAAAAGCAATAGAGAATCACACCCCAAGATCCCTTAGCTCCTCTGATACCTTTTACTCTGGCTTCTCCTTTTGTGTGGTCCTTTGGTAACCAAAGGAATTTCTCAAGCAGAAATGAGGGCAGCAAAAAGCTCAACCAGGAGCAATCAGTGTATACGAAGAGGACGTAGCAGTTCTCATGAGGGACTGGGGAAAGCTATGCTGCAGGGATTTCTTGGTAAAATAGGGCGTAATCTATTATCACGACACTGTGTAGAAATCTGGTTCACAGTCTGAACTCCCCGGTTAGAACTCGGCCAGATTAATGACAGTATAACTCACGAATGGTGTAAAATTGAACTATGCTTTAGAAATGAATTTGAAAAACTTTTTGAGTGCCTGTATTGAAGCTTGGGCTGTGCTGTGTGAAGTACTACACAAACTGCCAGATATCGTTCCTGCCTTTGCCCTTCCTAGATCTCCAGCCAACATGGGCAATCAGGCAGAAGTAGAAAAAGGAGGTCCTGTTGTCCATATCGTACTGGGGCAGAGGGAAACTATTAAGAAGCGTTTGAGTTGTTGTCTACTTTTGTAATTTTTACCCATACACTGACTTGGCCAAAGTAACGCATAAACTATTAGTAAGGGTCAGAAATAAGCTTAACTCTGAAAAATGCACAGGCACCACAATACAGTATCTCTCAGATCCTGTGAGTAGAAAGACATGTATTTAACCAGACAGAAATCTCAACACTTTATTGGAATAAGCAGTGGGTACAATGAGATAAATCCTGTTCTGGAACCCTTTCTATAAGGTAAGAATGGGAACATTTCTGTAGCAAGTCCTCTTTTAATTGTAAGAAGTTGGTAACAGCTTTATCACATTTTGTACAAGTTTACTGCTTTACTCTAATTTGCTTTGTTTGTTCTGGCTGCAGCTGCGTGTTAATCAGGAAGAGGTGCCAGAAAATTGTAGTAGTATCCAGGATGAACAACAAGATGCAGATATTAGCAAGCATCGCCAGAAAATAGCTGAAAACAAGGATCAGATGAGAACCAATGTTATACAGGAAATTATGAACACAGAACGAGTCTATATCAAGCATCTCAAGGACATCTGTGAGGTACGTGCTTTAACCTGAAGGCGTTTTGCTGACCTAATGTGAGCAAAACATCCTATATAAGTTGAGAACCGGGTTGGTTTCTTGTATCAAAATATTCCCAATTGCACTTCTGAGGCTGCCAGTCAGACCCTTCTTGTGTCCTCTTATGGCTTTCCTCTCTGTCGACTGCCACAAGGCACCACTTCCTTTCAAAAAAAATAAATTTCCACTTCTGACATGGAAAAAGTGCTTTGCTTATCTGACTGCTATTTCCATAATAATGAGAGCAGGAAGTCCAGTTTATTTAGAACTTCTTACCACTTGGTTTAGATAGAAAACTTTCAGTAACTTTAATATAATTGATTACAGTTGAGGGACAAAACTTTTTGAAAGTAACTTCCAAAAAGAATGTTTGCTGTGTGAGATTTTTTGTTTGTTTTCTCCAGCAAAGAGATTTTTGCTGCATGCTTAGGAGCTATGAAGAAATCTTTAAAGGTGATTTAAAACTACCTTGCTTGTTTGAACCATAAAATGTGGGGCTTTCTCTGCTTTTTGGTCAAATTTTGTTGGAGGCCCACACCTGGACAAAAATCTTTTTAATGCTTTTCACTGAAGTTTGCCTCTTCTGACAGGGACTGTGACACAGTTGACCTGCATTTGACTTGTATTTGTGATTAGCATCTGGAAGGGTGCTAAGCAACCTACCAAAATATTCTTTGTACCCTCAGTTTGCTTGGTCTCTTTCTCTATTTGTCATGTTGTCATCCTTTAGTCCAACCACTCTTTAGATTCTTTCATGGACAGCAAAGTAGACAAGACAGCAGTGCTTTTTGGTTTTGGGGTTTTTTTTTTGTTAGATCAGGCCTTTTTTATGCATTTTGAAGAAAGAAAAAAGGGAAAAGATAAGAATAGGTTGCTAATTAGCTAATTTTAAAACATTAAATGTAATTTTTGTCATTTAGATTCACTATTTACTTAAGCTAGTAAGCTTGACTGTGTGCCTCAAAGATCAGGGAGGAATTTGTACACGCAGCTGTGTCGCTGCCATGGTTAGCTGAGTTCTAGGACACGACTTTCATATTTTACTGGCCTACTAATTCTTAGACTGATATTAATGTAACTAATTTTCTCTGTATGTTCTATACCTCTTTTTTAAAAGCTGACATACCTCTGAGTTTAGTACAAGAGAGCAGAGACATATTTCCCAAGTAGAGAAGTGATGTTCTGTGTTCAACATGGTAGGTAGAGATGGTCTACCTTTCTCAGAGTGAATCTGTAGGGTGCTGCAAGGAGGACATAAGGCTGAAAATACACTCAAGAAAGACTAAGTGACAAAAGCTACTGCAGATAGTACACCAGATTTGCAAACTCTGCACTGGAATGAATCACTAGGGCTGATGCGGTCAGGATCATGAAGCTGGAGTATAGCTAGAAAAACATTTTACATTCAAGAAGCGTCTGCAGTCCACATTAGAAGAGCTGCACAGGAATTAGTTTTCCTTGTCGGAGTTGTCCTCCTAACAGTAGTAAATGTGGTAGCTGGCTTGCAGCGTAGCCACTGCACGGCTCTCAGAGCAGATGGCTGTGGAGGAGACAGGATTATTCGTATCAGTGCCAGCAATACTCAGGGCTGCTTCCTGGTAAACCTCACCGGAGCAATCCCAGCAGCTGTCTGCTCCCAAAGCGATTTGGGGGAAACCTGCCTGAAAGCAGCCAAACGGAGGAGCCCGGCAGATAAGCCCTATGGCAGGGGTTAACCTTCCCACTCCCCTCCGCCCCGGTAGCTGATAGGAGAGAGGGAGCAGGGCAGCTCTTCCTGGGAATCCAGCCCCCGGGACCTGAGGATGTGGGTGGTGGGGGCTGCTGCTGTGTGTGTGGCAGCCCTCAGAGGCCCCAGTCGTACCTTTGCTTATTAGTTATGCAAATGGCGATGCGATCTACTGTTGGTTACTGACGGCAGGGCAGAATTTGCTCTGAGGGCGCTTTAAAACTGGAGGAATGAGTCGCGTGTCTACTTAACACTGGATATGAATAAAGTGAGCTGGACCCCTGTGGGGTAAAGAGGAAAAAAATTGGAAAAGTGACTGTATTTTTATGCACGGTCTTGGCAATACTGTTACCTCCTGCCAGTACCATATGGATTTTACCAAACAGCAGCGTTCTCAATGCGTTACAGTATGTTCTTCATTTGCTTTTCTGGCTTAGACTGTGCCCTACTTATCTACTGGTTAAGGAACCAGTACTTAAGCCTGGTAGGAAATGTCTTTATATTCATTGTTTTAGGGTCTGTTCTTAGCCACATAGAGAAGAGCTGTTATGGCACAGAGAAATTGCTATGAGAAATTAGCACGGCAGCTGAAGTAGTATCGTGCACGGGGCCTTAGACTGGGCTGGCCTCCAGCTTGATGGGTAGCTGCAACAAGGAGATGCCAATGGGCTTTACACACTCTGCGGGTTGCTGGTTCCCGGATTCATTTGCAGTACTGTGGGACAAAAGTTGGCCTGCAAGGATCGATGCGTAAACATTTTGGATGCAAATCTGAAATTGTATGTCCGTGTGTATGGCTGGGAAACCACTCGCCTGCCCACAGGTCACAGGGGTTTTGCCAGCTCAAATGGACTTGTTCAGGGCAGAACCTGTTTTCACATCTTCAAACTAAAGAGGTTTTTTTAATTTCATTTCCAGGGTTACATTCGGCAGTGTCGCAAACATACAGGAATGTTCACCTCAGCTCAGTTAAGCACCATCTTTGGAAATATTGAAGATATTTACAAGTTCCAAAGGAAGTTTCTGAAGGATCTTGAGAAACAGTACAACAAAGAGGAACCTCATCTAAGTGAAATAGGGTCATGTTTTCTTCAACATGTACGTTGCAAAAGTCAATTTTATATATGAAATTTAAAAAAAAAAAAGATAAGAAAATGCTAAAGTTACCGTGTTAGGCATTTTAGTAACAAGTGCTTATCAAATACTCAGCTATGTATAGAAAGCATTTTAGAATGTAAAATAATTTACAATTAAGGAGTTATTTAATAGTTTAGATTTCTCCTCATCTTTAGCAAGCATATAACTTTGTACACAATTTTAAGTTTCCTTTTCAAAACTGTAATGATCACACATGAGCTGGACTATTTGCAGTGACCTCATATTGGGCATGCAAAAACTTCCTGAAGAAAATAAGGAAAGAAAGTGGTGGGGAAAGAGGCCGTGAGTTCATGAGAGACACTTGCTAAGCCTATAGCTGTCTCCCACAAAGAAAAGTACTTTTTTAAGGGGGTTAGATTACCCTGACCCAATGAAGGTCTCAGTTTCTATGTTCTTACAAAGAAGCTGTATAGTTTTGACAGTTACAAAGTAGATTTCTGCATAGTTTCAAGGCTGATCAGCCAGGAAACGATGTAGGAAATGGATTAATCAATCTAATGATATACAAGAGATGTTACACAAGTATCTTTACTCCTTTATAGACAAATACTTCAGTTAAAGCTTTGACTTTTCTTTTTTTTTTTAATAGCAAGAAGGCTTTGCCATTTATTCAGAGTACTGTAACAATCATCCCAGTGCCTGCATTGAACTCTCCAAACTGATGAAACAGGGAAAATACCGACACTTCTTTGAGGCCTGTCGCTTGCTTCAGCAGATGATTGACATTGCCATTGATGGTTTTCTACTCACACCCGTTCAGAAAATCTGCAAATACCCTCTGCAGCTTGCAGAGTTACTCAAATACACCACTCAGGAGCACAGGTGAGAGAATGAAAAAAACCAAGTCTCCTAATAGTAATAGCACATAATTACTCAAGCTTTCTGGGTGACACAACACTGAAGCTTTTGAGATCAGGAATAAAACTCCTATTGACCACTATAGACAGAAACTCCTTACTAGATGGGCATCTTGGAACAATCACAAATATTAACAAAAGCAGCATCTGAAAACAGGGGACTGACAGGATGCAAGACAGAATGAGAAATAAGTGAAGAGAGAGAAGGAAAGGAAGAAGGTGCTGAAATAGGATGCAGGGAGAGATGTGTAAATCAGAGTGAAAAAAAGCCAGTGTGTCAAAAGAAATGAAGGAGAAGGAAATCCACAGTAGAAAGTGAGAAGCTGCATAAATGTGTAGACATAAGGAAAAGTAAAGAAGGCCTTAATGGAAAACACGATCTAGGCGAGTTCAGAGGTAATGTTTTTTAGAAACTTACTAGTAATAAACATTGCCTTTGTTTGCAGTAAAGTTCAGATACTAGATTTTCAGCTGGGATAAATAAGAATTGAATTTGCAGGTTATTATTAGCCTTTCTGAGGCTGATTAAGTCTTTGACTAAATTAAGATTTTATCTTTAAATGTCTGCCTTTTTACCTTGTACAACTGCAAGAAAAATGTTCCATTGTGACCACTGTGCTCAAAGTTCATATGCAGCCTGAGGCAATGCTGCCTTGGCCAAAGTCTGCACTTCTTTAACCTTGAGAAGACTCCCCTTGGAGATCACAGGATTTTTGCTGGGGACAAAATGTAGGGGATGTGAAGTACTGACATTCAGGTGTGAAATACCCCCATTCAGTTCTGTGGCTACCTAGGAAGTCATAGAATCATAAAATCATTGAATCATACAATGTGTTTGGTTGGAAGGGACCTTTAAAGGTCGTCTATTCCAACCCAGCTGCAGTAAGTGGGGACATCTTTAATTAGATCAGATTGCTCAGAGCCTCATTAAGCCTGACCTTGAATGTCTGCAGGAATGGAGCCTCAACCACCTCTCTGGGCAAATAGTTCCAGTGTCTCACCACCCTCATTGTAAAGAACTTCTTCCTAATGTCTAATCTAAACCTACTCTGCTCTAGTTAACCTACTCTGCTCATCCTATTGCTACATGCCCTTGCAAACAGTCCCTCCCCAGCTTTCTTATAGGCCCTGTTTAGTTACTGGAAGGCTGCAATAAGGTCTTCCCAGAGCCTTCTCTTCTCCAGGCTGAATAACCCCAAATTTCTCAGGCTGTCTTCATAGGAGAGGTGCTCCAGTGGTCTGGTCATCCTCGTGGCCCTGCAATAACAATTACTAACATGGGTATCTCATTCACTGCTGCTAATTTTAGAAAATTATGTGAGCTATTAAACCTGCAGATGCAATGACAGCAAGGTCTTGTCACCTTACATCCATAGTACCTGTTTTCTGTGGCAAAGCATCCAGAGATGCCTACAAGCACAGACGGGCGCCCAGTGTACAGAGATGCTCAGAAACAGGCAGACCTACACCCACATGGAGCTTTTTGTAAAGCTTCAGCCAACTGGTTGTTTTGGTAGCTTTTTGTTTTGTTTTCATAGAAAGTTTGAAGATCCGATGTGCACAGCCTGCTGTGAAGGCCACAGGTTATACAGAGAATGTGGAATAACTTACACACCAGCAGAGAAAGAAGGAACTGAGATAAGGAAGGGCAAGAGTAGCAGCATGGACATCATGCAGTCACCCTGTGGGACATCTCCCTGACCTTAGCAGAATCCTGTTATTGTTAGTCTCACTTTTTGTATACAGAGTGGCAGAAAGAGTTTCCATAGATATAAATAGAGAGAGGAGAGTAACGCGCAGATCTAGAAGGGAAGCGCATCCATCAGCAGCAGCCGATGAAAATAGGAACTGAGACAGAAGCAGATAAAAAGGACGGTGAGGCTGACCCCTTTGCAGGATTTATTTCTGGCTCGTACTGTTTTCTACCTCTGGCTCCCTTTTCTGCAAGAGCCGTTCTGATAAAGGAGGGAAGGCAGCTGCTCTGCTGGGACTCTAAGGCAAGAAATACCTCTCTTTCCTTCTCATTTCTCAGAGATCGATTTGAGGAAGGTGAAGGAGTGATGGATACTATTCAAAGGGGAGTGAAAACTTTCCTACAAGTTGGGGCATTCACAAGCATGTGGGGAGCTCAGGGAAAGGAGGAGGGGAGCAGAGCAATGGAAGAAGGACAGGAGGCTTGGATGTGACTTTGAGCAGGCAGGGGAAGGTGACCGCCTTGGCTCTTACACACTCGTTCCTGTGAAACAGGACACTTTGTCAGTATTATCTCCTTTAAATCCTCCCTTCAGTGCCCATTTTGTTGTGTCCCATGCTCACCCTGTTTGAGGTTGCTTTCGGTACTTTTTCTGCACAAATAGCATTCTCCGTTAGCATTCATTGACCCAGCCATTGGGAACAAGAAAGAGAAAATACATTAGTTAAAGATGATTGAAGGAATGCCCTTCAAAATAAAATTCCACTAAAATCTTGTTTAAAAAAAATTCCTTTGGTGATGAGATCAACAGGAGTTTTACTATTGTTTTCAGTAGAGACAGTATTGCAATTCATTAATCTACTTCTCAACCTCCTTCCACCAGTTTAATAATTTGCTCCTCGATGAAGTGTAGTAGAACAACAGCACTGAATTGTACAGACTGCTGTGTGAGGTTCAGGATAGCTGAGAATCAGGTTTCTTACTTAAGTACCCTGAGCAGAGGGATAAATGGGTAATGTGGGTTAATACTTCAAGCGCTGTGTCACAGTTTGTGATTGCATCATATCCGTGGCATAAGTGATCTTTGAAATATGCCTATATTTCACAGTGATTATAACAACATAAAAGCTGCATATGAGGCTATGAAGAACGTAGCATGCCTGATCAATGAGCGAAAACGAAGACTAGAAAGCATAGACAAGATTGCGCGTTGGCAAGTCTCTATCGTAGACTGGGAGGTAAGTGTCAGCCTGTCCCTTTCCTGGGCAAAGGTACTGTGTACAGTACTTCATGTCCTCTACAGGGACATGTCTTTTTGCGTAGTAGGTAGTTTATGGTGTCTACTTTTCAACTGGTCATTGCCCAGTTAAAAGTCCAGTTGCTTCATTTACAGTGATTCCGTTACTGATTACCTTGTTTATAAATCAGGAAGAGCAGCATCTATTAAGATGGGCACTTGTCTTTGAGATGACACTGGGCTGAGATGACAAAATGGATTTATTTTAAAATGCTGGACCTATAGAATCTCCTTTGGATTTTTGGTAGTTCTGTCAGAACTTGCATCTGCTTCATTGACTTCAATGAGTTTCCTCCTGATTTATGCACAAGTAGAGCAGAACCACATTCATTGAGTTTACCTGTAGGAGATTATGTACATTCTATCACATCTTCAAATTTAATAATAAAAATACAAGAAAAATGAATGAACTTAAGACTTGATTATAAAATGAGACTGGTTAGGCACACAGTAGGATCTTAAAATATGATTTACTTACTACATATCTATCTATCTATCTTCTCAGGGACCAGATGTGTTAGCCAGAAGCTCAGAACTGATCCACTCAGGAGAACTGACCAAAATATCAAAGCAAGGCAAAAGCCAGCAGAGGACTTTTTTCCTTTTTGACCATCAGCTTGTGTTCTGTAAGAAGGACTTGCTGAGAAGGGACATGTTGTATTATAAGGATCGTATTGACATGGATGAGATGGAAATTGTGGACACTGAAGATGGCAGAGACAAAGACTTTAACATTAATGTCAAGAATGCTTTTAAGATAATAAACAGAGCAACAGAAGAGATCCATTTGTTCTGTGCAAAAAAACAAGAGGATAAAAAGAGATGGATGGAGGCGTGTGAAAGTGAAAGGAGAAGAGTTCAGGAAGACAAGGAAATGGGTGAGTGGAAGGATTTCCTCTCTAAAAGGTGGTAAAAACAAAGGGGAATGGTCTTGATTTTACACTTCTTTATGCTTTGTGCATAGCCTTCTGTTTTCTGATGGACCTGACATGACCTTGATCTGTGTAAGTGAAGCCTACTCAGGTGTATTTACCCTATCATTGTGGGCCAAAGGGCAGTTAGCTATGACATCTGTGTCACAGAGTAACCTATGTGATTCTGGTGCGTTGCAGAGCAGAATGAGATATGAGATATGACAAGATGCAATTCACAAGGACCAATCAATAATAAAAATCCATCCAAAATCCTAATGCTTCCGGATGAATCATTGGCACAAAACATCTGTTCATAAAGGACACTGTATTATAAAGCCAGGCAGCAAACAGTTCTGTGAATCTATTCTGTTCCATGACTTTATGATTCTAATTGTAGATTTATACTCTCCATGTCATACAATGTCACCTCCTGTGTCCAGGAGACCTGTGCGGTTCCATGATATCGTTAGTTACAGACACAACAGTGGCACCACTGGGTGGTTTACAGCAAAATGAAGCCTAACCTGGAGTGAGCAGGAAAAATATAGCAAATCCTAGCATCAATGTTAGACCCACAGCCTGTGGGACACTCTAAGGACAGTGTCATCTGTGTGGATGTACATTTAGGATTGTTATTTTAATTTCTTTTTTTTTTTGCATAGTTTCATGCTTCCTTTAAAATCAGTGACAAAGGCTCCAATAAAGTTTCATCGGCAGAACATTGGCTGGGCCACAAATTCCCATGGTGCTGAGCACAAGGATCGCAAGGGAGAGTCCATCGTGCTTGCTGCTCTTCAGGCACTGTGCAGTATAGTGAAGAAAATTCAGTATAACAAGAAACTGTATTTTTGATAATGGCACATAGGCACAGTCAGTCTTTTCTGCCCATATAATGGCCAGCCTTCTGGAAACTTGCTTTTCAAATGTCACAACTCATTATTCCAATGTACCCGTTTTGGCGCAGGTATCGTGAGCCAGAGGAAAGGCAGTTGAGTTGTAAGAGCTAATGTCCATCTGGTCTTGTGAACCACGGTGGCTTGAATGTTTTCTTCATTACCCAGAGTACAGCTTCTTTTCTAAAATGTCTTTTCTTTTGGCATAATTGAACCTTTAGCCAAAACCAGTGGAAAGGCACCAGCATTGTAAACCTCAGGTTTAAATTTATCTTGTTGATTTTGTAAGCTATCTTGCTGTACTTCACACAAAGCCTCTAATCTAACCACTCAGAGAACAAATGCATACCCTCCCAATTCAGAACTACAAATGGCATTTTACTTCTATTTCAAAGACACTTTGGTGCAAGCCACTGTCTTCCAAACCATATCTAGCTTTTCTTAGCTTTTATGAATATATGGGAAGAAAAGACCACAGCCAGAAAATCCTGCTCCAAACCACTAATAGTCACCCTTAGAAAGTGGTCTGATCTCTGTTGAAATCACTTCCATTTTTTTTTAAACCTGTTTTCTTGTTTCTATAAAGAAAAAAAAAAACCTACAGAATAAAATATCCCAAAATTATGGCTAACTGCTGTTGTATTGTAAGTTAATAGGCTGATTTGTAATAACGTCTTCATCAGTTGAGACTAAAAAAGTGAAGGGAATTTTAAAATTATAGAGAAGTGCAGGAAGATGCAAAGTGGAACCAAACCAGATGCTTCATTTTGACTTTTAATCGCAACTTCTGCGCTCTTCATGTGAATATGAGTGAAATGAGTGACAGCACGTGCAGCCTGTTGTCTCCTTGTGCAAATGTAACAGACCCAGGTATCTCAACTGTCTTGTACACAGGGGAGAGGGAACTGGAGTGCCTGTACATGGGCTCTGGACGACACCAGTCACTGATGTCACCTTGCACAGCAGCTGCCTGGCCTCAGCACAGATCAGTCATACATCAGTCATAGCAGTAAATTCTGGATTCTGCATTTGTGATCTATTACTTAGTGGCTTGTAGCTTTCAGAAGTGTTAATTTACGCTTTTTTTTAATCTCTTGTTATCTAGACTTATCTATAAAAAGACCTTTTTGTGTGGTTAGTTTCCCAGCCATTGCCATGTGCAGGAACTGAAAAGCAGCTTTTCCTAGTAATCTGCAGGCAAATGAATGTTCCTGTTCTTATCTCAGTGAAAAAATATCATCAAATTTATATGGCAAAGTAAAACATACTTCTAAATACTTCAGGTATATTACTATTAAGATTTACTAAAAAATGTTTAAAGTATAGTTTACTTATTTTTTTTTTAATTTAATGTAATCAAATATTAGATACAGTATTTTTATACCAATGCCTTAATTATGCTTTGACATAGGAATGGAAATCTCAGAAAACCAGAAGAAACAAGCCATGCAGAATGCCCGTAAGTCAAGGCATGGAAAAATTAAAGGTGGGTGTTAAGAATTGCTTCACATTCTTACTGTATTCTGGCAATGTTAGGAAATAGCACAACATGGCTATGGGTGAGTTTCTTCAGTCTTTTAAAAAATTTTCATGGTTTACATGGAGTTCAAATAATTTCCATTAACCTGTGTTTTAATATCAAATTCCAATGCCTTGGTAAACCATCTACTAAATCAGCTCCCCAGTCTCCTTCAGACAGGCAAGTCAGTATTCTCTTTATTAGATAGGAAACTGAAGGGGTAAGGCAAGCAGTTTATGTAAGGATGTAAGAAAGTGCATGCAGAGATTAAATTAGAAATGAGGGTTATTGATTCCTTCCTTTGCTTTTACTCAAACAGCTTTTTCTTCTTTAGCAATTCTGTTCTTTGTTTAAAATATCCTAAAGTTCTTTTTGCAAGCCACGTGTTGCTGTTTTTATGATGACACACTCAAAATGGCTCTCTTCTGTCCTAGACTAGAAGGAAGGATGGACTAGAAACATGTTTCTCTGGAAACAGCTTTTTTATTCCTTTCTGTCTCAGAAAATGTCTTGTGGCTTTGGCCCTTTCCATCTTAAAGTCGAATTTGGGTAAATCTCCAGTGTGTTGAAATAATATATTGAGCAAGCAGGACCAGATTAACTGTGAATTTAGGAGTGAAGTGGCTGATGTTAGGTAGTCCTCTGCTCCCTGGGATTAGTATTGTTAAAGCATTTTCTCTTTATCAGTCACTAGGTACCTATAAAATCTGTCCTGATTTTCAGGGGAGTGGCTGAAAATTGTGATTCTGTTCAGAATGCACAAAAGTCAAAGTCTGAGAACGTTAGACTGGAAAAATATTTTCCAAATTGAAGAAATAACATTTTTATTGGTAACAATATTTTATCCAGCCTTATTCTGAGAGTTGACTAAAATACGAGCATCTACTGTGCTAAGTCATTCCTTTGAAATACCAGAGTTTACTTGTGCAAATAGGATAGCCAGGCTATAGGAAACTGCTGCTTATTTTTTATAATTCTGTAATGTTATTTTTACTGCTATTACTCTCTTCTTAAGCCACATAAGTGCAGCAATTAAAAAGTCTAACATCAGAAAAGGTAACCTTTAGTAGTGCTTCCATTCAAGACTGTGGCAAAATTCACGCGGGCTTTATTGACCATTGAATTTGTCCAGTCGTCCTGTGCTTGAATTTTCCCAGTATTGGTTGCCCTTCTAGCTGACTCATTTCACTTTCTTCAACCTTTTGCAGGTGTAAGCTATAACGGGTGTCCTGTGCCTCCCCCACACCAAAGCCTGCATCCTATTCATCAGCGCCACATCACTGTGCCTACCAGCATCCCGCAGCAGCAGGTTTTTGCCCTGGCAGAACCCAAGCGGAAGCCATCCCTCTTCTGGCATACCTTCAACAAACTCACTCCCTTTAAAAAGTGAGAGGCCAAGAACCTGGGAAGGACGTCGGCGTGGAGGGAGACTTCCTCCAGGGAAGGACCTTGGAGACATGGTTAAGCTTATTTGAGCTCAGTGAATCTCCAGTTTTGGAGGGAAAACCTTGGGCTCTCTTGAGCCAGAAGGCCAACCTTTGTCTAGAAGAAGAATGCAGTTCCAAGACCGCTCTGAAGTTAATGTTGCCAAGTGTCAGCATTGCTGATGAAGAGCAGCCTGCCTTCTGACAAGGACAACTTGCTATTACTCTGAAGCAGCAGTATTTGATCTCTGTTTCTTAGGTATGTTGAAGTAGTGATGGAATCATGCAGGTCATTGTAACATTTCATCTTTTCATTTTTCTTATCCTTATATATCGATGGCCAAATTTAGGAAAGGGAGGAACTTTTCCTTAGGGGTATACCAGCAAGGAATCTTAGGAGAGTTTTCTCCTTCTTTTTGGAGCACTGAGCAGAGACCACCCATTAAAATCAGGTGGAGACATCCCATGTGATTAACCAGCTATTGCAGAATTCAGTGGACCCTAATCCTTCCTGTCTTTTTCTATTAAATTGCCAAATGGCAGTAGAACGTCCCGCAAGGCCTTACCATATTCCAGATTGGAACAGGGAAATTTTATTCTGTCATATAGAAACATGAACAGAGTGTGAAATGGACTATAAAGATATGTGCATTTATTGCACACAAGTGGAAACAAGAGGAGCCCAGGGCATCTCAGATTGATTACTTTCACAGCAATATACTGCATGCATATATGCTTTTCAGTATAGAGCTTTTATATCACTTTTTGCGCACTTCTTCGCCTGGGAGATGCTTCTTTGTATTTCCAGTATGCTTATTTCTCTGTGTAAAAAGTATTTTTTTATTTTCTAACGGAGATAATGTGAATGTACAAAGTCAGAGTTGAGGCAGTACGTGCTGACTGCTGGCTATGTTACATAGTTCTCACGCTTTGTATTCATATAGCTTGACTTAGCAAATGGATGAATGGCAATGTAAATATATCGAAGCGGTCCGGATCCATGCTTCTTATACTCAGTCAATTGACAATGGGTTTTGACCAATTACTTCTTCACAAAGAAAGAGAAATCCTTACTGGAAGGGACAGAGAAATTGTGTGGACCAGAGATGGATTTTTGTCTCAGACTCATCAGTCTGTATTGGAAGGGGAAGAACCCGACTCGATGAAGGTCAGCTCTGGCCAGCATATCCAATACGTGGTTCACATTGCTACGATTTGCCTATGGCATGAAGTTGATTCGGGAGAGTAACTTCTAAAAAGCCACCAGGAAGAAACAGGATCTTGTTATTTGCAGCACTGATCATTTCTGCTTGATAGCTCTCATTAAAGATGACAAGACTGCTGGTAATATAGAAGGAAAGAAAGACTCCATATGTTTCAGAACTGATTTGCTATGAATGTTTTTACAATACTTTATCCTATGCTGCTGATTAGGGGCATTACCTGATGATAAGGATAGATCCAAGAGTATTCTTTGACAATGGACACAATCAGCTTTGTCATGAATGTGTAATATATGAAGAACAAACAAGGGGCTAGAGGCCAGGCATCTTAACAGTGTAAAAAAGCCTTATTTTAAACATGTATTTTTTCCTACTGCTATTGTTACCTCTTTTTTTTTTGTTTATTGTCAGTGTTGTGAAGCCCACTAGTTGCTAGATTTTGGGCTTTGATAACTTTGTGACAACTTCTGCAAAGCCCAGGTTTGTGATTTTGATTTTAAATGAAATCTTTTGACAACTGTACATTTCAAATGCCTTGTGTATAGAGCTCAGCAATAATACAAAGTCTGGTGATGCTCAGTCAAATTGTTCACTGCATAGTGAACTTCATTGCTTGTGCTTTCCCATAGCGATGGAAGATGACCTGAAACAGTTAAGAACTGGAAATATGCACTGACATTTTCGTTGATTCAGCTTAAAGAAAACATACAGGAAAGTTAGTGAAAAAAACTGTTTGGGTTGTATTTTTCTTTTGATGTTTAAAACAAGCCATTTCTGTTCAGATTTTTTAAAAACATAATTCTAAATCCTCAATTTAAACACAAGGAGCAGACTTCCAAATGCAGGCGTGGATGCATGCCCTTCCCCTTAAATGAGTAACCCTTTTGTGTTTCTTATGTACCCATTTTTGTGGGTACTTACCACATTCAGCCCTGCAAACCAAAGCGATGCAGTACTGTGGAAGTGGAGATGGTGTTTTTTAATCACATTTTGAAAGACTTGTTCTAGATGCAAACAAAATGTCTGAAGTTGGATTGTAGTGCTCACCCAGAAACTTTCCCAGCTGGATCCGAAAATATTATGAGATCCACACTTATTTACATGTGTTTTTGCTGAAACATACTTCCTTCCAGGACTCGGTTCTGTGGAGTGCTGGGGACAAAAAAGGAGGTTTTGGGATGTATCTTCTGACATGTCAGTGCCCATGAAGGCGCTTCCCACGTAGTGCTGGTGCCTTAGCCCTAAAAATTAACAGAAATGTTTGCATATGGTTTTGGATACAGCAGCTTTTTTTCTCAAGAAGTGAATTTCAGAGAGATAAAAAGCAAATGTTTCATGGTGCAGAATACTCAGGACAGTTTTATATATAATACCCTACATATAAACATGGTTGTTTTATAATATTCTATGTGTCTTTCTTTGCATCTGACCATGCAAGAGATTAAGATAAAATACAACAACACAGGACAGATTTAGACTACACCATAATCTTTTAAACAAATTATAGTTAAGTGAAAACGCACAATTACATTATCTAACAACTAAGACAAATATTTACTTGGGGTTCAGCCTGACTTTAGAGTCTGTGGGAAAAAGAGTTGCAACTAAAATATAAAAGTTTGTATTCTAGTAACTCTTGTCCTCATCCTCCTTCTGATGACAAAACTTAAATATGATCAGAAAGGTGTAACAGCAACTTCTGTTCCTTTCCTCTTGCTTTTGCATGCTCTAAGTTACTATAAAAAGTTCCAGGGCAACTACTAAGCACATTTGTGCCTCGTTTAGATAAAGCACAGCCAGAGCCTTCCCAATGGCCTGCTGAGCAGATAACCTCAGACGTTATGCATGAGAAGCAGTAAAATATAATTGTCCTCAAATGTGTTCCCACTGAGTTAGGAAAATGCCAAACCATAATTGCATCTAACTCGGAGCATTTGATGTATAAAATAATAAGATTGTTTTACAAGTGGCTCTTGCCATGCTAAATTTCACATTGAGTTTTAGTGGTCAGTGTAATAACGGAGTTCAAAGACAGACTACTCAAATGTTCCACATTTTAGTTGTCTTCTGAAAATAATTATAACAGTTTTGGAGCCAAAGGTCTTTAGCCATAACTAACATAGTACCTTTCTTTGACTGCCTTTCCGCTTTTTTTCTATATATGTGACATTTGTATGTAGGAGATGCCTTCTGAACGACCTCTAATTTAAAACTATTTGTTGTAAATACTAGGGATGACTTGCATATATATTTTATTTTGAGAAGTGTTTTGTAACATTTTATCTTAACGTGCATCGCTTTGTGCATCTTACCATCTGTGTGCTGTTACACGTGTTGTAAATGAAGTGTCCTGGCTACACAGCAGATGAATTGGCTGTTGACGGCTGAAGTACAATGTATAGAACTGCAGTAGCTTCATGTGCATTTCTCCTGAAGTAATTGCATTACAAGGTTTATTTACTCTTGGAACATTGTTTGTCAAATGAATCTATTTTCTGGAAGTAAGTACAAACTCACATTCCCATTATTTTTCTCTTATTGTACATGTTTGAATTATATAATGTACAAAGTCAAAGTTCCTCAGCTGTGTCTTATAAAACTTTATTGTGCAGTTTTAAAATTGTTGGGTTTGTTTTTAATTGTCTACCAAGTATCCTCTGCGATGCAAAAATGTTTCAACTGTCATATTTATTTTATTACTTTAAAGCAAAATAGGTCACACACACACACACACACACATGCCTTGGTTTTCCAGTAACAGCTACAGTACTTCCCAGCACATGTTCGTTTTAACAACTGCTAAACCTGATCCTGGGACTGAAGTCTTCATCCTTTGGGCAAAACCCATCCATGTTACTGTCCCAGCCATATGCACCTGCAGTCACTGTGATTTACCTCGTCCTGGCAGACGGTTCCCCTTGAAGGTAAATATAAATGCAGTTTCTGTGTTAGTGAAGCTCCTGCTCACGGTGGATGGTGACTTAAGTGCTGTAGTTTAGGTAAGGAGGATTAAATTTTATTTTCTTTGGAACAAAAGCAAAAGCTTTTGAAAGGGTTCACCCCAAAAGGCATGATCTGTAAACACGTGTGAACAGGCTTACCTGCCTGCTTGTTGGAGCAGCGGGCAGCGCTGCTGGAGATGCAACTTACTGCTCCGTTTCTGGGAAGTTTTTCATGTCTTGTTATTTTGACAGAGCAGGGGACCACATCTGAAAGGCGTGTGCGTGTCCTTCCTGTTCAGGGCTGCATCAGAAATTATGTTTTGCTGAGACACACCAGCTTTAACAAACTAGCAGACTTAGCTGAAGTCCTTTCATCAAAAATGCTTTGGCGAATTGAAATGCTGGCAGAGTAGGTGGGTTTGCCGGTTCTTTTCCCCTCCTTCCAGTGTCCAAGCCTGTATCTCTATTTCTTGGTTCACCTCAAAGCTGGGAGTTTCCCAGGCCTCCCAAGCAGGATGTGTGCTCGGATATCAAAGTGAAAGGCACAGTCTGAGCACTTAGTGAGCCAGATCAGATGACCAAAAAATATGCCTTGAGCAAACACTGGAGCAGGACGTTGTGATCGATAGGCTTTCTAAGGAGCCTGCAATTCATCTGGCCATGGTGAGCTCATTTGAGCATTTTATTTCGTCGGGCTAAATCCTCTAGATCGTCCCAAACTGTCAGCTCTTAAGTTCTTCGAGAGCTGATCTATCGGGTGGAGCTTTTAGTTCACACAGAAATAGCACTGCTTTTCTTGGGGCTTTTTGTTTAGTTTTGGTTTTGATTTTGGTTTTAGAGGCTACACGATGGTCTCTGCTTGGTAACAGAGAGAAGGATTTGGGTCTTTTAATGTTACAGCACCCATGGAGAAATGAAAAAGTGAGCAATGGAAAACTGCACATCATGTAGCCTCTAAGGAAAGCACACAAATACTTAGCATGTTTCTGAATATTTTTCAAAATTCAGTTATTCTAACTAGCTGGAGACCATGTAATTGTGAGAATGTGTCAAAACTGTATAAACTGTCAGCACAACAGGTTTTTTTAATCTTGGGCCTGCGTTAGGTTACTGACTTCTGGTTGTCCAGGTGGGAACCTAGGGCTGAGAACTCACATAACTGCCACTATTAGGTATTTAGGCTCTGGTTTAAAAAAAAAAAAAAAAAAGATGTGCATATGTTTGTATACATATACAAACACCCACACACCCTTCATAGACTCCATATGGCATCCCCAGATAATGTCTCTGATGGCACCTACAGCAGGTTTCACCAGACAAGTGATCCACACCCATCACACCCTCCCGCTGTTCATGTTACATCTTATGTTTCTGTTGTGCATCTTGGTGGGGATGGGGGGACACGTGACACCCAGGCAAGGTTTTACCCATCGTCTTAACGCTTTAAGCATTCAGCGTGGGCACTCTCCACCAGCAATGACGGACAAACAACTCAGCAGACAAGCAAAGGTTGGAAGGTGTCCACATCACTGGGGGCTGGTCTCAGCAGAGTTCAGAAGGACAAATCTGAGAGGGCAGAGGTGAGCAGAGCAAGGAGCACCACTGCCCTTCGATGACCGAGTTTCACTCAGGAGAGAAACACAAGATGATGTAGGATTTATCGACTGTTTCTCCTAGGGATTTTTGGAAAGCTGAAACTGCTTCAGGGGGAAGGAAGAGCTCCAGGTGATCCTGAGGGACTTTGCCGGCAGAATCAGGCACACGCCAAATTCCTCCTTGTTTCTGGCTAGAAGGCCCACTATATACACTGAACTGTCAGCAGGCAGATTCACTAAGCATGGTTAAACTTGGCTTCTGCCTATGAACATACCCCAGACTTTGGAGGTACTGACTCATGAAGGATTGGAAAAGTGTCCAGAAGGTGCTCTGCTATTAAGGTTGGTATATCCTGTTTTATTAATCATCCATCTCATGGTCATCACTGCTACATTCAGGTCCTAACAAATGTAATGAGCACAACAATCAATCTGAAACCCTCTGCAACTCCTGCCATTCAGATGCAATGGTTTTTTTAAGAGCAAATGGTGAACTTTTGGTACCGTGTAATTATTTTCAAGGCATTATTCTGTGATGTGACAAGGCACACTAGAAAGCACCTGATGGTGATTTTGTCTTTAAGGCCATTCCTACAACAGTTTTCTCGGTTGTCTGCTAAAAAGCATCAATCCAGACTAACTGCAGAGTTCATCAAGGTCAATGTACCTAATGAATTATGTCATTCTCGCCTCAGGATTGGGACAGACAGACCATGACTGCTGTCATTGTAAAATTCACAGCCTCTTTTGGGTCAGTGTAAGGGTCCTGCTGCTGCAGGAGGCCCTGCTGGTGCTGATGCCGTGTCACCAGGAGCCCCCAGTGCCCCCAGTGCTGTCCCCCCAGAGCCAGCAGCTCTCCCAGGACCCTGCAGCCAGGAAGGTCCATCAATAAATGCAGGTTTTCTGCATGGCAGGACAGACCACTGAGGGCACGGCACTAAGCTGGCAGGGTGGGCTCTTTTTTAATCACTCGAAGTGTGAAAGGAGGCCGAGACTGAGCAAGCTTAGAAAAATTCACATGGTGCCTAATAGGTAAAGAGAAAAAGATTGTTTGTCGAGGCTCTCATTCCTTCTCATTAGCACAGCAGCGAGGCTAATTTGGCTACAGAAGCTCATTTAAGGAGAGCAGCTAATTGCTGCACATTGTCCTCCCTTTTCCTCAGGGCACGGTAGATACAACGTCCCAGATACAAACCAGGGCACCATAACGCTTGCAGTATTTTCTAATTACCACAGGGTGGTGGTGAAGACCTTGGTGAAAACTTCATTGCTCAGCTGTTATTTGACAGACAGACCGTCCCTGTTGTATCTTGGCAGTGTGGGAATTCCCTCAGACACAGTGTTTTCAGTCACTTCCACCAACAGGTGAATTAAGGCCACTGCCTGTAACACATTAACTCGTTACTCTTGGTTGTATCCTTCACTGTTTATGATCAGCATTTCAGGAGCTGATGATACGCTCAGTTGCTTTACTTCCACTAGTCCTTAGACAGCAGCAATTTCAGTAGTATCAAGGAGACACACTTAAGTATCAAGTTATGGCTTCTTCAAATTTAGTTACAAATAATAAATTTAGTAGCACAATAGCTTTAGCTCATGTTTGAATGGCCAGACGGGTAGCCTGCAAATCATGAAAAGGTCTCTTTGCCATTCAATTTATTTACTTTAATTCAACCTTGTTACTTCCTTTCCATAATCTAGTATTTGTTCAGGTCATGTTAACAGCATTGTTAACTAATTTAATTTTAATTAAAAATTCAATTATTTTAATTTCTATAGCCTTTTTCTCCCTGCTTCCACTGTAAATTGCTTGATACAGAGACTAACTTTATTATATGGTTTTTTCAGCACCATAATGGTAGGAGATGTTGCTTCCTTCCTACAAACTAACCAAGCTGTCAAAGGCTAACATTTGTGTAATCTATTTGTACACTGGAACAGGCAAATCAAAGCCTTATTAATCCATTTTAACAATCACCTTTCATGTAACAGCGGTAAAAGCCAAAGTACAGAGCACTTCAGCTTAGTTTTGGAATAAATGGTAAGATTCCAGTTTAAACCACTGTTTTAATTATTGAACAGCTCTCAAAATTAAATCACTGACCTTTGAGAATTTAGTGACCAAACAAGTGCTTGTCCTCAAGGCACATATTTGGAGCTTGCATTCCTTCACACGAAGCTTTTATACTCTCATTAAAGATGCCCAAGAACAAGGCAAGTACAAAGTGAATGAGGTAAGAACAAAGATCCCATATATGTGATGATGGTGGTGGGGATGATGATGATGATGATGATGATATTGATGTTGTCAGCTTGCAGAGACGAATGGGGAGGAGAGGTATGGGGACCAAATTGCCTGTTCCTTAGGCATGAAACACTCCCTTAGACAACTTGGAATGGAGGTTTCTGTCAGTGGACAAGGACTGTCAGACTTCTCCACGGGCTGCATCGTATCCGAACAGCATCATATAGAGCACTTCTTCCTTTTGCACACCTCTGGAGTCCTTTGACTAAGGCAGCAAATGTTTATATAGCTCAGGAGTAGCAAACGTTTGATCTATTTTCAACTTGCTTTAGTGCTAAACAGCAGCAGCAAAGCTGGATTTTGCTGGTGGGTTATCAAATATCTCTCTGTAGACCATTGTCAAAGGCATCAGAAATCACATTTCCAATAATTGTTGCAAAATGGGGAACTTTTCTGAAGACAGAACAAAAAGATTAAGGAACATATGCCAAAATTATTGTTTTCCTCTATAAATCAAGTTAAAAGTATATTTAGATCAAATATTGCTAGCAGAGTGTAATTATTCTTATTGAGAACACACTAGTGTCTCTCTCTGTCTGGTATTTGTGTGCATTGTTTCATACAACTGAGAGATGGTGGTGAAGAGATTAAACACAAGACATTTTTTTTTTAGTCAAAACTGGATAGTATTTTAAAAGGAATACTGATCTTAGTATTACGTTTCATTAATGGAAGAACAAATTCAAAAGCCAATTATATAAAATTTACTCATTCTGACTATCACTTTTACCTATATAAGTACTTAACCTATACAGCCCAAGCTTCTGTGCATTAGACATTTATGAATATTAATTGCAAATAAAACAGGTATTAATTTTGTCACTATTTAATTTTTGTTCCTCAATCTAATCTCTTGCACTCACTAAGTGCTTTTACACTTACTTAAACCAGTTGTGTCCAGAATAAAGTATTACTGTCTTTCAGTGGGCCTATATTAAAAGACATTATTTAGGAGGGACACTCTAATGAAAGGATAAATACAAGCAGGACTTTAAGTAGCATAGTTACATGAAGAGGGGAGAACCAGACTAAAGACTTGTTTTTGCCAAAAAACTCTCTTGATCCATCTTTGTCCTCATCTCACTCTGCTCCAGCTCTGACCCCCTCTGAGGTCATTCAACTTATTAACCCAGTAGATGACTAACTCCAATTAAAAAAAAAAAAAAAAAAAGAAAAAAGAGAGAGAGTAAAAGATGAATGCTTTGTGCTGAATTAGAGGTTTGAATTGTCCTAGCTCACCTCCTGTGGCACTAGAGACAGCTCCTGGGAGATGTCACAAGTAGGTGCAGGAAGAAATGTGGATGGAGAAGTGGGCATTAAGACCTCTGCTTCTTCTTGGTTATGAGCTATTTGACTGCCTCAATTATATTATTTTTCCCTTAAGAAGCTGTTAGATAGATAAATAATGGGTTGTTAAATGGCCAACACTGATAAAAGGTTGGAGATCAGAGAGAAGAAGGGTTTCCTTATAGACTCCAAATGCATAAGGTGCCATTCAGAAGTCTTTGAAACAGGAAAGAGGAACCTGTATCAGGCTTCTGCATGGCTCTGAAAGGCAGTAATGGCCACAAAATACCTCCTCTTTGGGCACTGTCCTGGCTAGAGAAGTTTGCAAAGAGACTCCTGAACAAGGAGAATGCCTGTATGTTCTGTTAGCAAAACTACAGCGCAGAAAAACAGGACATTGTATGAATCCTTGTGTAGGTATGAGAGATCTCTCGGGTCCTACCTGAATCACCCCCCAAGACTTGAAATTTTGACTGTCAATTTGGGCTTAGGACGGCAACAACATTATTATTAGCACACGTCCTTGTAGACTTGTCAGACATTGGGGTTTCATGGGTTTGGTTGGAGTAGGACAGGTGACTGGAAGTTCTTTGGCATATAGCTGCTACAATTGTATATTCCTTGCTGTAATTGCTGGGGAAAAAAACAAACCAAAAAAAAACCCAACCCAAACCAAAAAAGAAACAATCAAACAAACAAAACAACAACCAAACAAAAAACCCCATCACTTTTGCCCAAGTTGCCTTTTTATTATGATATTGAAATTTGGTTTAAGTTTGGCCAAATCCATGAAATCTGGGCTTTGTCAATGCACCCACGGTTTAAATAGAACAGTGTGAAACTCTATGGGATGCACTGAGCTGTTGTTTTCTTGTTTGGTGGCTAGATCCTGAGGACATCAAGGGTAGCTCTAAACCTCTCTAGAGCTTTTGTGATTTCGAGCTGCTCACCATCTATCTGCATCAAAATTTCCCTTTGCAGAGTCACTTATTTCCACAAGTCATACCGCATAAGAAAATATGGAACAGAACCTGATGCTCCAAATCACAGGGAATTAAGGAATATTTTAAATTGTATAAAGATGAGTTAATGTATAGTGGTGCTATGGCTGATATTCCCATTAAATTATTATTTGAAATAGCACTTGGTAGTCCCCAGGACTGTACTTAATGCTATCTAGAGACCTATAAATAAACCAAAACAAAACAATAGACATAGTGAAAACCCATTTCCTTGTTTTTCTCCCTCCCTGACCCTGCATCCCCTTTGAAGGCAGACTTAGGCAGATGTACTTTTGCTTTCTTAACTCTTTCAGCCAAAATCACATCACCTCTCTAAAGAATGAGAAGCTGGATTATACTGCTGGCTGTTGTAGTCAGCACAGCAGAAACGCAAAACCAGGACGTCTGTACCCAAGGGTACCCTGGCATCCCTGGCAATCCTGGGCACAATGGCATACCTGGTCGTGACGGACGTGACGGTTCAAAAGGCGACAAGGGAGATACAGGTACTATGTTCAGAATAAATGATTTCATGTATCAAATGCAATGCCATCAGTTCCCAAAGGTGTCTGTAGTCGCTCTGCGTTAACAGGATTATTCTGCCTAGCCTTCAGAAAACATTTCAGACATTTGTCTTTTACTTGTTTGAAGAAGGAAGTAAAAAGAAAGACCTAATAATGAAAGCAAAGTAGCTAATACTATGGAGAGGTCAGGTCCATGGGATAAAAACAAAAGAAGAAAGACTGTTCCTTCTATTTTGGGAATATTTTCATGCCTGTTTGACAATTTTAAAACCTGTAGACCTACTCCTACATCTCTAAGACAGCAACTATATTTCTATAAAGAGCTTCAAGCCCAGTTACAGAAAACCTCAACAACTGATACATTGTTTGGTGTAATAAGAAGTGTACAGTGGTAAAAAGATTTCTTTCTTACCTAAATTTTACATTTGTATGACTTGCTTCTGAGTGTGCCTACTTGCTGTAACTCAAGAGCCACTAGAAGGAAGTTCAGGAATGGAGACTAGTAAAAAGCAGGGTAGGATTCATGTCTGCTCTAACAAGCTATAATAGAGATTTGTGTGTGATACTGGAGACAAAGGTAATCTTCTCAGCATCCTAAAGCTAGTAATTCCCATAGTACTTTAAGCCTCAGGATAATGATGAACCTTACATCCAAGCTGTAATATCAAGGCCAGGGTTGCACAGGATGATAAATCAGTGGGCACATGGACATGTAACACTTTATCTGAAGTGTCACAACCCCGAATGCAAAGCACAGGACAAGTGCAAATCTGATACTTCCAATTTGTTCACAAACTTTTGGGGGGGGGGGTACTTTCCCCCACAGGCTTCATGTTAGGTCAGCTGTTGTGTGGCATCATGCAGGTGGCATTATGGCTTAATGCATAAATCTGTCCCAGACACTCTTATTGTGAGCCTGACTAACTCAGCTGCACAAATCGGTCCAGACCAAACTTGTACTTATCAGATAAACCCTTCTACTGAGTGCTGATCTTATGGATTGTGAATCACAGCTCTTTTCAGTGGAGTATATAATCTAGTACATAAACCAAACTGAGGTCAACAGTCTAAAAGAAATTTACTTAAAATGTACTAAAGTGTTTTACTATATCTTTTAAGTGGAAATGTCTGCCTTTAACAGACTGGGTTGCTAAGCTAATGAATCACCCACTCCACCAGAGAAGTATATGCCTCTGCAGTGTATGCTGCAGAATCAGTCTTGAAGGTGTAGTTTGATGTGTGGTGCTTTGATGGCTGTGGCAGGATCCTCTACCAGATCCTTTTCCTGCCACTTGACTCTTCTCTCTTACACACCACAACTGTTTGTGTGGCCATACAGTGAACTAGATCAGCTGAAAAATAACCAGCACTTATAATTTGGGCAATGAAGAGATTCACTGCTACGGCCTGCACTGGACCACTGAAAGACAAGTTACATAT
>JAHREE010000075.1:1427533-1505745 GCA_033628505.1 Tringa tobata
TGTTTTCATTGTGTTCTGCACGGCAGGGTCTGTTTGGTGTTCCAGAACTGAGCTGTCCTGAAGGTTTTCAAGAAGCACAGGACAAAGCATTGCAAGAATCAGAACAGCTTGTCCAGAAGGCATGTTCAACACCACCTGGGCCAGAGACAGTAATGATCTTTGATCAGCTTTCAGATGCCTTGTGCAGAGTAGCAGACTTGGTAAGTTACTTTTTTCATTATTACTTGATGCAATTTCTTGTGTAAAGTCTCACTGAATGTCTTCAATGTATTCCTGCTCTTCAATTAAATATATTCCTAGCTCTCCAGCCCCCTTTTAGCATCTTTCTAGCCTTCTGAACTCCTTTAAGTATTTGGAGACTTAATAAATAAAAGTAAAATAAAAACCCTGTTCTGAATCTGAAAGAACATGTGGGTTTTCTCTTTAAACATATTTCTTCCTACTAGGTAATGATGTCAAAGCATAACTCGATGGTCTATACACCAGAGTAAGAAGGGTTTGAAAGCAAACCCTTTACACACGTTTGGTGGTGTGCTTTCTCCTTAATTGAGAATTTCAGTTTTTAAATGTTATTACAAAAGATTTTTAATCCATTGGAGTATCTCTGTGTTGTAAGGACTCTAGGATACACACCATACTAAATATGTTTTAAAGATGTGTATGGATTAAAGATATTTTGCTGAAAGACACATTCACTGTCTTGTTTAATGGTTGTTGGCACAGGTTTCTGATGAGCTTTACTTTTTAGGAAAAAAATTATCAAATTCTGCAAATAGGTTGGACAGAACTGTAGAAATAAATGTTAATGTAAGTGGGACTACTTGAGTACAACTTTGTATATAATTAAAGATTTTTTTATATGTTTTTTTACCTCACTGTTTTCTTCTACTATGTCAGGCTGATTTTGTGAAAATTGCCCATCCTGACTTTGCGTTCAGAGAAGCTGCTGAAGAAGCTTGCAGGAACATTGGTACCGTAGTAGAGAAGTATGTTTTCTTCTTTATTCTTTTCTTTTTTTTTTTTTTTTTATTTCTATGTACATCTTTAAGAAAACTACAGTATGATCATCTATGAAAACAGCAATCAACAAAAAAAAATATGTAGGAAGGATTTGCACGTGAGAAAAAAGTGTCAGTCTTGCTGTTAAAGATATTTAAGGATTTAGCTTTCTTGTGAAAGGTTATTCTATTTCAGTTTCAATTTATGTTCTGAACAGTTTTTAAGTTACCACTTCACTCAGTGTTACAGAAACCCATCAAAGACTCGAAGCTACGTTTGTCTAGGACTTGTGACAGTTAACTAGCTGTTGTAAAGCATATGTACAAAATGCTAATTTGTTTTTAAGATATAAGCTGTTACATAAGCTATCAACGTTTGGACTCAATGATTGTAAAGGTCTTTTCCAAACTAAATGATCCTATGATTCTAAATGGTTCTATGTGTCACAACACTTTTTCTCCTGGTTTGCTGACCCCTTGAATTCCAGCCAGTGGGATAAGTGAAAGAGGAAAGTACAGTCTCCCGTTAAAATGAATGTTTGAGGATGTGTCTGTGTAGGGCTGTGATACATGCCTGGTCTACACTGGCATGCTTGTGCCTTATTTAAAACTCCATTTCATAGAAAATGTTCTTTAAGACTCCTGTTTCTGAAGATTGGCTCTTCTTTGCATCCTTTTTTTTCTCCTTTTTCTTTTTTTTTCAGTATCTTAAAACCTAAATCATGAAAGTCAAGGACCACAGTGAATTGGTTTGCATTTCTTCTGCTCTTGCTGCTGAGAAGGTGGCAAGTGGTGATCTTTAACCTCCAAATACAGCATCCTTTCAGTATCTTCCCTTCCTGTAGCATCAGGAATAGCTGCCTTAAGTGAAAGCTTTACCAAGCTGTATTGTGAATGTGACAGAGAGTCTGCTGCTTCCCTCAGGATTCCTGGTGACAGTGGAGGGCAGTGAGTGGTTGACCTGGTGTCCCACAGTAATGTGCAGAGGCAGTGAAGCATTTTGCACCTGAGGAGGACAGGAGTGGATCAGTTTGTTTAGTAAGCCTTGTGACTAACATGGCTGGCTAAAAAGAGAATTCCAAGATCAAATTCTGCAGAAATTGTTGCTTTGGTCTTGCCACCGTGTTTGTGAAATCTTTCACTTCAGGCTGGATTTTTCAAGACTTAGACTGAGCACACCATCTATAATAATATGACTTTAATATCTGAATACCACTTCAGATTTAAAATTTGTAAGAAGAAGAAAGTATTCACAAGTTAATCTGAGAGGTTCGTAAACTATTGTAAATGCTCAAAACTAGCTCTGGTTGAGTGTTCATTTTCATGGGCAAATGGTTTCCCTTAGGAACTACTAGCAATAGGTATCTGCTTTTAGCCACTTTTTGACACAGCACTGGGTTTCTTATTTAGCACCTTATCTACGGAGCCTTTTCTGAAGTATGGTCATGATGCAATGTAGTCTTCTGTCTCTAGACTGTGTGTTGGTAATTATTAAATTTAGTTTACAAATGGGCTGCAGAGGCTTCCTGCATCTCAGCTGATTTAAGAAGCTATTGCTCAAGACTGTCAGACTGGGGGCTGCTGCCCACCACAGCTACACTGATGTGTATGTGTGTGTTTCATTTCCCACTGTGATTCCCACACAGTCATCCTTTAAAATAAGGGTTAGAAAGCAGTTATTCCACCTTTATGCTCTCGCCATGATTATCTTTGTGCATAAAAAATAACCTGTCAGTCTTAGACGTGCTCATATTCACCACAAAATGTCATCCAGAAGTATTTTCCTATTGGATGCACGAGACCTGTTTCCATGCCAGTTTGTCCACACATTCTATCTGTACAAATTTTATTTTAATGTTGTCTCAGTAAATATAAAGCTCTGCCTTTAAATAAGTAATACCAAGAGACTGAAATATTATTGTTTGTTGTTAACGTGTAATTCTTTTACTCTGTATCTTTCCAGATTAAATACAGATGTTGAACTGTGTCAAAGTTTGAGACGTCTGCTAGCTGATGAAGTAGTTATGAGTTCCCTAGATCCAGAAACCAGGTACTTATCAATGCTTATTGATCTAGATTTTTAGATAGTACATATTATTCCTGATTTTGCTTATATTTTGTGTTTTGTTAAATTAATTAATACAACGAAAATATACCACATCACTGTTACTAATTTATTAATCA
This sequence comes from Tringa tobata, assembly GCA_033628505.1. Taxonomy (NCBI): domain Eukaryota; kingdom Metazoa; phylum Chordata; class Aves; order Charadriiformes; family Scolopacidae; genus Tringa; species Tringa tobata. The sequence goes on from JAHREE010000075.1 coordinate 1,430,716, forward strand.
CTACTAAATTACCTGCATAGGAGTTAGGAAATTTGTAGTTTTGTAGTCTTGGAGGATGTCTCTGTGACTAGAGCACAAGATATATTTAAGATGAATAACTGAGATCTGGAAAAACAAACAACAAAAAAAGAGTACTTAACACCATTTTGATTAGAATGAGGTGCTGTACTGTGGTGTATGTATCGGTGGTTTTAGCAACAAAAGTTGGGAACAGACTATAACTTGATTTCCATTTATAGAAACTTACGTTTATCTTTAAAATCAGATTATCAGTATTTATTTAAAACTTTATGATTGCTGTAAAATGTTTTATTAGCTGCTTATTCAGCTATAGTTTTGAATTATTTCTTCACTAACGTGGTTAGACAAGCTTGATGTTTGAGTAAGTAACTTCCTTCTTTCTTCTTTGCCCACAATCAAGGATGTTAGACTTGAAGAGTCCTTCTTCTGATCTGTTAGAATAAATGAAGTGTCAAATTAAAATGGTAATTTGCACAAATTGGTTAAACATCTAGGTAAATATAGTGGCATTATTTTGAAGGATATTTTCAATGCAGATGACTAAAATAACTCCAAAGGAAAAATCCTATTTCACTGTTAAGGACCTAAAACATAAGAGGTCTGTGTCCATAATAACAGCACAGTTATAGGAGTGTTGTTATTCTCTGTAAAAGAGATCAAACCTAAATAACTACTGTGGGCAAAATCTGTTAAGAAATTATGCTTGCTATCAAATAAGGCTGTTTTAACGGGGATTTACTGTATTTTTAGGCGAGTGGCAGAACTTTTTATGTTTGATTTTGAGATCAGTGGCATTCATTTGGATGAAGAAAAGGTAATTTTTGGCTATAATACATGAACAGTAATTTGCCTGACTACCAAAGATTAGATAATGAAACGTGTGGGACATGAAGCATGTGATTCAGTATGTCCTCTGAGGAATTTTGTCTGCTCAAAAGTTGTTAATTTTTTCTATTTTAAATAACTTCTAAAGTGTGTTTTTTAATGTTGTTTTAGATATTTATTGGTTGTTCTTCCCAGTTTGGCCCTCATCATTCCTTTGTCTGTTCTGAAGAGTTATTAGCAAGACCTGTGAACCTGCTTCCTTTGATTGGTGTCTTCACCAGATATTTGAAATAAGTGCCTAACTGTCTTGAACAACTTATTTACAGAGAGGGGAAAGCAGCACTCCATGCACTGTGATGACAGGTTTAATCAAGTAGAGTGTTTTATAAGAGTTCAGGTGTCTGTCCAGGTTCTCCTTTGGAGCTCACATAACCAGAAATTGTAAATTTTGTGCACAAGCGAATGTCTGGGCACGGTCTGATTACACCTCTTGGAGCTTTTACATGCTTTGGCAGTAGTTAGTGATGAATTTGCCAAAACTATCTGCTTTCACCATGCTTTGTGGTATGGGTGCTCTGTTGGGTGTCTGTTCATAGCTCGTGCCCCTGAATAAAGTTACTATCTTGTTTCTTTGAGTCATACCCTCCAAAAAGATCTGTACAAAGGTTCTTTTACTTAGGATTTAGGTGGTAAAGTTACTTTGAAGGTCATGGTTGTGGTGGTGTTTTGTGACCTGGAAAATGTTTCTAGAATATATTTTTACAATTACTTTGTACAAGAACAACTCTGAAACTTGAACTCCAGGTTTTACCTTTGATTTGACTATAGGTTCTATGGTGCTTCATCCCCTTTCAGTTAAAATGTCACTTGCCTATTTTGCACATTTTCTTCTTCCTCCCCTGCCTATTCCTTCTATTGCTTGCTGCTCAGTGTTTCTTTTCAATTCTCATTTCAGACTTTAGATATCCTTCACTATCATAAGTTAAAATTTCCTTTTGCTACAAAGAATTTCTGCTTTTTAAAATAAAACTCACAAGATATGTTTTGAAGAGTAAAGGTGGAATGAGAGGACCGAGATCTGCAGGTTTTAGGCATTTTTTGGACTCTGTTGTATCTGTGTCCTCGGCCTTTTCTTTTGAGCTATGAACCCACGGGCAAGAGAGAGCATATCTCAAGTTCACTGAAGCAAATCTTACAGTAAGGTTAAACGTGTGAAGTACTGTAATGATGGTGCTAAAACCTACATCACAAACTCCTCAGGGAAATGTTGAAATACCAAAACCGCCCTGTGGTCTCCAGAAAATAGTGCAATACAAACAGTAACAGGAGAACTGTGATGCTCTATCTATTTCAGGATGCTAGTAGGATTTATCCATCTCAATGATGCTTCTGTTTTTCTCCTTTGTGTTTTACATAGCAATCATATTAGGCATAGTTTTATAAATATTTTCCAAGCAACTTAGTAAAGCTTATGTAAATTCTACCTAAATTCCACTGTACATTTTCCTACTGCAGAAACATAGGCATTTTCTTTCAAATTTCAATCCTCTATGAAATTATAGATCTGTATGAACAGCCAGTCTTGTTGACTTTAGCCCTACATTAAGATTGTGTTGATACTGCAGGTCTAATCTTAAATGTTGTATTTTCTGCTTAATTTCTGGAAAAGTCCTTTAGCTTTTAGAAACTTTGAGTTCTGGGTGTACTATGTCTGAAGATACTCTGTATTTTGTACTATTTTTCTTACAGCGTAAAAAAGCAGTCAACCTCAACGTCAGAATATTGGATTTATGTAATGAATTTCTGACAGGAGCTCACCTGCCCAACAAGATTGACAAACATGTTTTGCCAGAGCATATTCGGTATCATTTTACAGCTGAAGGCAATCACTTACAAATCGCTGGTCTGCATGCTGATTGTCCTGATGATCTGGTATGTATTCCCTGTTTGCTTTGACATACTCTACAGCAAAAGAGCATATCAGTTATTTTAATTGTTATTGAAGCAAATGCATGTAGTTCATGGCAATGTTATGGCTAATGAGGAAAAACTGTTTTAGAACATAATAATCAATGGCAGCCTTGGCTGTAGCAGCTGTGAGGTGAAGACCTTGAATGGGTTGAGGAAGAAAAGGGGCAGAATGCAGACCCTGGATTTCAGGCAAGCAGACTTCAGCTTACTCAGTAAACTGGGAGATGGGATCACATGGGATGCAGCTGTGAAGGGTAAAGGAGCTCAGGAAAGCTGGCAGTTCTTTAAAGATAGTATGTTCCAACTACATGAGGGTACTAAGATACTCAGTAGTGGTGCATCTTGGTATGCATCTAGCCAAGCACATGTAATCAGGAGTCAGGTTTTGCAAGCAGGGAGCTCATGACAAAGCTTCATCTCCAAAAGGTAGCAGACAGGAGATGGAAGGTACAAGATACAAGGGAGGAATATAGAAATATTACCTGTACATGTAAGGATGATATCAGGAAGGCCAAAGCTCAAATGCATTTGAGACTTGCAAGGGACATCAAAGGCAACAAGAAGAGTATCTGCTGCTGCATTAGTACCAAAAGGCTGGATGAGGAAGAGGTGTGCTCAGTGCTTACGCTGGGTGACTTAGTGGCAGCAGACACAGGTAAGGCTGAGATACTGATAGCTTTCTTTGCCTCATGAGTTCCCCCAGCCCACTGTGCTTAGTGAGGGGGTACAAAGAGAAGGACAACCAGCAATAGGTTAGGATCCAGTTGGAGAGAACTTGACCTGTACAAGTCTTTGGGACCAGACAGGCTGCATCCAAGGGTCCAGGGAGAACTGGCTGTTGTCCTTGAAAGGCTTGCTGGTTTTGGTAAGCTGTGGAGATCCGGAAAGAGCTTAAATGACTGGTAGAAAGAATATGTTCCACCCATCTTCAGAAAGGCCAAAACCCACCAAACTGGGCAACTACAGGCAACTTAGCTTCATTTTGGTCCCTGGGAAGATTAATGGAGCAATCCAAGTCAGGAGATTACAGTCTGGGTTGTTGGACAAACAGATAGGTAAAATACCTCATTTCATGATCAGACTCAGAGGGTAGCGATTGAAATGTTGTACTCTACTGTAAGGCTGGTAATGAGAAAAGTGTTGCAGGGATCTGTCCTGGGACCTGTTCTGTTTAACATCTTTATCAATGATCTATAGAAGGTGACAGGGTGCTTACCCACCAGATTTGCAGGTGATACCTGCAGTTGGGAGAAACAATGGATACACTGAAGGTCAGGGCTAACACTCAGAGTGGCTAGAAACTGAGGGAATGGTCCAGTAGGAACCTTCTATAATTCAAGAAGGACAAATGCGAAGTCCTGCACCTGGAAAAGGAGATTTCCTGGCAATAGTACAGGCTGGGACTGCCTGGCTGGGTCTGATCTGTGGAAAAGGCCCAGAGGGTTGGTGGGCAGCAAGCTGAGCATGAGCCAGCAGTGACCCTGACAGCAAAGAAGGCCAGCAGCATCCTGACCTGCATGAACAGGGACAGAACCAGAGACTGCGGGAAGAGATTAGAGCCCTTTACTCATCATTCTTTAGGAGTGACTTCAATGGAGGCCACGCAGGTGACCAGGAACCGGAGTGCTTGCACTGTGAGGAGAGGCTGAGGGATCTGGGCTTGTTCACCCTGTAGCAGAGGTCTCTTTGGGGAACCCTGACAGCAGTCTGCCAGTACCTACAAGGGTATCATGGAGAAGATAGAGCCAGACTCTTCACAATGGTCCATGACAGAAGGACAGGAGGCAACAGACACAAGCTGAAGTGAGAAATGCACATTGGAGATTTTCCTGATGAGGATACATAAGCAGTGAAACAGAGAGGTCATGCTGTCTCTCCATCTATGCAGGGTTTCAGGACCTGACTGGACAAAGCTTTGTGCAACTTGGTCTTACCTCATAGCTAACCCTGCTTTGTGCAGGAGGTTGGGTTAGAGACCTCCTGATGTCTTATCTGACCTGAATTATCATCAGTGATTTTATTTTAGTTATTACTGATGATGCTATTCTAAAAATAATTAATTTAGAGTTTGTTTATAGATTGAAAATTAATTTAGGCTCTTTGAAATGTGACAGTGGTTCCTTAGTCTTTTAGATATGAGTCAAGTATATTACAACTCTTGAGTGTTTTGTTTTCATTTCCTATGTAGTTAAATAATTGAAGTGACTTTGAAATCTTGTCATGAAAAAGAAAAGCTAACTGTGATAGAATCCAAGCTGTAATGTTTATTTTCTGTAAGACATTAAAAATGAATTCAATTATGGCACTGGTAGGATGTAAATAAAGGAACAACACTCATTGTGTGTCATCTATAAACTCTTGTCCTGAAAAATAGGGTGATCTGTAGAATTGCTACTGAAGCTATAAGTAATGTATCAATTAAAGAATGCAGTTCTCCGAGTCAAGATCTTTGGAGACAGAGGCTCTTTGGAAATTATATCATACAGGTTGGAAGGGACCTCTGGAGCTTGTCAATTTGAGTCTGATCCCGTTCAGAGCAGGATTGAGTAGATGAGGTTTCTGAGTGACATGTTCAGTTGAGTTTTGAACACTCTCCAAGGATGGAGATTCAATTACTTCTTTGGGCAGCCTGTTTGACCACCCTCACTATTGGAGTTTTTTCCTGATACCAAATTGGAATTTTTCTTCTTTCGTCTTGTGTCTCTTACATCTTCTCCTCTTGCTCTGCACCTCCAAGAAGAATCTGGCTGCGTGTTGTCTGTGCTCTACTGCTAAGTAGATAAAGATTAAGATCTCCTTTGAGCTTTTTCTTCTTTAGGCTGGACAAACCAAGCTCTCAGCCTCCATTCTGTATCATGTGCTGTAGCCCCCAAACATCTTGGTGGACCTATGCTTGACCCACTCCAGTGTGTCGCTGTCTTTCTTGTCCTGGGGAACCCAAATCTGGACATTGTGCTCCAAATATAATCTGGATAGTACCAAGTAGAGGGAAGCAATCACACCCACAGACCAAATGACGGTACTCTTTCTAATAAAGCTAGTAAGCTGTTGGTCTTTGCTGGAAAGACACACTGCTGAACTATGTTCGAGGAAGGGGAATCATCTCACTTACTTTATTTGGTTTTTTTGAAATGAAAGCTTGGTGAGATGGAACAGGTATGAAACAACTTCTGAATTATTATAGTCACATTTTTTTATAAACCCAGGATCTGCATTCCTGTTAGATATTTGATCCAAGAAAGAAGCTTATTTCAAATGAAGACAAGCATAAGTTGTTGCTGGATTTCTTAAGCCTATTCCATATGTACAAAATAAAGATTAACTTCAATTGGTTTGTGAAACATAAAAAGCATTTTACCAAATTTTCTGAGGCTTGAGGTGATTTTTTTTTTTGAGAGTTATAAAAATCCCCAAGCCAGAAATAGGAGAAAGCCTTATTGTCTGTGGGCAGATGGGCAGACTAATAGTTTGCTACTTCAAAAGAAATAAGGCTTTTCTCTTCCTCTTTTTTTTTCTCCCCTGACCCTGTGTCTGGTTCTTATCAGATCCTTCCATAAGCCAGCTTAACTGACATGCAGAGAACAATTTGGCTTTCTTTGGGGTTTATTTTCAGAAGTTTAGTGAGTTAAGACAGCCCACAGAGTGGTCTGAGAAGCACAGATGTTGGCAGAAGGAAGGAGGCAATGAGCAAAGAGGGGGCTGTTGACAGGACTAGAGAACAGGACCCCTTTTGGCAGTCCTGATCTGTTAGATTGTCTCATTGCATTTCCTCATTCCATCTTTAATGGATAAGAGAGCAGTAATTGTCAGGCAGTCTTAATTACTGTTGTTAAAAGGCTTTAGGCTTTTTCCCAACAATATCAGTGAAACACAGCTGTAATGCCAAATCTTAAATTGTATCACTTGTTTCCCTTAAAGATGGCACTGTTGTAATGTGACCCCTTTTTTTTTTTTTTTAATTTTTAATAATTAGGTGCGAGAAGCTGCTTACAAGATTTTTCTTTACCCAAATGCTGAGCAGTTGAGCCGTTTAGAAGAATTGCTTGCTAGCCGAAACAGTCTGGCACAGCTGGTTGGCTATGACACCTTTGCCCACAGGGCTCTTCAGGGAACAATGGCCGAAACTCCAGGTATAAGGCATGTATGGAAGGACATACAGAGAAATCAAATGCACTATGTTAGGTATGAGGTCAAAAGTTGTTAGTTTCTTTTGCCAAGTTTACACTTATTTCTTCCAGTGAGGTACCTTATTGCAGTTACCTTTTGCTGTATGCAATACTCATGCCTTCTATAAATGGCAATAGTCACTGAGTGTTTTTGTTCAGAATCAGTGCTCACTCCTTAGATTATGAAGTTGACACTGTCCAGCATGTAATAAAATGAATGTACTAAATTCTTTTGCAATGGTGGCACAGTGGTCAATGGAGTAGTTTGTTGTTGTAAAAAGAACTTTGTTGTTCTAAGGCAACTTGTTTTGTTTGGAATGTTTTGATTTAAACTTAACATCTTTTAAGGGAAGAAATCACTTTCTTGTGTTGTGTCTCCCCCCCCCCCCCCCATTTTACTTCTAGAAACAGTAACACGGTTTCTGGAGAAGCTTTCTGACCAGTTATCTAAAAGGTATGTCTATCTCACTAAGTTATTTTCCTAACCATACTCCTTATTTCAAGAATAGAGGGACTTGTGCACTAATAAGTCAGTTAGTGCTGCTTGTTTACATGTTGTGATGCAACAAAAGGCAAGACTTTCTCAGAGTTTTGAGGGAAGCTATAGGCTTGGAATAAATTCTGTGTCTATGATCAGAGAACACCCAGAACTGAATGCAAGAAGTCAAGAATGTGCCAAGAAACGCAGGCAACAGCAAACAAGAGCAAGTTTAAGTGTTGAAGAACACCTCTCCTGGTCTTCTCTCCATACACACAACTCCATATATTTTACATCTATAAGGAAATTCCCCTGTTTGTCTTTCTTACTTCGAAGAGCACAAAATGGTTTCATCACTGTGTATAAATGTGGTGTATTGTAAGAAAGAAAAAGCTTTAGAGGTGTACAACCAGAGGAAGAAAGACTTGGTTTGAAGGTACCTGAATGACAGAAGCAGAATGAAAAAGTTCTTTTACCATAATATATAGGATTGCCATTTTGTACTGTACAATCAATCTCTGACAATAAGCATTTTGTTAGGACGGACCGTTATTGTATACTCTATTCCATTGCTCAAAAATCTTTCATTAACACTTTAATCATAAAAATATTTTTCAGAACTCAAAAAGATTTTGAAATGATGACAAAGATGAAAATGAAGCTGAACCCCCAGAACTCAGTAAGCTAAATTTTCATGTGTGGTTTTCTGTTTTGTTTCTTTTTAAAAATATAATATAAGCTAACCTGTTCTACAAGAAAAATTAGTTATTTTAGTGTACAACATGTAGTATAATTAAAGAAACTTGCTGTCCTCTGACTTCAAATGCTTTTTGACTGCTTAGCTGGTATTTGTGTTAAAACCAAGCTTTGAGTGTGAGATATTTTTATACATACATATACATACATATACATACAAAATGATACTGAGACAACCAAAACGTGAAGTGGTGAAAGTGAATATTGCTTTGTTTTGAATTAGTTAATAGACTCATTTGAAAACTGAAGACTGTACTTTAGGTTAGATGCTTATCCAGTTTGTATACTGTTGTGTGTGTGTCCTAATTCTGTACATAATGAGGTTTATCTTTTAATTTGAATTGAGTGTATTTCTTGAAATCTGGTATGATGTCCCATTATATATTTGAATAAACAAATGTTAAAAAAAGGTTTCAGATTATGCTGCTATTTCTAATGATGTTTTTAGCACTGAATGTTCCCATGCTGTTTTTAGCATTGAATGTTTCCCATAATGTTTTAAGGTTCTGTGACTTGTCGAAACTGCAAAAATATTCAAAGGAAACAAAACTTTTACTTTGGGTTCACTTGTTGGCCATTATTGTAATTATAAGCTGGAATTCTCTTTCAGAAGCTGATGCCGTGGGATCACCCTTACTACAGTGGCGTCCTTCGTGCTGAGAGGTAAGCTCCTTATGTTCATGATTGTAATGTAAATGAGTGTCTTTTATTTAATTTCTTGCAATAAGGATAAAGAAAGTCTTCAATGTAAACAGGATTTCCTCCTTTGAAGATGTAGTTCAATATGAGAAAATACAGAGTATCTGGCGGGGCACTTTTTGTAACATTTCTTAGTTACTGCTGGAATGCCTGTCCAAGTTTTTGGCTCCTCTGTTGTTTCATGGAGAAGTTTTGGCCCTCTTTGAAGATATAAAAGGATAAAATGGTTTCAGAACAGCTAGAAAATTCTTGTTCTTGTTTTGCTTTTAGCTCTTATCTGAGTTGCAGTAACGTTTAAAAGTAATTTTTGATTACTGAACACAATCCAACTCCTCTTCATATTTTAACTGTATTGTAATTCTTACTGAGCTTGCAGCTATCATCCCTTTCTACAGACTTGAAATTGCAACTTTTTGAGTAGAGCTTCACTGTTTATCGATAGAATTCATTCTCATCTCTCCTGCAAAGGCTGGGAAATAAATCCTCTACACTGACTTAAATAGTGCACAAACCCTTTGCACTTAATGAGATGCCAGCTCTGAAAGACATGAGCCCTGCGTGTCGCCTTTATTAGATCAGCAGTGGTGACCTTTTAGGTTTGTGTTGGAAAAGATAATTTAAAGTTGTGCTTCTCTCAGAATAGGGGGAGAAAAAATCTTCCTTCGCTGCAGATTTGTAGGTTTTTGTTTTTTAAACAAGCTTAGACTGGATGTATCTGATTAAAGCAGTTATTTACTCTGGATGAGAAAGCTATGGTCGTACAGACATGGCATGGAAGGGTTGCCAGCAGTTGGCCTGGCTGTTCTGCTGCTTTCTTGTTCTTTATGTTACTGAGGCAGTAGTTTTACGAGCAGCAGCTCATGTCCTGCGTGTGTAGAACTTGTGATGCAGGGGGACGAGAAGGGTGTCCAGTTACTGGGTCTCCCAGTAGCTGATGCTGGAGCACGCAGCGCTCCACAGCGTACGTGTGGATTGCGTGTTTGTGCCACAGCCTGGCAGTGGCTGCTTCTGCTTTAAACTGGGCAGGTAGCAGACGGGCTTCTGTGAAAGTGGAAACAAAGTAGTGGTTATACTGGAGGAGAGTCAAGGTCCGTCTACCTCCAAATCCCATTTTCGCGGTGGTGAACAGCAGTCTGTGGAAGAGCAGTCATACTCCTTCAAGATCCTATCTTGTAGTTTACAGACCTCCTTTACCTTGCTTGTGTAGCGTATTCAAAACAGCAAGAATTGCATTCTTATACACAGTGCCTAACATTGCTGTCAAATGCTGCTGAAATTTATTGTCCAAATATCCTATTTATTTTATGCATTTCCTACGGTGTCTGCTTTCCCTGTTTTCGGAATTAGAGTGTCCCATAAGGGTTAGAGCATTAGGTGTAGAAGGCTCTGTGTTTGGTTTTTTTCTCCTCCTGGAGGAGCGTCTTCTGATACTGTCTTATTGTCCTTCTTAGATCATCTCATGAAGATACCCGTATTGTAATTAGGTTTCTGATGATCACAAATAGATTATTCTGTTCATTTTGGCATTAGGAAGAAAAATAATTCCTTTCCTGGTGGGGCTTTGTAAAGGATCTGATAAAGTTAAGAATTGCACGGTAGCTTTATGAAGGGGGAGCTGCAGGAAAAACAGACTTAAGACACTGGCAATGTATCTTTTTTTTTTTTTTATTTATTCAGGCACTAAGTCTGGCAGCTGGATCAGTGTGAGGAATCTTCTAAAGCTACGTAGGGCCTCCCTGATTACAGTGCAGATTGGGGCCCAACCTTTTTCTCCCTGCAGGTTGGGCAGGAGTATTTTTTACTGGCAGGTATACAGGCATCTGCAAGACAAGGAAGGAAAAGTAGTTTTTCTCTCCATCATGCACAGCAGTGTTTCACTAAAAAACAAGGGTTTAGGTCTTTCACTGTCCTGCTTTCTGTATAGTGGTCTGTCTATGGGAAAAGTTTTTGATCTGACAGTGTCTTAACAATGCTTTGTATTCATTCTGCCTGTACTGGAGGTAATTAACAGGGTGCAGGGTAATGGGTAATCAGCTCTAAAGGTGAAAACTCACTTCTCCACTGCAAAGTTTCAGCGGCTGTGCTTTATGACTGCAACTAGGTAGGAGTCAGGNACATGCGTTTGGACTATTGGATTTTAATGACATTTGTTGTCATTATCAGGTTGCCTTTATTTTCATTCTTCTTCTATAGTTGTTCCTGACCATTTCTGCTGTTTTGTTAGTTGAACAGCAGGAGGAGCTCTAGACTTAAGTCACGGGTTACACTTTTCTTTCTGTAAAGTTACCCACAATAATTTCGTTTCTGTCAGCTTTTACCAAGTCTTTTCCCTGGAAACTTGATCGTACTTCAAAAGTGTAATTCTCCCATTGATGGTAACAGGATCGTTTACTTTTTTTTTTTTAAATTACGTTAAGTAGCCTCTCTGGCTTTAAACCCACACTTACAACACTGTAGTGTTTCTGTAGCTACAGTTTAAGTGGCAGAGAAAATAGATGTCAGTATAAATACACATTTAAGAGAAACTGGAGACAAAAGTCTGAAATTCATGGTAGTAGTGTCTTAAAAGAAGATAGAGTAATTAGGAGAACCTCAAGAATTTTGGCAGGCGCAGGGTAATAAAACAGTGAATGCTAGAACATGCTTCAGCCTCTAACAAGTAAGAAGATGTCTAATATGTGCATTATAAAAATAATACTGTTGAGTTTTAGTGCAGGCAAGTACCATGGTATTAATTAAATCCTATTAGTTCTTAGTAAGTGCAGCTGCAAATATAAATAATTCTGAAGGCCCTGATTTTGCAAAGATGTAGTAGCCTTGCTGACTTCTTCTGGGTCATAAAAAAACCCCAAAATGCTGGAAAAGACCTTTTGAGGTCAACTGTTTGTCTTGAAGGTGGGTTTGACTGTGCTTAAGCTGCTTCTGACAGAGGCACAGAACTATCAGTGATGAGCTTAGTGTCTCTGGTGTGTTTCCCTAACCTTTGGTGCTTGTCAGGCTGGGCTGACTTTGCTGGCCATAACTCACTGTTGGGATTTTTGCCAAAATGTCACAGATTTTGTTTAAATGCAACTGGGACGTGCTAGCTGGGTATTGCACACTGTGCTGGTCTGTCTCACTGGGACTGCAGAAACAAATAAGACTGTCCTTGGGGATGAACAAATCAATGCCAAAATAAGGCAGTTTCCTGCTGTGTTGAAAAAAGAAGCCACCACAGCAACTGGAGGCATTTTGGATCTTGGGGTGACTAGCTGAGCAGAAAATAGGAATAACTCATTTCCTTTCTTGCTGGGACTGTACATTGGCTGTGGGCTTCAGGGGAGAGTGGGCAGCACTTGAGGTTTTTCAAAGGGGTGGGGGACAACAGCAAGGTGTCTGAACATCACTGGGTGTTTCTAAAGTTGCTAAAAGCTGAAACTAACGTTGAGGTTTGCAAGATGCTTGTAAACAAGCTCATTTATAGCTGCTCTTTGTTAAATTTTTTTTAGTTTTACAAAAGAGTGTTCTATGTTGGAAACACCATATGGAAAAATAGCCCAGACCCCTTGTGGAACGTGCGAGAAAATTGTCACTCTGCTCAAATTGAAAGCTGAAGTGGAAAAATAATTCAAAATTTAAGAAGAACCAGGAAATCTTTCAACAAAAGTGCTCATAGAGAAGGAAAATTTTCTATAACTGTCCGTTTATAAGCAAGGGAAGAAATGCCTTTTATTAAATCAACTATGTAAGTGCAAAAAGTCCATTTAATTTAGCAGTCACTAAGCTAGTGGAGCAAGCTTTTTGGAGGAAAACGCGAAAGTTATTGAAAAGGCTTGCTGTGAAGCAGAATTCAAGTTTCAAGAATTATTTCTTTATTCAAAACATTGTGAAAGGACAAAGAAGTTGTTGTTGATTTGAAAACAAAGTCAAATTTAAAAGTTGCATACGGTTTCAATACCAAACCAATATTCTGAATTACCCCCAACCTCCTCCAAAATATTCTATGAAGTACAATTAACAGAAAGAAAAAAGACATATGAGATACAGGTGCTAGTTTATGGTTGATGAGAGTACAAAGACTTTCTATTATTATTACTATTATTTTTAAGAAATCCAGAGTCTTCTATAAATCATGGTTAAGAGTCTCCCTTCAGGTAAAGAATTAAATTTCATAGTCTGGCATGTAATGAAAATTGGAAGGGGTTTTCCTTGTCTTGATCTCTTTAAGTTAACCTGAGGGGTTCATCTCACTTTTATCTTCTGCTAACAGGATTTTTTTTCAAGTTTCTTTGAAAGTTTTGAGAGAATCTGTTTTATTAGAGATAGTTAACTTAATGTTCTGTATTTTTGTGGACGTCAACAGGATAGTAATTTTTCTTAAAAAAGCCACCCCAAAACCATCAGGATATATCAGGGACTACATTTAATAGCCACTGATAGGAATTCTTGCCAAACAGCTAATTTGCAATTGTTAAGAGTCTGAATGCTCATGGTCAGAATAACAGTGATCCTTACTCAAATATCCCTGATGTCCAAGTTTATAAAAAGCATTCTTAATAGAATAGATGAAAGTCATGCTACACAAAACAGTCTTAGTTTCTTCCAAATATACAGTTTAAATGAAAGTGATTTTAGAAGTCTGCATTTTATTTAGACTCAGTGAAGTCATACAAGCTTAGAAATAATTATTTATAATGACATACTACATCTTTGTTCTTCACAGGGACACAGCCTTTTTGTTTGAAGCCTGCTGTTCTTGAAGAATAACCAAACCTCATTGTGTCAGTTAACTTCTTTTTAAAATTGGTTTTTAAATTGGTTTGGCTACATTTCTTCTTTTAAAAATAGTGCTGGGCTGCATACTGTAAAAGTAAGGTGTCTGGGTTTTTTAACGTAGTTTATACTTTAATGCAAAGCAGGAATTTACATCAAAGAAACTACTGTTTTCTTTGATATTTTTACTTTCTTTAGGAGAGTGCTGAGATTTCTCTTTGTAAAGTTTCTGAGCTCACATTCTGACATAGAGTACATAAAAATTTTTTCATTCTTTCCTGGTCTTTGTTATAAATATAAATACTTAGGCATTTAAAATCAGGTGTACAGAGTGAAATAAGTTATTGAAATATGTTTTAAGACAAAATGAAAGCAGAAGAAACTTCTTTTGTTCATTTTTGTGCTTCTCAGTCTTTCACAGTTTTGGACATTTAAGTATATGAGTTAGGCAATTCTACAGGAACAACAGAAGAATTTAAGGTTATAGCAAACCTTAATAATACAATAAAAGAGACTACTTTTAATTCTTGATTTTTGTTTTTAAGTCAAAGTATCTAACTGAAAGTTTGGCACAGAGAAAAATATTCTTTTCCACAGTAAAGGACTTCATGTATGTATTTGTTGTTGCAGTTTCGGATTTGTTCAAACTGAGATTTATATTTTGTGTCCTATATTTTTTACATAAATGTAATATGATATTGCCTACTTTTTTTTTTAAGCAATCTTTTTTATTTTTATATCTAGTTATGTAAAAATACCTTCTTGATTTCAGGAAGTCTTCTTTTAGATTAATAATTGTGTTTTCTGGTGCATATGTAATGGATAGAAATTTTGGTATTTCCTTTTCCTGCTCTTCCACAAGTGCATTCAGATCCTTTATATTTCACAGAGGGACTTTAGAAAATTTATGCTCTCAAGTTCAAGCATAGTTGGGAAAACTTTTTGTAGCACTGCAAGTATCAAAAATCAACACATACCTGTTTTTTTGACCTCAGATACCCCAGAAGAAAGGTTCTGTGGTAAGAAATCTTTTTAACTGCAGTATGTCGATCTCTGCAAAGTTCTGTTGCGATTCATCAGACCACCATTCTTCCATCTCCTTTGCCTCCATTTTCAGAGACATCTTCCAATAGAAAAGACTGTGCTGTTCATCTTCTTGGGATTATGTTATACAACATGCAGTCCAGTCGGAGAAGCCTAAGTTACAGAGGGGAGCGAGAGCTGATAGCTGAGCTGAAGACTTCTGCTAGTTGGCTGTGGCTGGTACCTTGCTGAGCCTGAGAGTGGCATATTTTATTTATGTCTGCTTTGTGACATAGGCATCCTAGGTGCCTATTTGAAGCACTTTGAGTCACCCTGCTGGGGTCCAGAACTCACATTTTAAGTTACAGGGTATGTTTGATTCTTCTCCTGGCTTGCTTAGCTGACCTAAATCCTTTTTCTTCCCTAAGAAGTGTGTAACCATGTTTCCATGTATTTGCCAGCTTTGGAGACAGCAGTACAGTGTTCTGCAGTGACACTAGTTGCCATCTGCATCCTTCTCCTCATTGAATTCTGCCTGTCTCCTCAGCTGGAGCAGCAAGCAAGCTGCCAATTACAGCATACAAGAAAACCTGTCTTCAGGCACTTCTTGCAGTTGTTGTCGCCAAATGGAGCTCCAGTTGGTTTCCAACAGGGATTTTAGCTGTCTCCAGAACATTAACCTTTCTTGCTAGTAGCAGTAACCCTTAGCAGAAATTTTACTGGTAGCGGTATGCCTGTTAGTGTAGTTCAGTATGGGTCGTAATAACTTCCTTTCTGATTTCTTTTCCCAAAAATACTTGAATGTATTTCCTGTTGGAGATAAAAATTGTAAGTTGGCTGAATAAATGTAGAGGCAGCTTGCCAAAGAGTGACCAGAAAGAGTGCGCTAATATTAAAGCAGATGTTTCTTGCAGTTTTGTTTGATATTTTTTTACTATTTGTTTTAAATAACAAGAACAAAGCTAGACAACTGTCTAAGCCCACAGTTGATAACAGCTTGAAAATCATGCATGAAGTGATTCTTAGAGTGGCTACTACTTTAACATGTAATATAATAAAAATAATTATATGCATAGTGGGGTCATCAGCAGTTATTAACATATAGATTTTGAAGATTGCTTTGCTCTGACCAGTGAGCAGTTCAAGGGCAGGCTAAGCTGTAGTACTTTGGAAACACTGCTTTTTTTATGTAGAGTCGATCACTATCAGTTAATTAATTAACTAAAGTTTTTGTCCTTTCATTCTATGAATAGAGAAGCAATATGCAGTGGAATGGCTTGTTTTGTTGGGAGGCCTTTTTGTGCATTTTCAAATACACTTGGTTTCCCGTTTGAAAAAAATGATCAAAGAAGCAGCATACACCTGGGATAGAAGGTGGTGAACTTTGAGTTCCCCTTTAGCTTCAGGAGAAATTAATTTTACACTCTTGGATCAGCCCTCAAAAAGGCTCTGCATCCTACACAGACAAGCTGTATCTTTGTTACGGGGCAGTTTACAGTGCTAAAGGAGTGTATTGATAAAAGTCTTCATCCTGGAGTTTTATGTGGTCTTTTAGATAATCTGGCCCGGGTCGGAGAGTGTTTTGAAGATACAACCCAAGCCCCTTGAACAGTATTAGAAATTTCATTCAAAGGGCTGAGAGGAGAGAAGTTTGGCTTGCTGTCACGGTTCCAGTCCCCATTGCTGCCAAGAAATTGTGCTACGGTGTTTCGGATTAGCATGAAATACCTGCCTGGTAAATGTTGGGTTCTTGCAGTTTCACTAAGGTGACAAAGCTGTGAGTAACTGAGATTGGGTAAGCATTTGGTAGCAAACAGATGCTTTTTTCCTGTCATCTGGAAACAATGAAGTTGCTAATGGCTGCTACTGTCTGATGCCTGGAGTCAAGCAAGAATCTTCAATAAGGGAGCATGTAGTTTGCCTGTAAACTCTTCCAAATACTTTTCCACCCACACCCTCCAGCCAGATATCAGTTTTACAGATCTAGTAGAGATTGTAGGATTTCCTGTTCTGCTCATTGAGTATTCTTTTTTTGGGAAAGATTCAAGTCTTTTAAATTAATTTCTTCCCTTTACCCCATTGTTCTCTAATCTTATCTAGTGTTACACCTTTATTCTGCAGTGAGTAGCATTAAATCTCGAAGGCGGGGGCTCAGAAAAGTGTCATTCATGTACTTGCTCTTGCCACTGAAAGGCGAGATCATCTATTAATAATAATTCCAGGAACTGAGTTTTTGGTTACAGGACATTAGCTTCAGATAGCAGAGGATTTGGCTAATTTTTATTCCTAAATAAGCCCAGAGAAAGTTTTCCTGGAATCAGGGCAAGTTTGGCTTTCTTCAGTGATAGTTGGTCTTGCTTGATTTGTGACAAGAGAGTTCATGTATGAGATAGGACCAAATTCAAAACTTGTGAATCAAATCTTGTGTTTTGGTGTCTGGAATGATTACTGCTTATAGACTAGTATTAGAGAAAGATTTTTGAAGATGCACTACCCACTTCCTGGAGCAGTAGCTTTTTTCAGTACCTGATACTAATTTTGAAGTGTATTATTGATTATTATCATCTGATTGTGAAATCGCTTTATATTACCATATTTTAACCATTTCTTTGTCACTCCTATGACATTGCAATGGCTAGCAAACAAACAAAGAAACTATGGATGCCAGATAACTTAGGGTGTGATAATTACCACTAACTGCTGCCAGGATTGTCCAAAAGTAATTTAAATATCAGTCTTCTGTCATAAAACACTGGTGCTATTTGAGAATTTTTCAGTATCTTTGATCTTTGTACACTGGTGTAGAAGCAAGGCGGAAGTGGAGAAATAAGTGAGATCAGAACTAGAAACATTTTTTTGTGTGTCCTGTATAAAAAAAATGTTGTTTTTCAAAACTTTTTTGCAATTTTCCGTTGGCAAGAGGAATATTAACACACATCTTTCATGAAATGTGGGAGAGGTTTGATCCTGACAATGTTCTACCAGAAGTGACTGACATAAACTTTATGTAGTTATTATTAAAGTGATTGTTTAATCAGGACCTCATTGTACTCAAAATGTCAAGATTGTGACATCTTCAAACATTAGCCAGGGTAGGGGACTGGTTCCCCTGGGGAGTCTGCCGTAAGCCAGTATAGTCTGTTACTGCAGTTTCCATGTGTGGGTGGATAAGTATCATGCTCTTCCAAAAGACAAAACCATTACAGACTGATTTTTCTCCCCCACTTTGGATAGTGAGAGTGTATTACAAAATACCTATAAGAAAGCCTTCTCCCCATCCTTCTCATCACAGGGTAAGTTCATGGGGGTAATGCACATGTTTGAGTGCTTAGAATGAGGAGGAAATGAGCACTTATCTTCTCCCTGTAGTACATTAATGTCACCTTTTCTATCCATGAAGAAATATCACTGCGATCTCCTGTTAGTATATGTCTGCATTTTTGGCAGAAACTAAATAAAACATGAAGTAGTTTCTGAGTTGTTTTCCTCTGCTCCCCAGCAACCACATTAATCCAGTGTTTCAACTGAGTGTGGTAATCCCTTGCAGTTAGTATGAAATGTTTACCTCTGATAAAACTGGACTCCTGCATGGTCTTGGTCGTAGGCTCCAAATGACATCTTTATAGAATCACAGAATAGTTGAAGTTGGAAGGGACCTCTGGAGTCCAACCCCCCTGCTGAAGCAGGGCCACCTAGAGCAAGTTGCCCAGGACCATGTCCAGGAGGCTTGTGAGCATTTCCAAGGATGGAGACTCCACAACCTCACTGGGCAATCTCTGCCAGTACTTGGATCCTCACAGGGGAAAAATGTTTCTTGATGTTCAGAGGGAACCTCCCATGTTGCAGTTTGTGCCCATTGTCTCTAGTCCTGTCACTGGGCACCACTAACAAGAGCCTGTTGCACCCTCCTTCTTTGCACCCTCCTTCCAGGTATTTATGCTCATTAATAAGATCCCCCCTGAGCCTTCTCTTCTCCAGGCTGAACAGTCCCAGCTTTCTCAGCCCTTCTGATAGAAGAGATGCTCCAGTCCCTTCATGATCTTCATGGTCCATGTTGGATTCTCTCCAATATGTCCATGTCTCTCTTGTACTGAGGAGCTCAGCACTGGACACAGCACTCCAGGTGTGGCCTCACCAGTGCTGAGTAGAGGGGAAGGATCACCTCCCTTGTCCTGCTGGCGATACTTTGCCTACTGCAGCCCAGGATGCCATTTGCCTTCTTTGTGTCAAGGGCACACCTCTGGGTTATGTTCAACTTAGTGTTCTTGTTTGGTGGCCCCAAATATATGTTGGTCCCTGGAGTTGTTCCTCCCCAGGTACAGGACTTTGCAATTCTTATTGCAAGAAGAAGGTTCCTGTCAACTCATTTCTTCATCCTGTCAAGTTCCCTCTGGATGGCAGTATTACCCCTTGGCATATCAGCCAGTCTGTCCAGTTTGGTATCATCAGCAAACATGCTGAGGGTACACTCAGCTCCATCATCCAGGTCATTAATGAAGATTTTGAACAGGAGTGGACCTAGTATTGACCTTTGGAGTACACTGCTAGTCACTGGTCTCCAAATAGACTTTGTGGCACTGGTCACCTCACTCTGGGCCTGGCCATTCAGCCAAGTTGCAGTTCACCTCCCTGTCTGCTCATCTGGCCCATGCATGGACAGCTTCTCTGTGAAGATCTATGGGAGACATTGTCAAAAGCCTTATGGAAGTCCAGGTAGATGATGTGCACTGCTCTCCCCTTGTCTACCATGCCAGTTGTTTGTCAAGTTTGTCAAGCATGACTTGTTCTTGAAGAATCCATGCTGACTACTCCAGATGACTTTCTTGTCTTCCATGTGCTTGGAAACGGTTTCCAGGATTAGCTGGTCCATCAGAAAAAATTTCTGCTCTTCAGAGCAGAATCTGGTCTCTCTTGATATCATACTTCTTTAATTTTTCTTTCTTCCTGTGTAAGTGTGTCGTAATTTCATGAACTGTTTTCATAGGTGCTGTTCTTGTCTTTCTTACCATTTTTATAGTCTCTTTTCCTGCAGCTGAACTCCCTGGTAGGAGTTACATGTTTTAATTTCTTGCAACTGTGATAATCTGATGGTTGGCCATGACTGTGAGCTGTTGGTGAAGGAAAATTTTTATTGACTGAAGTGTGTGTTTGTAGCATTGTATCATATAGGTTCTTTCTTGAAATATGTTGTACGGTCAGCTTTCTTCTCCCAGTTGACAGGGAGGAAATGGCAGGGAAACCCTGAGGTGATACTGGATATCTGGGGGGAGGAGGATGTGAAGGTACTAGATGGGCTTTGCACATGGTCAGCATAGCTTTGGCAGGGCTGATTGAAATGAGCTCTGCAAAAAGCCATGCAAAGAGCCCTCATTCAACCTACATAGGAAACCATTTGAGCGTGTCTGTATTACTCCCTTGGTCCTGAGATAACTGTTGTAGCTGGGCTTCGTGCTGCACCTGGATTAATAAACCTTTCTGGAACCTAAACCGGTAAATTTGAGTGGCTCTGCAGAAACCAGTGTGGGACGAGCATGGATGAGGCAGAGCCAGAACTAATAAACGCTGCTCATCTGAATTAGCTCTGAGGAGATGTAGCTCCAGGTTACTGATCAACTCATGGCTGAATTAGGACTAAAAGTGGTGTATAATTTTGTCCGTTTTTTCATGTAATTATTTAGCTATACAAAAAAAGAGTATCACTACCTACTATTTAATCCTTAATTTATTTTGAAATAAATGTAATTTTAAAAATAAGGATAGTCATAGAATGGTTAGAGCTGGAAGGGACCTTAAAGATCCTCTAGTTCCAACCCCCTGCCATGGGCAGGGACACCTCCCACTAGACCAGGTTGTTCAAAGCGCCATCCAACCTGGTCTTGAACACCGCCAGGGATGGGGCATCCACAGCTTCCCTGGGCAACCTGTTCCAGTGTCTCACCATACTCATAGTGAAAAATTTATTCCTCATATCTAATCTAAATCTACACTTTTCCAGTTTGAAGCCATTACTTGTTGTCCTATTGCTACATGTCCTTGTAAAAAATCCCTCTCCTGCTTTCCTGTAGGCCCCCTTTCAGATATTAAAAGGCTGCTATAAGGTCTCCCAGAGCCTTCTCTTCTCCAGCCTGAACAACCTAAACTCTCTCAGCCAGTCCTCATAGGAGAGGTGCTCCAGCTCTCTGATCACTTTTGTGGTCTGTGTTTCCCAGCCTGGAGGGGTGTATGTGGAGAAATCCTGCTTCACATTATAGGAAACTTCTGTTGAGACAGTACTTTTATGGAGAACTTTTTATTTGTGGTCAGTCCTTAGTTAAATAACCAATTGTTTGAATTACAAATGGTTACAAAATGAATTACAAATACAGCTTAGTATTCATAGTAGTGTGTAAGATGATGGTATAAGACTTTAAAGTGATTTGACAAAGAGCAGTCCTAAACTATTACAGAGGTTGTTAGGACTCGCTGCTAAAGTTGTTATTTTTCCTTTAAATAAAAGGATCATTCTAACAAGTCTTGTAGTCTGTATGCAGGGAAAGCTTCAGAGCAGAATCATGAGAAAAGCACTGAAGCACTTGGTGGTGGGTTTAAGTTCTCACAGTAACCATCTGAGCAGAAGGTGATCACGGGGTGATACTATAAGAGTCTGGAGACATCTGAGATTTACCTACTACGGCTTTCCAAAAAGTGCTACTCTTGAAGGAGCTGTGGCTCATATGAATTACTGACTTAAAAATCTCAGGATATTCAGCACATACACTGTAATTCTGTACTTCTGGCGGGGCTGTGGGTGTAAAGCAGAGTCCTCCTTACTCCACATTTCTGTGGCTTATTACATGGAAATTAAATCATCGCTTTTGCTTTCTTTTAGAGGCTTGCTTGCAGTCTTTTTCTCTGACTTGGTCTAAAGTCATTTATTGCATGCTGATTTTTGTTCTTTTGGTGCAAAGAACTTCTTGAATAAGAAGGAAAATGTGGGTATTTCAGCACACAGAGTGTGAATTTGAGTGTTGCTCTGCATCTTGAAGAAGTTGTGCCAGTATGATAGAGACAAAATCTACTTCATTTTCTGTGTTCTAGTATAATTTAGAATGGAATACATCAGCTTTAGCATCTGCATGTGTAGTGTACTGTAGCTGAGCATACCTGTATTTTTGACAGATTTCACTGAATTTTTCACTGAATTTCACTGAGGTTTTTTTTAGAGTTGGACCATAGAGATCTTCTAGTCCAACTCCCCTGCTGAAGCAGGATTGCCTAGAGCATGTTAGAGCATGTTACTCAGGACTGCATCCAGGCGGGTCTTGAAAATACTGAATTTCACTGAATTTTTTTTAAGAGTTGGAAGGGACCATAGAGATCATCTATGAGATGATGAGAGATGTTGCTATGGTACTTGCAAAATGCCGCTGGGGCATGTCATAAGAGTAACGTAAAGGATACTAGAAAAATGAAACAAAATGCAGTGACATATTCAAGAATAAGTGCTGTGGCTTAGAGCGGTAACCCCAGCCTCCTGTGCATCACAGTGCAGCGAAGTGAGTAGGGAGTTGTGGCTGCAGTTGTAAGCAGCGTATTGGCAAATGCAGTATCCCCAGTGGACTTCGTTTTTAGGTCTCTTCTGTTGTGTGTGGGAGTGGGAGGAAGGGTAAGTAAGTGGATAGGGACTAGCTGACTCTTTCACAGCTGGGCTCTAATTAAACCTTTTTGATCATAGGCTTCGAAATAGCGTGGTTCTCATCTTTGGTGTTCAGCTGTTACAGTCTAGCTGATGAGTGTTATAAATTTCAGTGACTAGTTACCATTTCATTAAGAAGCAAAAGCAGAAGAATGTGGAAGAAGGAAGAAGACAGAAGGGAGGGACTGTGATTTTCTGGAGTTAAACAGTCTTTACTCTGAGACTGCAGAAAATGGTACCAATAACTTGGACTTTGTATGTGAATAGAAGGAGCAAGAGCATTTTTGCCCTTTGGGGTGCACACACAACTACAAGCAGATTCCAGTTCTGATTTTGCTGTTGTCTCCAAAGAGCTGTATGACCCTGGGCAGCTTGTGAAGTTTTAGAAGCATTTATTTGCTTGATACCCTTGTAGTTTGTTTGCTTTTTAGGGTCAGAGTTTCAGGAAGATTAAACGCAAGTATAGACTGCATACGTCTCTGAACTACTTTTATAACTGATTTTTGTTCATTCTCAGTTTATATGTGTGCATGCAGATGCATGGTGTCTTCCTCCCCACACGTGTCTTCTGTGCTATAGTGTCTTGATCATACTTAGTTGTTTGAGTTTAGGCTCAGAAAGCTTGAGCATGTTTTGAACTCCGTGTCACATACTAAAATTTTCACGCGGATCAAAGCTGTAAGATATTTTTTACGTGGTTCACAGAGTCCCCAGAGCTTGAGATGCGATTCAGGCGTGGGAGGTGATTGTGTCTCCTGGTGTTTCTATTGCTCCAATGAAAGAAAAGGCTGCAGAGTCAGCATTGCTTGCTGTTTGGTTTCCTGCCCTCGCCGAGAGTCTGGCTTACACCGCAGCCAAAGCCACTCCATTTTCTCATCAGTCCCATGGCGCAGCCTTGGCATGGGAATGGTGCTTGGGTGCCAGTGGCCTCCTGTGGATCAAAAGCCACCGCCAGGCCACTCATGGTCTCTTTGAGCTACGTATTTGCCACATATCTGAAAATCATAGTGAATTTCTGCTGAATTTTGTGTCCAAATTGAAATATAAGAAAAATTGAGTTACTGTGAAGCACTGTGCCATAACTAGTCTGTGACTTAGTTTCACTATTTGAAAAATTAATCTAAACATGCACAGTAAGGGCCTTAGGGCTTATCTGGTGTATTTTGTTACATCCTGTGACTTGGAGGTGAAGACTGTAGTTTATGTATCTCAACTGACTGACTGGTTTGGGATTCTTGTATTTCCATAGGTACAACGTTGATCCTGGCTTGTACTGTCCATTTTTCTCTCTTGGGGCATGCATGGAAGGTTTGAACTCTTTGTTCAGTCAGCTCCTAGGAATCTCCCTGTATGCTGAACAGACACAGAGAGGAGAGATTTGGTCTGAAGATGTTAGAAAGTTGGTAAGTATTCTTGTTCCCAGCATCTGAAATGACAAAGGGAAGTTAGACAAGATGGTGTGTTCCTCTGAGTCATGAATCAAACTGTTTTTAAATTACTTAGGTACCTATCAAAAGCACACACTAGATGTCTAATTTTAGTTGAAGTTAGACCTCAAGGGCTTTATACTCTAAGTGCCTTGTATATGCTTGGTATTTTATGGCCTTTATAATCTGTCTCTGTGAAGGGTGCCTGAATCAGGAGCAGTTTCTCTGTTTGGAGATTACTGTGGTAGCTTTCAAGCTGTCCCTCTGAATGAGCCCTGCTAGTTTTTTTAGTTTCAATTTGTAGATGACTGTAGTCAATTAGAATGCTGTAGGTGCATATTCTAGCAGTCATGTGTCTGCCTCATTTTTTTATTCTGTATTCATCTTTACTTTGAGATTGGTTTTTACATCTTTATTTTTGCCCTCTCTTTAGGGGAGGGTAGAAATAAAAAAACCTGGGCAATAATTTACTCATCAGGTTCCCAGGTTCCTCTGTTGTCTTCCCTCCATGTATTCACTGCCACATCTGCTTCACTGCTCTTCTACCTCCAGGAAAAGCTGCTTTTCTTTATATCCTGTGGGTCAATTTATAATTACTCCTTAGTCTTTCTATTTATATTTCCATGGTAAATCAGCTTCAGTTACTGTTGACTTCTCTGAAGTCATTTGGGGGCTACACACAGTCCTACTTTTAATACTAATCTGTGACTAATTAGTTTTGAGTGAAATGCAGGAATGACTGTAGTTTGAGAGACAAGTTGTGAATCATATATATTTTTTTTTCCATCAGAAAATTGCCATCAGATTTTGTATTACTTATTCACAGTTTATTTATTTATCATTTATTCATTATAAATCTTTGGATTAGAATACCATGTCTTCAATTTACACATCTTATCAGTGCTTTCACTGTGGAAATGATACTTTTTTTTTCCTTCAGGCTGTTGTTCATGAAACTGAAGGTTTGCTAGGATACATCTATTGTGACTTCTTTCAGCGACCTGATAAACCGCATCAGGTAACACTTATGATCTGATTCCAGCGTGGGTTTTATTTGAGTAATGACTGTAGTGTTAGGACGTTTATGTTCAATGTAAGTTTAGTAAAAGTTATCTCTATTTAAAATAATTTAAATTTAAACAGGGAAAATCTGTAACTTCAAATGTGGTTTTAGGTAAAATACTTTCATGAGTAACCTTTCATTTAAAAAACATCACCTAATAAGCTAAACTCAAACTCTTTGTTTTACAGAACGACAGGCACTATGAAATGTCATAGAACTGTTTAGAGAAATGGTAGATTTTTAAACACCTATTTTCTTTATTAGCTTAATATATAACTCTGTTTTTCTAAGATTTCACAATATACTAGGAGTGTTATGCAGAATATTTGATAAAGAAGTTACTGCTGAAGAATGAGAAGTTATGGATTTAGCACATGAGTAAATTTCTTTGAGCTAGTGATATTTTTTAGAAAAATTGAGAGGTTTTGATAATTCTAAAACAAAAAAATAGTAAATTTTATTTTCTAAAAGCAACAGAGTCTTTTCTTTATGAAATACGGTAGTTTTCATATGAGTATGAAGCAAATAATAAAAATGGAGAAACAGTGTGCTGCCATTGAACAACACTTAATGATCATTGAATGCAACCTGTATAACTTGGGATGTGTTTAGGTTTGGTTTAATAGTTTAAATTTAATTTAATCATTTCATCATTGTTTTAATATCATTGATATAATGACGTTGGCTGCCTATATGTTTGCTTTTATCTTGGAAAGGATTGTCACTTTACTGTTCGTGGAGGCAGGCTACGGGAAAATGGAGAGTACCAGCTGCCTGTAGTTGTTCTTATGCTTAGCCTGCCCCATTCAACGAGGGGTGCACCAACGCTACTGAGTCCTGGCATGATGGAGAATCTCTTCCATGAAATGGGACATGCTATGCATTCAATGCTGGGAAGAACTCGGTACCAACATGTCACTGGTGAGAAAGTTAGAATAGTGATTTTTGTTTGTTTGTTTTAGTTAGAAGTTTAATTTCTAGAAGAAGGGAGTAGATTATCTAAAAACCAACCAAACAATATTTGAATATTCTTCTTCTCCTAATAGGCATTTGTATCTCTTCTTTCTGTACTGCTTATCTTTGTTCTAGTGGTGGTACCCACTCTTGCAAGTTGGCTTTACGTGGAGTTTCTAATAATGGAATAGCTGGAGGATTGAAAATAAGTTGAGCTAAGCTTGTACCTAGTATAAAAGTACAGTGAATCCTGGGTTGGAATTACTTAGGAAGTTGAATTAAGAAATTTAGTAAAATAGTGCTTGCAAAGAATATACACTGGCAATATGGAAAAATCTGTAAAGCCTGGCCTTTTCTGGCTGATTCTGATTAAAGCGAAGTTGATAAATTAAAAGCATATTGTATTGACAGGCATGATGAACTGGTAGGCCTTTTTATCATACGTAAATGAACATGAATGAACATGCAATCACAGATTAGTGGATGCACAGAAAAGGAATATTGCTGTTTTTCATTTAGTCCCTCTTCTCAAGGAGTGGCAATGAGTGTGTTAGTTGACAGCTCGCAGGCTGCTGTGGCCTTCTGCAGTTGTGGCAAATGGGTCAAAGACATGTTCTGGCTACAGCTGCTTGGTATGCTACTTTTCTTACCTGCAGACAACTTGGTATATCCTCTTCTATAATAGTGTACTGGAAATCCCATTTGCAGTAGACATTTACTTACTGAAAAAACCCCACACAACCAGGCAGATGAAATTGTAGCTCCCTTGACTGAAAGATTTTTTTTAATGTTTTACTATTTTTATATTATGCTATTGATACAAAGGGGAGACCATGGTAGAGTTATGTGTTATCAACAGATAATTTGCACCTCGTGACAAAGTGTTCTTTCTTAAGTCTTCCACTTAAAATTAAAATAGACTGATCTGTTTATAAGTATGTCACTACTGGACATTGCTAAAATGAAGACTGTATATGCTCTTTCAGTATAAGCTCTGTGTACTCCTGTTAACTGCTCTCCCACACTCCTTCCACTCAAATAGTATTGCTCATCTTGACCTCCAGAAGTACATATATGCCCAAAGTAACTGCTTTGATTGGGTTCTCCTCTTGTGGTGAATCATATGCATCTGCATGTCAAAGTCTTCAAGGGGCAGGAAATGGCTAATTTTGAGGCTCAGACTTTCCATGAGCCCCTGTGTATGGTTTCAGCGTGTCCTTAGCTCCGGGCAATCCTGCCTCCCAGAGGATTTCACTCCAGATCTAGC
The DNA here is from genome assembly GCA_033628505.1 of Tringa tobata. Taxonomy (NCBI): domain Eukaryota; kingdom Metazoa; phylum Chordata; class Aves; order Charadriiformes; family Scolopacidae; genus Tringa; species Tringa tobata. The sequence continues at coordinate 1,457,793 of JAHREE010000075.1, forward strand.
ATTGCAAAAGCAGCGTCAGAGGTCAGTTGCATTGTTTCTGCAGAGAACTCTTTTTTTTTTAGGGTTTGGAATGTGTGACAATCAAAAGGCTCATCCCAGGGCTGCCTCTTAGGGGCCATCTGCCCTCAAGAGGCACTAGGATGGCAAAGTGTCAAAATGAGATGACTACAGGCAATTGTAAGAACCAAAAATTTGACATTCTAGTTGAGATGACATCTTTCCTACTTTCCCCCTTTTCTGATTAACATTCCCAAATATTCAGGAAGCCATTCTGCTGCTAACAGGCACAAAACTTGGATAATACTATACATTTTTGACTTAAGATGTGTTTCTTTTTAAGGTAATCTGTCATTTTACTATATGCATATTCTGTGATTGTTTAATGCATACTTATGCATTATGGAGTATTGTATAAGAACTGAATGGCTGGATACTGCAGTGATTGAAGTAAAATGCAATTCAGAAGTACACGGTGCAGATCATGCATTTAAAAAGTACAAATAGAATTTATGCTGTCAAATGGGTATTTCAGCAGTGGTGGAGGAACAGCAGTAGAGTTTTATGTCTTAATGCAGAGCTACAAATAGCTAATGCATCTGTGAAAGGGGCAAATATGATTTGAAATTACATCAGAGGTGTATCTAACAGGAATAAGTATTAGAATGATTAAGAAAATACTGGTGAAACCTCATGCAATGCTTGGGCATGGTTATGTTTCTTGGGTCTGAAAGGTGAATTCAAACTGAAGCAGGTGCAGAGAGGAGCTACAGTGGATGCTTTTAGACTTTATCTTGCCTTTGGATAATGATGGCTGAGAGAGAATATTGTTTCTCTCAATATAGGAGTTAAAAAACAGTGCAGGAAATGTTCTTTATACTAAAAAGCAATATTGGTTTGAAAACATAAAAGTATGAAGAGATTATGAATTCAGATTAAAAATGAGAGAGAGATTTGTAAAGATCAAAGGAGTGATCTAAAAAAATAGTCTTCAAGAAAGAGTAGTAGAAGGAAAAACTGTACTTACGTTTAAGACTAGTTTTGAATGTTGACTTTGTCTCTAGCAGACAGGGATGGACGTGATGACCCAGTGGGTCCGTTATTAAAGCAGCAACTTGTAAATCCCTAACTTTACTATATAAATTAGAAATGCAGCTTTGATTTGGTGATATGTTACGCTTCTTAATAGCTTCCATTTTGTTGGGTTCTGATAGAGTAAATAAGGTTTTTGGGAAAGTGCTTTTTGAAAATACAAACTGCTAAAATATTACCTCATTGCACTTAGGACATGTCTTCAATCTGCAAAAGTGTTCCTTGGATGAATGGCTTCGTATTCTAAAGTAAAGTTAATATAAAGCATAACTAAGCTCAGCAAACAGATGGAAGCTAAAAATTGTAACAGTGAATAGGATTAAGGCAGAGTTTTATTTACATTGTAGTTTGATTTAGGTTTAGGACACTTAAATAGATTTGGTGTTTCATGTAGGGCCAGTTTGGCTGCAGTCTGGTTTAGTTTAAAAAGGGTGTGATCCAGAGCTTTATAAGGTGCCTCACCCAGCTGTTCAAATATTTTGTTTTACTTTGTGATTTATAGTAAAATGTGTAGGATTATAATGAAGCTTTTCTGGCAATATGTACAGTAATGCTATGGAAATAAAATATTGACTTAATAAAGGAAAGAATATTAAAGTTCACTAAAAGTCCAAACCGAAAGCTGCAAAACCCTTTGGGAAGAGTTAACTATTTGTGTTAATGAAAATAGCAAATGCTAATGTGTACAATTATTCTGCCTCTAGGAACCAGATGTCCTACTGATTTTGCTGAAGTTCCCTCAATTCTGATGGAGTACTTTGCAAATGACTATCGAGTGGTTAATCAATTTGCAAGGCATTATAAAACGGGACAGGTAGGAAAAATTTATATATAAAATATTGAAAATGGGACTAAGTGTTTTCAGGAAAAGAATCACATTTTCGTGTGTTATTTTTTAATAAAGTTTGAACTAGAAGTAAACAATGGATAGAAATTATTTTAGTGTTATACTTTCAATTTTTCAGAAAAAAATGTTAATATTCTTATTGCAGAAAAGCTGTAAAGAAATGACAGATACCTATATCTGAGGTTCCAATTACATATTTAAAACTTTCAGCCTTTTTTTCTTACAAAGGTTGTATAGCTTCTACACTACACAAATCTAGTGTAGTACGTGAACAACTTCAGTGTGCATCAAGTTTTGATGTGGAACGTTTTAATTTAATTACAGGTAGGTTATGACAAAAATAGTGATGTGTCATTGAACTGTCCAAAGTCTGTCTTAAAATAAAGTTCAGGTATCAAGTCATGGAAAGAAATGTAAAAGATCTGCAGTGTTTAAAAGCTCCCACATTTAGCACAGTGTGGTGTAGTGTTTGAAATATTTTGTGATGAAAAGTGTACTGCTTTTTTAAGGATGAGATTAGGATTAGTTAGGTTCTAGCAGTAATAAATCCCTGCATTGAAATTCTGATCCCATTTTTTTACATAAAGCTATTCTATGCCAGTCTTCTGCAAAGGTCTACTTTCTATGGGAAATTTAGAAAACAATGCTCTTTGGAACAAGGTGACTTTTGGCGGTTCCTTTAATGCATGGCAGCAGAACATGATTTGGATTTGTACAGCCATTACAAATATACAAACCAGTAAACAATAACCAAAGACCTTTTTCGAGTGCTTTTGATTGAGGCAAGCTTCAGTGTACTCGGATGTGATGGTTGAAGAATAGACTACCCAGCAATGCAAAATCAAGAATGCCTCTCCAATTGTGTAGTGTTACACTCCACTGAAGCTTTTTATCCACTCCTAGGCATTCTGTATATTTCAGTATTATGAAAATGGAATTATGTTTGTCTCCATTAAACAGAAAACTATGTTGCTTAACTTCTATTTTAATAGATACTGGCAGAGAAATTTGCTCTGTAAATCTGTTTTCTGTTGTTGTTGTTGTTACAGAGCAATCATTTCTGTAGAACTGATTGCACTAAGAAAGTCTCCTTGAAACCTGGGAGTTAAAAGTACTCGGTTCAGGAGTGTTCATCATTTATATGTTTGAGTCCACATACTGAGATACTGCTTTCTGGGGTTCTCTATAAAGTTCATGTAGTGTTTAAACATTGTGGAGTTAATCTGATTGCATATGGGTTCAGAGAATGATCTTGACTAAAACATCTGAAAAAGATTTGTGGAACATTATTTATGGCTTTGTATTTTCAAAATGGCTTAACAAATCTAAACCATGTTTAGTTGCAGTGCAAAAGCTAAGAACCAGACGCTGTGTCACATTTGGCATTTCCATAAACTTCTTCTGTTTATTGGTGGTGAAATCTTGCCCTTTCAGACAGCAATTGGCAGAGTTTTAATGTAGAAATTCAGTCTTGAAAGGGGCAAGAATGGATTATGCTAGAAATGAGAAAAAGAGCCTGAAACTGCTGTGTGGCTTTTGAGGGCTTTAGAGAGCTTCCTTTTAATTGGTTTTGGTTTGGGTTTTTTTTTTCTTTAAATTTAGAAGGTATTTTTAAGACATTATCCAACATATGTAAATCTGCTTTTGCTTATGTTGGTTCATCTAAGCTAGTTTTAAGAATCTGATATCATATTTCCATATTTGAAATTTAAATACAAATAGATCAGAGTCATCTTTTCTGTTCTTGAAATTCAGTGATTATTACAGCAATTACTTTTTTCTGTTGTGTGTATGTTATCAAGTACTTTGAACAGAAAATCCCAGGTCTCTTAAGCCTTTTGGGGCTTATCTTTTCTGTGCTGGTTCCCTGACTAATATTTTTGGTGGAAAATAGAAATTTGAATCAACATTTTCTTCTCCAGTTTTTTAGTTACTTGAAAGAATAATGAATCCACTTTACCCCCTTTTCAAAGGGAAGTAAGGAAGGTGGGTGAAACAGTTTAAATGTGAAATTTGTAAAACCATTTCATCCAAATATTGTTCCGTCTGAGAACTTCCTTCAAGTTTCTTCTTATAAATAAAGAGACCGAGTTTTTATGTGCGAGAAGACTCTTTCCTGCAACAACTACATCAACGTAGCTCTGCTGAATGTTGACAGAAGGATGGTTTTTTTAGTGACCTAGGTTGTTGAGGAAGCAGCGTAGATAATTTCAAAAAGCATCCTTCTTTCAGCATTGCTGCATCTGTGCTATAGTTTTTGCATGTGAACTTAAGGTGATGTCATTTTTAACACGGCTACTGAACATATTTACATCAGAAAAACTTGGTGGCATAGTCTCAGGTTACAACTGCCCTTGCCATAAAATCCAGTTGCAGAAGGACTGGTCCTGAGGATCCCCACTTAGGATCAGTGCTTATGCTTATGGGAAGGGGAAAGAGGTATTGTTTTGATTATTAAAACATACGAGCCGTGGAAAACTGGTTTTTAGTAGCATTGCAGAAAAAAGATTGGTGGGCAATCTTTCAAAGCTGAGAATGCATTATGCATATATATCTTGAGGATCTGCTCCAAAATATCTTGAAGATTATAGAAAGCTTGTCTCTGCTTTCTGTGCATTTTGGATGCTTGCGCTGTTGAGCACTGAGGAACGAAAAAGCTTGCAAGCTCTTCTGACAAAAGAAGCAAGTCTTGGGAATGTAGTTCATAAAGCTGGCCAGCACAAAAATATTTGTTCCGAGAAAGTAGCAAACCTAGTTTTCCTTTCATCTCAAAGATAACTCAAAACAGAAAAACTTTGAGGGGAAAAAAAGAGAGAGACTGTGTTAATTAGTCACTCAAGTTGAATTACTCAGGTAAGCTCATAAAGTCAAGCTATACCAAAATGAGGTTGTAACAGTGCTTAATCAGACAATCTGCTGCATGCGTACCATTCAGTATCACTGAGTTTGTTTGTTTAATTTCGTTTGTTAAGTGCACAGATATGTGATAGGTCTGTTGAGCTAAATCATTTTAAGTTTGTGTGTCTTTGGAGGCTCTCTTGAGCAAAGGCCAGTATTTCAGCTGTTCAAATTTGAACTGACTTCATTTTTCACAGAGATGGAATTACAAAGGCACTATTGTATTAGCATGATTACAAGAATAAGCCCGCAGATAGTAAACAATTGTAACATGTCATGGTTACTTCATAGCAGTAAGGAGTTAAGTGTGATTTGGGACACAAAGAATTCTGTTCTTTTAGCTACCCTGGCAAATATGCTGAAAAATTCATGCCAAGATCTTAAAGTCACTTAATAGAGAAGGATGGAAAAGTGGAACCCAAAGTAAAGCATGTAGTGTTTAAATTAAAAAAAAAAACAGGAATGGTAATTCAATTAACATAGTTTTAGTCAAAGCTCTGTGAAGTCTTTCTTTGAGAAGAAGGTTGACAGTTTGATTCTGGTTTTATCGGAGAGCTCATCTTTCAGGATAAGTAGGATAATCCTGCTGATGCAATTTTGTTCTTCACTCAGCTGCTTATTAAGGGGCTGTATGAGATTGTAATGGAGCAAGGAGAAGTAGTTTCTATTGCCTAAAACAGTACATCTTCCTCAGTACATTCAAGACCTCAGCGTATCTGTATGCCCGACATTCACAGAAACAAACTTGAGAGAGAAGTGGTGATCTTTGAAAAACCCTCTGGAGTCTAATTTTAGTTCCCTGAAATCTTAAATTTTAAAATCCCAGAGGTGCTTTGGGAAAAATATGATCTACTTTTTATTATTCTTTCCATTTAATCTAATTTTGGCAGTGGTTTTTTGGTGCCAAATTCTGCTTGACTTGTGAATTATTAAAACAACACAATCTTTGAGCCAGATCAGCACTGATAGATTTAAACAAAGGAACATTTATGTCTTTCTTCTGTGCCTTTTTCTCAATAGGTATTGACATAAGAATGATTTGTAATTTCCTGTTGATTTTAATCTGCTCAAACAGTAGAGCTTGATCTTCAGGGCAGAGTAGATCTACATTGTTTCATATTCATATGGCTGCAAAAAAGATAAAAATATTTTCTCGGAGGCTTTTGGTATTATTTACATTTTACTTGGTCTCTAGAAGGTGGTGCTAAGCCGTCTCTTGTGCAGAGAGAGTTTAATACATTATTAATGATCATTCTGTGTCTCCCCTCAGGAGTTCGATTTAGAATAGATGCTTGTAGCAGAACATAAGGAAGAAACGGGTGAATGCAGAGGCTGCCTTTTCAGCAGTCTTCTCCAGTTTGAGGTCAGCTATTTACAGTACAGTCAAAAGAAGGCAGGACTTTCTTGGGTGGAGAGTCTGTAAGAAATGCTTAGCTCTGAACTGAGAATTAGACCTGCATGAGTTGTTTCTTGAGCAGGGCTGTAAGTGACCAACTCTCCCAGGGAGCGTACAAAGTCTGTCTGCATCGCCCAACCTTGCTGCTCTCTGCCCCAGTGAACTGCAAACTTGGATTTCCCAATTCAGTTGAGGATCTGTGGGTCTGTGGTTTACAAAAATGACAATTAGAAAAGGCTTAGTGCCTTTTGTTCTATTTATTTTGTGTTCCAGCTGAAAGTCTGTGCTCATAACTTTTTCTTACCATCATTTAATATAGCCCAAATATAAAATTGAAAATCCATTATGTTGAAAGAGCTGGTTTGACCTTACTGGTAGGAGTGCTCTTGGCTTTAACAATCTTAAATTATAACTGTGTAAAATGTACATATTTTCTGTTGCCAAGCTTTTGGATGTTCAGCTTTCTTAACGCGGACAAATTACAACTTAAGAATTCCCATCCAGTTTTCTCATACTTTACTGTATCCAAAATACAGGTGCCCCTAGAATAAATCAGTTTTATTTAATTCCATACTGCACTACTTCAGTGGGGAATGAAAGCCTCCAAAAAGCTGCCAAAATTTGCTAGTCGGTTTAGTGCTTAATAACAAATTCTGGTCAAAATTCTATAGTTTTCCTTTCACAAGGGTTTCTTGTGTGACAACTGAAACTGTATTATTGCAAACCCACATGTGCTTTAGTTCCAGGATGAAAAGTCATTGAAGTGCATGCCTCACTCTATGTAAGAGGATGAAACAAGAGATTTTCACAGAGCCAGGAGAAGAATTGCCCAACCAAACATACTTTTTACCATTTGTAATTTATTTCTATGTTGCTTCTTGCCTTAATAACTTTTTTACATAATTAGGTCATATTTTGAACGATACTAAGTCCAGTATGGAAGCTCAAGGTAGTCAACTACTAACACCTTCATTACTATGGATAACTGCCCATTTACTCTCACTTACCCTAGTAGTCCAAAATCATCATGTAATTTGAAACAGAATTTTTGTATTTGAGAAGGGTAAATAGTGGCCTAACAAGGGTATACTGTAGGGCAGACTTCATGTTCATTGGTTCATTCTTCTGTGTTGAAATTTAACAGCTGTGCACATTTATAACAAGCGAAATAGTGGGGGGTGTTCTATCCCATTCTTGACCCAGCTGACATTTGTCTTGGAGAAGAAGTTACAAGCCTTGGCAAGCTACTGCATGAAACAGCTGTGCAATTTGAGAGTTTTTCTTATCTGCTTCAAATTCCGGATTCCACAAAGTTCATTGATAACATTTTCCTCACTTATGTGTAACTTCTCTGGAGTTGTTTTTTTATTCTGTGAACATTAACATTGTTTGTCTTGAAGTCATATCATTTGCACAGAATCTAAACATATGGCCCTGCCATCAGGATCTGTAGACTTTCATGTATTATTTCTTAAACGCTTCAACACACTGTAAAAGTGTAGGTATGCTTTTAGAGTTCAGTGTGATACCAAACATCTGTATTACATTGTACAACTTGTAGGAACTTTCTTAATATTTTAGCAAGAACCTAGTTATTTTAATCATATTTAATGTTTGGTTAATGAAACTGCTAGCAAAAAGAAAGCTTACTAGGAAAGACATCTATGGAAAAGCTTCAGGAAGCAGTGGAAGAAGTGTAAGGTCAAGCATTCATATACAGATATTCTTAAAAAACTGGCATTAAAAAGTCTTTGGATGTACTTGTAGATGCCTGGATAGAAAGTCAAAAAGAGTTTGCTTAATGACTTGAAAAATGTCTCTTTCAACCTGTGGTGGCATGGATAATTTTATTGCCATAAATGTGGAATAAATTCAACTTTGTTAAAAATTTCAAAGGGTAGATATTTACTGTTCAGTATGACCAAACTGAAGGGTTAGGCTGGAAGGCCTGATGCTGTCCCAGTTGAAGTTATGAAAACCCCACCAGCACAATGGGAGTTACGTGGGCCTCTGTGTAAATCTAAGTGAACTATGCTCAAACACCAACAGAAGAACCTGCTATTATATCTGCTTTTGAAGATTAGTCAGAATGACCTGGGAGGACTTTAACTGCCCCTTGTGTTCTTTATCTCTAAGATAGTCATAATACTTTTAACAGGCATTTAGGGAAACACAGGATCAATGTATAGAAAAATAAACATTGAGACTTGGTGATTTCTTGATTGCTATGTAAATTACTGATGATATCTTAATTGCCCATTTAATGCTTTGTTTAGCAAATGAGATTTCCTTCCTCAGTGCAAAGCACTTCAAATATGTTTTTATTACCACCAGGAGTGTGTTTTTTAATTGCATCTTCAGCCTTTTCTAGTAGTAAGCATACTATTTATAAATATACAACAATACTAAATATGTTCTGACTTTTTTTTTATTCAAGCCACTACCAAAAAACATGGTGTCAAGACTGTGTGAGTCCAAAAAGGTGTGTGCTGCAGCTGATATGCAACTTCAGGTATGTTCTTTGCATTCTAGTTTCTACTCTCTGTTCATCACTTACAGAACATACTTTAATTGTTATAATTTTAGTAAAATTTTATTTTAACATAGACACATCATCTAACTATATGCCAATTAGTGAAAATGCATCCATTTTGATATTAATTTTCATATTTGTTTTTATGAATATATTCTGTGCTGTCTGCTTAAAGCTGAATGTCTAAACCCGTAGGAAAATATATGTGAAACCCACAGCTTTTGAAAATGGTTGCATTAGCAGAATTCCCAAATGTGGTTTAAGACTGAGTTCTTAAATTAATGGAATCATTTAAGGAGAACTTGCGGTAGAGGAAGTATTGTCTACCTTTGGATCATTAAAGTTTAGGAGGACTGAGAGAATTGGGCCACCTTAGTAAAATCAAACCAGCTCTTTTATTTACTAGAAATGTGATTTCTATTATTACTAGAATGTGATTTGAGCTCCCTGTCTTCTGCAGCTCCAGTACGAAAGCGGCAATTTGTTACTGCAAGGCTGTAAGACTTCTCTCTCACTTTTAGGAGCAGTAATTAAATTCATAAACCTTTATTTTCTGTGGGTAGATGTGCTGGTCAGTCATTCCCATAAACAAACCATCACTATTGCTTTTCTTCAAAGGAAGTAAAGAAAATCAGGCTTCTATCTAAAATGTGTATTTAGTTTTTTTTCAGTCCTGCAACAGCAGTTCTCAGATGTGAACAGTAGCATTAGCATCCAGCCAAGTTTTTTTACAGTGAGAGTTTGGCTGCATTTGGAATGCTATAAGTTTCTGCTGTGTGATTTTTGTGATTTTGTTTTCTTCTTTGTTTTGCCTTAAGCCAGATGTGTATAATTTTTCTTTTTACAGTTGACCTAGTGTTTAGGTGAGTTAACTCTGCTAGTACTTTAATAAAGGGTAGACATTATTTTTGAAGTGTGGAAAGAAACAAATTTAAAGATCAGATCTATGTAATTCTTCACTTTGAAAAGTGCCCAAATGGTTGCAGCCATGTCTACAAACATGACTTGTGCTGGTTAACTGCAGTTGATTTAAAAGAAAAACTTAGTTAAATATTTGCAGTTTGCTCTGTGCAGTTATTTATAGTGTTTTAAACCTAATCAGACTACTAGAGAGTGGACCTGCAAATGTATACGTGTCAGTTACACTAATCAAAACCAGACTTAACACTGTTTTCAGTGTATACATATATTTTTCATTGGTTAAACTTAATGGATTCTTGAATTAAGCTTTCAGTGCAGCGCTGGCAGTCAGTGGCCAGCGTTGGCTGTGCAGGAGGTGTGAACAAGGAGGGTGCTGCCTGTGCCTATACCTCTGTGACATGAAAATAACTGTGCCCTCTCTGCAGGTCTGATTTTGGAGTGCACGCTCCTGGCTCTGAAAGGTTCTCGTATAGAGATAGCTGAGAATCCAGAAAGAATATGGGCAAGAGTATAATTAATTCATACAGGAGGTTTTTTGGGGAAAAAAAACCCCCACAATTCTGCATTGAAATAAAATTTATACTGAAAATGCTTACTGATGGAGTCCACCAAGACAGAATAGTTTTCTAATGTACAGACTAGTAACCTCCAAACTGATAATCAAGTGCTTTCACATGCAGCCGTTCTTTTCTGGTGTGTCCATAACAACTATGTATAGATCTGACAGATTTCCTTTCAACTTTTGATATGCATTTGCTATAATCTTATCAAAGTTTGAGACCAAATTGACACTGTGTGGGTTAAATGGTCTTGGATACCAAGAACACTTCAAGTCACAGATACATTAACAAGTGAAATGGCCTCCCTCTCCTGTGGAGGGGGGAATATCATTCTCCAGAAAGAAGTCAAGGGGGGATCACTGCATTGATCCCGTGGGGTGGGCTGTGCAATCACCCCTGCTGATGTTGGCCCTCAGCTGCTCTTGGGGTCTCTGAAGGGTCCGTCCTGGAGTGACTCCAGACCCCAGGAACTTTAGAACTGGGGAGAGAACACCCACTTCTGGTGGGCTCAAATTCCTGCGGGCACCTAATGATTGACTGGTGCTGGCAACGATGCAGTGATTAAGCAGGCTGCTTGCCCTCAAATTACTCTTGTGTAACTAATGTTCAACCAGTCTGAACCCATGCCAAATGACCACAATGCCACACTGAAGAATATTATTCGTTTCCTACTTTCAGCACCATGTTTTTGGAGATTCCAAATGTAATAGCCACATAAGTATGCACTCATTTCAAAGACACAGCCTGGCAGAGCCATTCTGTTTATTCGTTCGGGAAAAATGCCGCAGAGAAGTTGACTGCATGACAAATATAAAGTTCATACATTTCTTTGTAGAAGTGTGTATTTTTACTTATGCGGTTTTAAAAATATAATAATTCATTGAAGAAAAACATATATTTCAATCTGCAGATGCCAAAGTATATATGTACTGCTAATGTATATACCTGAAGAAACTGTGACTCTAATACCTTTCTGTCAGGCTTTGCAAGTATATTCTGTATTGACAACTCAATGCTATGTAAGCCATATTTGACCTTTAAATGAAAGAAAAATGCTTGCAAATTTTCCAGCAGCGGGGAAACTGCCTAAAGGTTCTTTTGTGGTCTGTTCAGAAAATAAGTCTATTGGTATGTGAAAATAAGAAATTATTCTTGTTTTTTGTCATAACTGCAATAGCTCTGCATTTTCTCCCAGCTCATGTAATTAGTTACTCAAAGAGGAAGAACAGGAGAATCCATGCATCTTCTCATAAGGCTTTTGCCATGCAGATTGAATCCCAGATTCTTTCTGTCAGTAGTGACTTCACCAGAAAGTGCATAACGGTTTGCATATTAATGCTCTTAAGCAGACAAGGAGCTAGAAAGAACTGGAATGAAGTAACACTAGTAAATACTAATGTCAGTGCAAAATAGAGAGACGGTTTGAAAATAGATAATTATTTGATGGCCTTTTTATATTTTTAGGTCTTTTGGGAAATGTGTTTTACTGAAATTAGAATTGATCTAGCTACCGCTTAATATTAAGTGTTAGCATGCTCCTCAGCACTATCACCTACAATCCTGTGGTCCTGGGATGTGTCTCCTTTTTCCATTTCAAAGGGCTGTGTAAACACACAGAACTGTGGTTTGTAGATGGGAATGCTTATGGCTATAAAGTTCATCCAAGTTTATTTTCAGGGATGGTGGTTTTGTTTTTTTTTTTTTAATGCTGCTGTCCAGGTGGCCTGGCTCATAGCTTTCTTCCCATGCTTTACATGTGCCAGGATCGGCAGAAAGCTTGTAGCTGGCTTCAGTGACTCATTTCCCTAGTACCACGTTGTTCTTTCAGCAGTCCAGTTCACTGGCCTTCAGCGGACATTTCCCCACTGCCTAGCTGGGAATTGAGCTTTTGCTCCAGCTCCCTGACCACAAGCTACTTAACTCCAAGTTTTACTTTAGAGAAGGTCCACTGCTGTGCCGTCCACTCCATCTTGTGAGGAATACTGAAGAGCAACTGCAAACTGGTCCTAAGACAGCTGGGACACTGAAAAAAGAGAGTCAAAGCTGGGCTGATGCAGGATGCTAAAGTCAGATGCTGAGGTTCCTCATGTTTGGTTTGGGTTTTTTGGAGAGGAAAGGGACATCAGTGTGAAATGACACCTGCAGAGTCGCAAAGGCTGAGGGTGACAGGAGAAAGTGAGTTTTCTAGGACTGTTACATCAGCTAATTTTCAGATCTGTTCATGGTACTTACTGTTGGTAATATTCTCAGTCACCCTTGCTACCATAAATGCTGTAGCTTTTGTTAAACTTTGTTAAAAATGAATGGGGATTCTTCAAACCAGCTCTGAGGATGAAAAGTACAAGCAAAGGCATTGTGAAGCCTCTTTCTCTTATAACAGTAAAAAAGTATCGTAGTTTTTACAATCTAGTATAGGTTTTTCTTTAGATTTTTAGTTTTTCATATTATCAATGTAATGATGGAAAAGTTAAAATACTTCTGCCAGGGGAGGTTCAGATTGGATATTAGGAAAAATTTTTAGACTGAAAGGGTTATTAAGCATTGGAATGGGCTGCCCAGGGAAGTGGTTGAGGCACCATCCCTGGAGGTATTTAAAAGACGGGTTGACATAGTGCTTAGTGACGTGGTTTAGTGATGGTTTTTTTATCAGTTATGTTGATGGTTGGACTAGGTGATCTTGAAGGTCCCTTCCAACCTAGACGATTCCATGATTCTAAGTTTGGTTTTAAAAAGTGAAGTACTTATTATTGTTTGCCATTGGTGCAGTGTCTTGATGGCATTGTCCTCTGAACAGACGTTTGCTGCCTACTCTGGGTTTGTAGATGGGCCATGTAGATGCTTCCATCTCTTGTTCAGTGTTGCTGTCAGGGAGACAAAACTTGCAATGTCATCAATAACTGTGCAAGTGTCATTAATGATTGTGCAAGTGTACGTCTTGCTGACCTCTTTTCTCCTTTATTAGCTATGCAGGAAGCAGGCAGAAAATTCAGGAGCAGCTCCTGCAAGTCATCCCTTCTTCACCCCTCTCCTTATAACCCTCAGTTTATCTTGAAAAAAATCAATTTTCACATTTACCATTTGTCAACAAACACCGTCAAAGGATTCACCAAGATTCTGGATGTCAGAAGGCAGTTTATCCAAACAGAAGGAGTATGGTCCTTTAGAAACAGTCACAATTTTGGTGAAAGTATCTGTTATATACAGCCCCCCCAAAATAAATGCTAAATTCTGATAAAATGTTAAAGAGTTCAGAATGGTTTTGTACCCAAATTTCATAATAAAGTATCTTTCCACAGGTTGAGGGGGTTGTGTTACTCAGATTGTATAAAACATCTATCTCCATGGGTGGAGAATGCCTCCAAATGGCCTTATCTCCATAAAATGTCTGCATTTTGTGGTCATAATTCCTAAAACTGTGTGTTTATCTCATTGGGAAAGCTACTGCAGTGTCCTTGAGAGTGTGACTGGGCTGAATCTCTAGCCAAATTATTGGCTTCATCCCTTGCACAAAAGCTTTTTGAGGCTTCCCACTGTCAATTTTCCTGTGAAACATGCCTACCACAGGATGGCCTGACCTGAACACTTTTGCTTAAATATCTGGATCCACCAAACTTCTCAAAAATATCTTGTGTTGCACAGCAGTGGGTGTCCTTCTGCCTTTCCTGCACTTCCACAGAGTAAGAAATCTTCATATTAAAAAAAAAGATGCTGCAGGTTTTTTCAGTGAAGGCACGCACTCCTTGGCACAGTCTTCCATCCATGCCTTTTTCATGTTTGCTGTTAAAGTGTCAGATCCTCTGCTTTGCCGTCTTTGCTTGAAAAGTCTTTTTATTGGTGCTGCTTTCTTCATCTTCAAACACCTCAGTAATTTAGTCATGCACCTGTGTTCTGATGTAGTTCACACGCTTCTGCACAAAAATTGCCTGTGAACCAGCTCTTTCTCTGGCAAAGTACCCTCCTGCCGCAGTGTGATCTCAGGCTAAGCTTCATTGCAGCAGTTTATTGCTCTGACTGTGAGAGCTAAAAAAAAGGAAGCATCTGCCTTAGTACTGCACTATTTGAGTGCTCTGGCAGAAACTCAGGGGCATCGGTGGCTCCGTGTGCAGCTTCTTTAGTTCACTGCCTGGGCTGTAACTTGCACCTACAGGTGTGATGTGTTCTCCTGGCCGCATGCACATGTCTTGGAATAGCTTATTTTGCTGTGTCCACTCAAATAACTTTAAGTGTTTTTATTAAATCTGTTTTAAAATATTCTTTTTGAAAAGGAGAGTAGCTAGAGGGCTTTAGGGACAGGTCTTAATTTTATTTAAAAATGCAGGCGATTTAGTAGTGCCAGTGTTCTCAGTGACCTAAACACAGATTTATGATAGGTCATGATGGTAGTCATTGGTGTATTCCAAAAACCTGTTTCTCTCTTTGTATGTTATACTAAAAACAGAGGACTTACTAAAATCCTATATATTTAAACTCTTTCCTCTCCCTGTTCTTTCTCTCCCATTCTTTTCCACTTGTCTATTTTGGTTGTCAAATGCCAATGTCATGTACCAAAGACAAACATATATTTTATCTCTTCAGGTATTTTATGCTGCCTTGGACCAAATCTACCATGGGAAACATCCTCTAAAGAAGTCAACCACAGAAATTTTAAAGGAAATGCAGGAGAAATTCTATGGATTGCCATATGTACCTAATACAGTGAGTAGAAACATACTGATTATATAAGCTACGCTATTTCTTTGATAGCATATTAATAACCCTACATCTCCCTGCCCATTGCCACGCACATTGATATGCTTATTGTTGTATATTTATGTTGAAAGAGTTTTCTTTCTTTCAGCTACTTCATCCAGAGAGGAAGTTATTGGAAATATTCAGCTAAAAATCAAATTTTAATTAATGTACCCATTTTTGTACAGGTGTAGTCTTGTTATGCTGAACTTGATTACTTTTTATTTTATTCTTAAGGAAGGCACTGGAAACAATATATTGGAAAGAGGGCTTATTCTAGGGTTGCAAAGGACTGTTGGTAAAAGGCAACAAACCACCGGGCTGCGTGTTGGTGTTTGTATACTGTCAGTGTCAGCGTGTGAGAGCAAGTCATTTTGAAGCAAGACTTGGAAGTGAGTTTTTTGTCACTGTACTTCTGTGACCTTTGGCACATCGCTTATTTATCCTTCATGTGATATCTGAATGTGTTAAAGCCTCGAGTTCTGCTGAGCTACATAATTTTGATCTTCATCATGACTAATTGTACATTTGTTTTGTACTTCACGTGACATCCAAAGGTGCAGTTTTTAGAGATGATAGTCGTGGGATTTCCAGGGCTGTCTGGAGCTGAGTTCCCAGCCAGAGCATGGCCCAAATCGCTGTTTGACACTTTGCTCAGAATACCCAGATCCTTTCTCTGCTTTCTGCTTCTCAGGAAATATACTTTTCTCCTTAGGAAAAATGTAACTTCTGTTCTTTGAGAATTATCTTGGCAGATCCACGTGCCAGCCCTTTCCTCAACGAAGCTGTGCTGCCTCTGCTGGCCTGGCAAAGCCAGAGAGGTGGAAGCAAGATGTCTTCAGAGCATGATGTCTGACTTGTCAGCATTTTTATAACTGTTGTTTTACACCGTTTCTGAGCAGGTGTTAGTTATCCAGTGAACAGAACAGTTCCTTGCTTTGAAAGATAGCCTGCACAAAATGTACTGTGAGCTTTTGAATTATCAGAAAGTCTATGTTCTTTAAATTTATTGAAAGTAGAATTAGCGTGTCTAGTCAAGAACTGCAGTAAAATTTAAATGTCAGTAAAACTTAGTGAAAAATTACATTAGAAGAACACTAGAACTCTGTAGAGTAATTAATGTTTGTAGTTTGGCTTGCCGTCCTTTGCTATTCTTTCTTCTGAACTTAAGATATGTTTTTAGTTTAATTTGTTGTTCAGATAAAAACTTAAATGTCTTGGAAGTAAGAGGTTAGGGTTTTTTTTTAAGTGACGAGTATATTTCTTCCTTTCATTTAATTTCAGAGCTAGACATTGAAAAATAGTAAGAGAGATCAGCTTTTATTTTCATCTGTCATTTGGCTGGCAGAGAAAACAAAGTATTTTGATAATTTAAATTTTACCTTCTCGCTATAGGTTTAGATTTAACTATGCATTGCTAAGTCAGGTTTGTATATCTTAAGTTAGGGGTGCTGGGTAAAAGTCGTTCATCTTAACCGCATAATGTTATTTTCTTTAGTAGTGTTGTCTGTTAGAGCTGCACAAGCACCCATTATTAGCTGCTCCTGCTAAACCTTAATTCCCTCTTATTGCTCTTGACAGGCAAGTAAACTTAGTAAATATCCTCTGAAAGTACTTGGGCCTCAATCTCATTGTGCAGGCTCATTTTCTGAAGCAGAGCCACAACATATATCTTCAGCAGATGAATTCCTGTCTTTCTGAGGCACAGCTCAGATAACAGGACAATTTGTATGCATCTTTTTGTTATAGTACTTTCGAAATGAGGAACATAAACTATCCCTAATAAATAAATGCTGCTGTACGTATGTGGTGATAACTATTTTAAGGTAAACTAAAGCATTATCCTCAGCAAATAGACTATATTACACGACAACAGTAGGAGGGATAGTGGGAAGAAAATCCTGTTGAAGTCTGTATTTGCCATTCAGATAGGTTTTACAGAGGCTGGGACAGCTGGCACTGCATGCAGTAATATTTACATTGGCTGGGTTGACACAGGCGGTCACAGAAGGTAGTGCCACATGCAAGGCAGAAAGGAAGGATGGAGCAGAAACGGTAGACAGACGGAATCACAGAGAAACAGCAGTCCACAAGACTTTGTTTTCCTGAAGAATGCAAATCTCAGTTTCTGGCTGGCCATTGCTTATCTGTTCAAAAGTACACAGGGTTTGCTGCTGGCTCCTGGAGGATGAAATTCCACTGGGATTTCTTTGCTCTATTACTGAATCCAGAAGCTGACGACTGCCAGGCAGGGGGCAAGGAAATTTATCTGCCTGTTTTTGTAGTGTCTGGAAGTTTTGTTGCCAGAGGAGATCTGTGTTACTGAGTTTGGAAAGTGAATAGAAATTTTGCACAGACTGGATTCTTGAGTCCTTGTGATGCCTTTAAAAGCAGCAAGTCTTTCTTTTGACTGTTCTAAGAAAGCAAGATAAACCAAACAATGACGACCACACATTTTCCTGCCATTTCTTCCTAAATGTACTTGGTGTCAAAATCTGTGCAGTGTGGAGAATTCGGTACTCTGCTTTTGCTCCAAACTTTCCTGAAATCGTAGCTTATTTCTCATGTCTCGTGAAGCCAGTTTCGATTTACTGTGACCTGCCTTGCAATTGATTACACTGTCTGCTTTTCGAGTATCTCTCCTGGTCTCTTCCACCTTTGTCTGCAGGATGCCCAGAGAGACTTTGTAAAAAAGCATCAGGTGGCCCTTTGATCCACCTGAGATGTGATCAAAGTTCCTCCCCATGATCTGTTGCTTAGTCCCCTGCCTGTCCCCCAAGTTCAGACTTGAAAACTACTTTCCTTTGAGACAGTCATCAAAACTTAATGATACCCCATTGTCAGTCCTGCGCCAAGCATAATAATTCCTATCTCCTGCTGCGGGTTTCGGTTCAATATGGAAACAAAAAATGAGAGGCAGGGTAAACAGGCTCTGCATTGATAGTGGAGATTGCAGCCCCCTGCAGTTACAGGAAAGAGCGCCCAATAATTAAGTGGTTTTACAATAAGCACCAGCTGCCCAGATCATCATACCTGAATTTTCTTTGTGAAAAATTGAATTAGTTTGAATTATTGATTCTTAGTTTAAAAAATTTTTTATGGACTTACATACAAATTGTCTCTCCATCATAGTAACCTTCCTTCATTCCAATCTGAGAGTTTGGTGGGAGATGCTGGTTTGACTCGTGACTGTGAGGAAAAATGGTTTTGAAGAGCGAGGCACAGTGAATCTGGGTTCTTTTTTAGACTGATGCCAAATGCCCCATTTTGCATTTTTTAAAATTATGTGGCCTTTCAGTAAAGTTTTTTTCCAGAAACAGAAGAATTTTTTGCGTGGTACTTGAATACAAAGTGCAATGTTGGAATTAACCCACACGCATCATTATAATTACATTTGATAGGAGGGAACATGTTGCTATTTAGGGAGCCTTTTGATATTTTTTGGAATACTAAATAATTTGCTATATACCTTTTGCTCTAGCATGTTACGTACACATTAGTTCAGAAGGACCACTTCTACTGGTGGCCTAAAATTTACATAGGTAACAGGTTTAATTATGCTTATATACTTTTTGTCCAGAGTGCAGGTTTCTTTGGCAGTATGAGAACTTAATGGCCTATGGTTGCTAGTGATCGGAGAGACCAAAACACCTGTGAGACCAAAATATATTAGCCAGCCAAGTTTGCCAACAGAAAACAAGGCAGGTATTGTTAGAGATACCCTAGAGCGAAGAACTGTATGAAAAAAGGTGTATCACCAATGTGGTTGTTAGTCTTTCTTCTTCCTGCAGCTGGAGGAACTCTGCCCAGACAGGGATCCTGACCTTGGAAGGCTCCATCTACGTCCTTGTTTTAACTTGCTGGGATTGTCTCTGTCACGTTCCTTACGAAGGAAATCAATGGATGAGATGCAACCTAACATTTGGAGTGCTTGCTCAGGGAGGCTCTTAGGTGCTGGAGGAAGACATGGCTTGCCATGGGTGCTGAGGGATTTCATTAACAGGATACTTGGTGGTTGGTCAGCTGAAGGGGAGATGGTGTCACTAGACAGAGAGAACTAGCTTCTCTGCAGAGAAGAAAGAGTTTCTGTATCACACACTGATAGCATGTGCCCAAGTCCCCTTTTTATTTTCTTGAAGAACACCGGAGAACAAAGGAGCAGCTTTATGCCTATTTTGCCATCTTAGAAGCCTTTTGTAGGAGTTTGAAGGTGACCTCACCTTGTGCTTAATTATGTTACGTAAGCTAGGGGCCAAAAATTGAGATAATGTAATTTTAGAAGTTCTGTATCACAGTCTTTTCCTGATCATGATCACCTTCAGTAGTGGTGCCACAGTGAAGAGGAGAGTATTGTTTTTAACAGGCCTATTCCTGAGGCTACTGAGGGCTGATCAGCAGTTTAAGTAAAGTATCTTGTTATTGAATCATCCATCTGTGTCATTGTGGCATCTGTTGTCTTAGAATTTCATGTTAGGTCTTTGGAGTGACTAATGATGTGTAGTTATAACTGCGGTCCTGCATAACATTTCATCTGAATATCAGCAACACTATATAAAGAGAATAAATAGACAGGCTGGGCATGCGATGAGGCAGCTGTCTTAAAATAAATAAGGGATAACGCTTAACCTCTGAAGGTAAAAGTGGTTTTGAATTCTGAAAACATGAGACTCAAGTGGTGAACATGAATCTTGAAATTATTGGTAAGGAAGACTAAGTAGTGCCTGCCTATTGAATTTTAAATTGTGATTTCCCTTCATACTTATTTTATCTAAAATATTCCAAATTTGTCTTAGATTTATTAAGTTAAACTAACATAATCTTAGAGCCTAAGCAGAACTGAAAGCTAGACTAAAGGAAATGAAAAAAGAACAGCTAAGTATGACGATTCAAAAGACACTGTATTTATCAAAGAGACAGAACCACAGACACAAACTGTCCTGTTGCAAAGAAGATTTGGGAATAAGGAACCAAGCCATTTAAAAACCTTTATTAAGTTAATAAAAAGTAGAGATCTGGAGTATATGGCTGGAGATAATTACTAAAAGAATACTAAAGGAATTCAGAAGAAAGAAGGCTAAAAATGCTGAGTTGGAAAATTCAAGTAGTGAAAATAAAATTCCATATCTGCTGAAGAAATAAGAGGAGAGCATAGATTCAGTGCAGGAGAGATGAACAACAAATGTCACAGAAAGCAGAAATATTCCGTGTCTCTGCCTTATTTTTTAATAAATAAGTAAATTTTGTTTTGGTAAGTACTACATACCATTTTTAAGAGTGATGGAGACACAACAGAGATTAAGTAATGAAAATTTAGAGAATAATTAGATTAGATGTAATCAGGTTGTCAGAATATTTTAAGTTTGTAAAAGCAGTCACTGACCTGGAGGAATTATCACTCACGAACTCATGAAAAAGTGGTAGTGCTGTTATGCTAGCTACTGTTATGAAGGGAGGAGAACTTGGGAACTGTAGGCTAATCATTCAGACTTTGTCACTCAACAAGTAGTAGAACCAATTATTAAGCATCTCATAAATACTTTGAGAACAATCAAGTGAGCAAAATAACTATGGTGTTGTTAAGAACCATGTGAGATGGCAAAAATCCACTTTTCTTCTTAAGAAATTGATTGATTTTGGGAACAAGAAGGAGGTGGTAGTATAGTGGAGATAGTATAACTCTAGACTTAGCAAGCTTTCTGACACCTGCAAGTCGTAGTTCTACAAGCAAACCATGGAGTTACGGCTGAGGCAACATGTAGAAAAACATGCTGAAAGAGCAGGTGAAAGCTTAGTTTCAAGCTGGGCCACTTTAAGTGGAAGTCACCAGGGTCTGTCCAGGAATGACTGCAGTTCTGTGCTTTTGTTAATGATTTGGATGAGAATTTGTGTTTAATATTTATGGATGATCATTCAGTTGCCAAAGTTTGCAGAAATTATGAAAAGCAGAATTTGAAAGGTCCAGGTTTGGATCCAAAGTAGTTTGTGTTAGGAAAGCAATTAAATTCATAAGTGTATAAAGAACAATAAATGCCAAAAGAGCATTCATGGGATGCTGTTAAAGAAAATCATGCCTGTTTTTTAAAATACATTCTGGTATTTGGTGTTGGGGACTTAGCAGTGGGTAGCGCTGTGTCTTGTAGTAGGTATATTAAAAAGATGTAGAAAAACTGGAAGAAATACAGAAAAATTATTTTGGAAAGATAATATGTTTGGAAACATGACCTCTGAGGAGAGTTGAGGAAATTGAGTTTATTTGGCTAGCAAAGAGAAAATTATATGGGTACACGAGTATGTATGTTCTGATATTGAAAACCTTTATGAAAAATATACAATTAGAATTGAAACTGTGATAATTTGTTTCTTACGAGTGAGCAGATAGTAGGAGGGAAAAAGTGGTTTAATTTACAACAAATGTGATTATGGTTGGTACCTAATCTTTGAAACACTTGTCAATCTTTTCCCTCGTTTGTTGAAGAGGGAAGCAGACACCCAGTAGGTCTAGGATCTCCCTTAAAGGGACTTTTAAAGAAACTGCTGTTGTAGATCAGAGAGACATACATTTCATAGTAAAAGCAGAGAGCCTTCATAGAAGATTGCTTTTCCACTTTTTCTTCAGTTACTTGAAGAGGCACTCATGTTGCTCATATTCCACTTTTTGGAGTGTTTTGAAGAGAGATGAAGTCATATGTCATTACTCAACCTCTTGAAGTTTGTGTAACCCCTTCAAAGTAATTTTTTACCTTGCCATGTTGGAAACCAAAGTTGTTTACACAAAGTGCAAATGCCTGGATTAGTTTTCATATGAGCCTTCTTAAAAGTATACTATAAAATCAAGTTGAAGAGTCTGGGTCTGAGAAAAGATTAATAAAGGAGTGCACAGTGAACTCTGGGGAAGTGATAGTTCTATAAATAATTAATAGCTAAAAGCTATTTCAAAAAGATTGGTGCCCTGCTGAGGTCAGTATTAAAGTAGACGCTGGGACTTTCAGAAGCTCTTAAAGTCACCCTTCAAGGTTTGTTTAGGTTTCTGTCTTTCTGGGGTTGAGTTCACTTTATGATAAAGAAAACGCTGATAGCAAATATTGTGAAGATTTGTTTTCTGGTGGTAATATGACACTATTCACTGGGCAACTATCTACAGCAGCAGAGTGTTTACAGATATCGTGAGATATGAAGCACTTTTAAGGAAATTCTTTTTGCAAGTGTTAGCCCCATGAAACTCAAACATACTTTAGCGATAGTATTTACATGTAGGAGAGCATTTTAAGGAATAGTGCAGGAAGTAGTGGCATATATCTCTTAATAACATTTTGAAATAGCTATATGTGCTTTAGATTAATCTTATATACATATATATATATAAATGCATACTGCTTTGTTTCGTTTTATATATTTCTGTTCTCACATCTCACATTTCCTTTTTTTTTTTCCAGAATTGCAGTACTGGAGCTATATTCGATAGTGATAGATATAACTGAATGTATCATTGCCATAAATACAGGCTAGAGGGCCGGAAATGAAATGCTTTTCAAACGTAGTGGGAGATTGTCCTTTCTATGAAAAGTTTGCGGTCAAAATAGAAAAGAATGAGAGAGGGGAACTATCATCACCCTCGCTTAACAGGAGGTGGCCTTTAGACTTAGGGGAGGGGGGAAGGGGAAGTAGTTTCTTCAAGTTCATGTTGCAGTTGTGGCAGATTCAGGATTAGAATTGCGATCCCCTAAATCTCTGTCTGCAATGGCTCTGGCAAAAGATAGTAAATGAGCATTACTGTGAAGTAGCATCTATTTCATCTTCCAGTATAGACACAGATAAGTTACATGATTAAGATGTACTGGCAAATATATTTTGCAGTTAAATTGCTTAAAATATTTCTTGTTTTTCATAAGAGATTACCTCTAAGCAGCATTCATGATGTTTGTTTTAAAATAATAGGCCAATACTTGGTTTAATTGACAAAGTAGAATAAAACCCTTGGGCTCCAATGTGAGTCTGCACCCAAGGGAAACCATGATGATCTGATTCTAGTTATCTTGGGCTTATAGATCTTTAAAACTTAGGCAGTAATAAATTATTAATTGGCAATAGAATGGGGGCGGGGTGCGTTTGTGTGTGTGTAGAGTTATGTGTTACAACATGAAGGACTCGTTTGGAAATTGTCTGACTGCATGTTTTTTTTATATTTTACTTTGAAGACTAGTTATAATGTTTACAAGGAACATTGTCTCTCAGTTTGTCTAAATAAAGTCAGTCAAAGGACAGAATGTAAAATCAATTTTCATCTCTCTTTGTCTTTTAATCCAAGTTTTAAGGATTGTGGAGCAATGCAGATTGCAGATCATACACACAGTTTTTTGTTATCCCATGGCCCCCTTCCTCCAGGCCCTTTGTGGGGAGGAGAGAAAGTGAAGAGTAAATAGTTTTAAATGATTTTGCTATAAGCAGCTCAAATGCATTAATAGTTTATAAATAAAAATGAAATATTTTTCTTTAATCTAAGTAATTCAAAGACCATATGGTACATATCTGGAATCACCTAAGTGGTTAATTGCATGTTAAATTCCTTTCCTCTTTCCTACTGTAAACAACTGCAAAAATATTTACATTCCCTGCCTTGCTAGATTTATTTATCATTTTATAATAAAAACACAGAAGTGTTATAAATCGAAATTGTAATCTCTTGCTTGACTCGCTTTCTAAAATGTCACTGCTGTCTCTGAGTTGGTTTACTTTGTGCACTCTCCCACTCCTAACACAGAAATGCACGGCACTGAGAAACTGAAGAGTATTGATGTGAAGCAAGTAAGGGGTACAGCACAAGATGTGGTTTCTTGAAATTAGCTTTCTGCCATTCTAAACAAGATTAGAAACTGCAGCAAAGGAAGTGGTTTTAAAGCTCTTTATTGGATTTTTTTTAATTATTGTGAAACTCCAGAATGATGATGATGTAATCCTATAAAACTTTGAGGGACTCAGGCCAAAAATACAGAAAGTAAATTGACTGAGCAAGCCAGTGCATACCTATGGAGAGAGTTGTTTCTGCCAGTCAGTGAGTGCTCTGGCTTTTCCCCAGAGGTAGCTACTGGCACAGTTTGCAAACTCTGCACTCCAGAACTCATTAAACTGTTTCTTCAAGTGAGAATGAATTGAGGACATCTTCAAAGCATGCTGTAAACTTATGCAAGAAACTAATACAATAAGGAGAAGAAAGTCTGTGCTTTGTTTCAGAACAAGAGTGAATTCTTCTGCAAAGCTGCAAAGCATATGTGAAAATCCTTCTCTTGTTTCAGAAAATAAATGAGCGGTTCAAACAGAGAAGTGGGAGAATAAATTCTGTTGTGTGGCAGTTTGGTCTCCCCAGAATAAGTGCACCCAGCAGCAGAGCTTGAGCTTTGGAGCCTGGCAGCCACGGCTTCTGCCAGCAGTGCTGGGCTGCTCGCCCCCATTACTGTGCAGGGGCAGGAAACTGAGGAGCCTTACCAGGGAGCTTCTCAGCTTCTCTAACTGCAGGCTGAGTTCTTTTGGGAAAGGGAACGTAGAAGATGAAGGGCATCTAATTCAAGTGGATGAGCACACTAATTCTGGGAAGTCACTGTGATGACTGAATGAGACTGAAATTTTCTGTCCGTGATGACCGGATGTTGTTGCAGTTCTGTGCTGTGGAATCTCTTCCTTGAATTTTGAGAAAAGTGATCTTGAACGTCCATCTGGGACAGAATGTTGGTGTGAAGAGCATGAAAATGCAAAGCAGAATCACAGGAAAAAAGTGAGACCAGATCTTCTGGTTGTCAGATAATAGTTTTTTTCTTTTGCTAAACCCACTTTTCCCTTCTGGTATTTTAAAATGATGGCAGTGCAGCTAGTACATCAGAACAGGAAACTTGCTAAGCTAAATGTGGAGCATCCCTCCGGTCTGCACCCCTCAGTAAATTTACCGTTTTTCTGTGCTGAAATGTGGTCTCATAGTTGTTGACCTGTAACCTGCAGCTCTTCCAGCTCCAGCTCCTGCTGTACGAGCGGCTGACACAGTGCCAAGAAAACATCGCCTGTGCTAACTTACAGTGTGCTCGTTTGCTTACCAGAGCGGTGTTGTCCTGGAGTTCCACTGGCCCTGATAAACCTTGGTCTCAGCAGAGGGAAATAGCTGGTACTGATTTCCATGCTACTTGCTGTTCTCTTCTGGCTCCCGAGTTATCAGAGCCTGGAGCTTCTTGATGACTCTCAGGAGTTTTCCAGCCGTGCTGACAGCTAAATTCAAGGGCATTAGGAGCAATAATACCAAACTAGTGCCAGACCCAGAGGTTCTCCACCCAGTAGCCCTTGAAGGAGATAAATTGGCTGCTCCTCTATTGGGTTTCCTGCCAGAATAAGAATTTAATTAAGAAGGGGGAGGGCACCAAATATCATCTTCATCAAATATTGTTCCTTGTGGAAACTATTCAACAACTTGCTCATTGGTGTAATTACTGTAGCGCACTTTTTGTAATTAGAAGACTTAAATGACGAAAATACTTTTCTTAATTTAGTGTTGGGTCTTTTCAGGTTCTCACTTGTGTTTTTTTTGTCTTAAGATTCAAAGCAAATTTGACTTAAATATACTTTGAAGTAACTAGAGTCACAGGAGAAACTGTTGGAAGAGCATTTTGAAAAGTCCAAGCACTGGTCAAGAATTTCTGTAGGGGTTTTTTTTTTTCTTTCAAGAAGATATACTAGGATTTTGTGACACTGATTCCATGTTATTAGTGGAGCTCCGTGAAACAGTGATTACCCACACTCAAACAAAAGCTAGGTTAGTATACACTAAGCTATGTGTAGGGTTTTTTTCAGCTTTGTCTTTTTAGAATCACATCTAAATTTTTATAGCAGATTATTTTTGTGATAATTTTATCAGTTCTAAATTTATACTTCAAATGATTGAATCCTAAATTAGTTTATGTAGTCTTCAAAACAGTTTAGTTTAACTGATCCTACCATATTGTTAAAGTGAATGAAGTGGCTTAACTTTTAAACAGAAGATAGAAGTTGTAGTAAATTATTCCAATTTTTCCTAGAGCAGAGTAGTCCTATCCTCTCCAAAGATAACAGGATAAATACTTCTGTCCTCTGACTACAAAGGAAGCCCGTGTGACTAGTTTGGGCAAGACGCCTAGATTAAGGTAGCTAAAGTAAAATGAACTGAATCTAACCCCAAGAATGTATCTTGCAAGGACTTTTAAAAAAATTCCTGATAAGGTGGAAGAATGCAAAAGTTTCAGTAAGGTTTTTTTGTTTTTTACAAGATAGGATGGGAAGGCATTGCACATGAAATTTTGGAAAAATTTCAGACATGGTTATGAGAGAAGATGGATAATGTTGGTGGAAAAAAAGGCCCCTTTAATAGCTGCAGTGGATCAGCCGTACACCTTTATTTCAGTCTGTTGTGTTGGATAAAAAGCAGGCATGAACATGACCTGTGGATGGTATATTATCATAACCCATGGGCTATGCTGTAAAATGCACTGTTTTATAAACTCCTGGAATGGGTTCATGGAACTTTTTGAAGTAGGAGATTACTCAGAGTCTTCATTAACTTTCTAGCTGCTTACCAAAAATATAACATTGAATCAGGACAGTGCCCTGGTTCTACATGTCTAGCCTTTACCCTTTCCAAAAGGGAAATTGATATGTCTTTTTTTTTCTTCTTAAAAATGGATAAATCATTCAACATTGTAAATAACACAAGAAATTAAGTCATTTTGCATTTATAGCTAATTTTATTAAAATGGAATTTTATGTAAAAAGGTGAGCAATTTAGTTTTAAATACATTTACAGTGGTGTGTTTATTTTTCATTGATCATAGGACTTTTTAAAGGAGTATCAGCCTATATATAATCTTGGGCTTTTTGAACCTTTTTATTGTGTAGATCATGATCACGTCTGTATAATGTAGGAAGATTTTTTAAATACAGGCAGGTAGCTCCTTGTGAATTTGGGTAGAGGATATGTCTTAATGTTTAAATATTTGTTTACATGTAGCGAAGTCCAGTTTTGGAAAGTTAATTACTAGAACAGCATAGAATCAGAAAACATGCTTGAGTGATGTAATAGGTAGTAGGTAATGGTGAAATATTGAAGATTGGGAGTTCCTGATCAGAAACTTTGGATGAGGACTGAGAACAAAGTAGTAACAGGGAATGATGACATGGTAGAATTATTATTACTTTAGAGTGGGGAAAATCTGTACTGGTAAAAAAAAAATAAATAAATTGAATACAATAAATTGAATTCAAAGTTCGCTAGAAAATAATGGTGTTTATAGTCAGATTTCCTTGAACTGCTGTTTGCAATATGAAACCAATCTTAGTTGCAGTATGCCTTTGAGGATGGTAGTCATCTTACATGGTATCTAAAGGTATGTTCCTTACGTATTCCAATGAATCTATACCTTATCTGTCTTAGGAGGGATTGACTCATCCTCTATTTTTGTTTCCTTTTTTGGATACTGTCCTGTTGCTAATGGATCTTTGAATTTTCAACTTCCCATTGGAGAGCCTCCCCAAATGCAGGGAGAGAGATGAGCAGTGCCTTTCCTTGGTCTCTCTCTGTCCTTTCCTTTTCTCTTTTGAAAGGAAGCAAAGTGAAGTTTCTTAATTAAGTATATTAGGAAAGATGAGGTCAAACAAAATGTCTTATATTTGAACAGAGGGTGCTGAGGTCTGTTTTAGGTGCAGACTCTGAATCAAGCTTTTGGTCTTGGACGCGTTGCTGAGATGTTATTTTCTCCTTGCTTACTTGGGATAGAGAGTTTCAGAAAATCCGATGAGTGGAATAGTTGATCATCCTGGAAGTGCAGACAAGCTTTTTTAGGTGCAGACCATTAAATGCAAGAGCATTTGATGTGAACGATGTAATCTGAGCTGTTGAGGAAGACATACTGTCCTAGTTGCAGCTTATATGATGCATTTAAATAATTCCTTTCTGATGGGAGAGGTGAAAATATTCTTCCTTGTGTCAAGCTCATAGAAATTATTTTTGTTTGTAGCAGAAAAAGCAACTCAGATTTTTGAATGAATCTAAATGATCTATTTGGAAATTATTTAAATTTCTGAGTATGTGAAACCAATTAATCAGTAAAGCTTTTTACATTCCTGAGAGAGTTGTACTTCCAACTTGAAACTTTTAATTCTAACTTTGAAAACTTACAACACAAGAAAATAAGAACTGACATGTTTTTCTGCTCAGTCTACTAAAAATGTAGGCTCTCTGATCTTTTCAAAATGTGCTTTTAGTTTAGTGTTTATGGTTATAATTAAGGGACTAGTTAGAAAAACTGTAGCTGTAGTGTATAAGCACAGCAACCATAATAATTTTCAGAGCAAACTGGAGAATCTGTACCCAAGCTGAATGTTTTTACATACTTGCATTGCAATGAGATACGGTACAGTTGGTGTTTACTTTAAAGAAAAGAAAAAAAAGTTAATCATTCTTAAGAATTTCCGTCATGCATTAAGGGCCACAGGAAAATTGAAGACTGGAGAGATTTTTTCATCTCCTCCAACTTTGTTGCTCCTGCTTTACACTAGTTGTGTAAGCTACCAGTAGAGGCTAATTGCTCACCCATCGCAAATTCCATCTTGGTTGGACACCTGTCTTAGGGTGGAGATAACCATCTTGTTAAAAGTGGCTTTTGAATGGCTGAATTGCAGCTAACTTTGAGAACTTTTATTTGTAGGCGTTGCTTGGAAAAGGGAGCTAACAACTTTGTTTCTCATCAGCAGTTCACAGTGATCTAGATTATAAGCCACTGTAAACTACCTTTGTTAAGGTAAAAAGACTGATTAAAAGCCAAATTATTTTTCTACCCTCTCAGTTGGTCTTTTTTTTTTAACTTGCACATACATCTTTGACTTGACTAATGGAGAATAAGATGATAATTCTTTCTCAAATAAAAAAACATAGTTTATTTCAGCTATCAAAAATCAGGAGATTGTTACTTACAGTGTGATAAAGAATCACGGTCAAAGATAAATAGTTCTGGAAAATGGCTAATGCCCCTCCACTTTTCTGTTTGGCTCCTTCATAATTTCAGACATTGACTCTAGGATAAGAACAAACATCTGAGAGCCCATGGATTTAAATTTAAAATACCTGTTATGCTACTTTATTGCTTCTCTTCTAGTTCCTCTGTAAAAACTCTGTTTTCTATAGTACCTACAAAAATCTTGACAATAGTCATATCACAAGAACGTTAAGAGCTTTGACTTTGGATAGGAGGACAAATAAGATATGGGGCTTGTCTCCTCTCTGGTTTCCTCAGAGAACAAAAAGGGCAGAGTGTTTCTCACTCCTTCATCTATACATTCATCCATCTTCAGTTCAAATAATATTCCCAAATCTGTTGGGAAGCAATGTCTTTTCAGCTTGGACCTGCTTGGCTTTCCACATTGCACCAGGGAGGTGATGAAATCTTCATCCTTAGAGAGAGCCCTGAGAAATCTCATCAAAGTCAGCTCTACTTTGAGCAGGGGTTGGACCAGATTACCTTCAGAGGTCTCTCCCAATTTAAATTACTCTGCTACAGTCAGGGAAATAAAAAAAAAAAGAGTATTTTTATTTCTGTAAAAGTAGGGCTGATACTTCTGATTTTCACTGCTAAGAAAACAGAAGTAAACAGTCAACACCAAACAGCATTAAAAAAGGAGTCCACCATGACTGGAATGAATCATAAAGCCAAATAACAATACATAAATGAATAACAATATAATTACAGATGATAATCTGCTATATATATGCATTTTAAAATGTGCAAACAAATCTGTGAACAATGGCATTACATGTGGATGCAATTTGTCTACCTCTGAGATTTTTGGCATATGGGAAGCTGTATTTTTTTATACTGTTAAATGCAAGTCCGTATTACCATTTTGTTTGTGGCAAAAGTTTATGGATTGATCTTTTCCAAGTGTGACACTACACTTATCCACATGGAAAATGATAAAATGTGTTGTTACTTGCAGTAACATAATTGTGGTTTTCTTTCAAGACCAGTAGAACAACACAGCTATCATCAAATATGAATACTTTTTTGTCTGCTTGGTTTTCTCTCCTTCTGACCCTACTTATGTATGATTTCAATCGCGATGATCAGTAGATTGGATATACAATATTTAGGTATTTAGGTTGAAAAATGCTTCTTATAATAAAGGATGTGTTCATTCTGGGATTTCTGGTAGTGGTTGTGGTTTTCCTTTTTTTTTTTTTTTTAACTGTTTATCATTAATAGTATCAAATTTCTTCCAACATACTTCAGAAAATGCTGAACAGTTTAAAGGATTTAAAAGATGACTTCTCTTCTGGTTTTTGTTTGTTTCTCCTTACAGGCCTGGCAGCTGCGATTCAGTCATCTTGTGGGCTATGGTGCCAAATATTACTCCTACCTCATGTCTAGGGCTGTTGCCTCCATGGTGTGGAAACAGTGTTTTGCTCAGGACCCATTTGACAGGTAAAAGCAGAAAAAATATTAAGTAGGATGAAGCATCATGTTACTTGCTTCTGGAAAACATGAAACAAATGGGGCCACGTAGGTTGATGGGATTTTTAATAACAATTAGTTTTTAGCCTTTTTCTTGATTTTGAGCAGGAAATAACACAGGACGTGTGTTCCCTGGACATGTTCATTGGTGCAAAAAAATTCATGCTGATGTTTTAAAATACAGGTGTGCCAGTTGGGAGGCACTGAAATCCATACTTAGATGTAATTAGAGAGCTTGATTTTCATAGATGCCTAATTAATTTTAATTTTCTATTGAAATCAAAGCAACTGCGGGTATTAAACAAGCTTCATGTCACCAACTTCAAAGTTAAGTGTAGCTATCCTACTCATTTTGCTTTGTGAAATTAAAAAGTAAATTGTGAGATCACAAATTGTAAGGGTTCTTATACCCTAGGTGAATGTTCAGAGCATTGTAACAGAGCCACTTTTCCTCTTGGAGCAATGAAGGCTGAAATATTGTTCACAAATTAACTTTTATAAACACCAACACATTCATATGTATAAAATTTGTCTAGTTCAGTTACTCATAGTATAATTTTAAATGTAATTTGAATTTGAGGAGTCAACGTGCAATCAGGGCAGTCATTGTTTCAGCAGGGAAAATTTCATTTGATCTCTGTCTCTGAGTTCTGTAGAGATCCTAGAAGCAAATTTGACTGAAAGCTGAACAGGTTGTGTTTGCAGATGGCTCTAACATCTGTGTTTCTCCAGGGCAATGGGTGAGCGTTATCGTCGAGAGATGCTGGCACACGGTGGTGGAAAAGAGCCCATACTTATGGTTCAAGGTAAAAAAAATTAGAACCGTTTTATTCCCTTGCTCAATGAAGAAATAATTTAACTGCATTTCACAATTTGGTCTTTTTAGTTTAATTATGATTTCCATTGGATTTGTGAAAGAAAACTTGTTCTTTTATTTAGTTAAGTGGACTGGTCATCAACTTTGTGTCATGGTCAGTAGAACTCCTTGTGTTACACAGAATAAAACCACACAGAGATAGTTAGGGTGAAGCATTGGAAGGGGTTGTACTATGAGGCTGTCTAAAGAATTCAGAATACAAGTATCACATTCGTGAAAGAAGATAGATAATACCATTTTTGGGTACAAAAAATGAGTAGCTCTTACATATGTGGAATTCATAAAAGATCTGTTTATTTTGTATACAAGAATTTGAACTTGTTTTGGCCACATCATTTTGGTGTCATCAAAATAGCTTTGGTTGTATCAGTACTTTGAGTACCTTTTCTCATGAGATGGAAATCTGAAGACTGTAATGAAGAGACATAGTTCATTATTCCTCTCAATACTATATTTGTCTTTTGAGTCTGGAAAATAACTCAACAATCACTCATAGCAATAGAAAAAAATACTATAAATCATATATTAAAAAAAATATCAGGAGAATGAAACAAGTTTGAGAAACTGGTGACTTTATCTCAAATCTATCAATGAGATCAGGATAAAGACTTTCCTCTGTAACGTTGCAGTATTGAAACCAAACTTTTTTGCGTTAGTATCGCTTTTCCTGATATGAACACTTGACAGGTACTTCATCTAATGGGGCAATTCACTCTGAAATTCTTAATAGTAAGGGTGAATATTAATTCTTTGACCTCTGTTCACTCCAGTTTGGTAGACTGGAAGTTGTGGGATTTTTTCTACAGGTAAGGAAGACAATAGTAAATGTGTCTGTATTTCCTCATGAGATTGGCACAATTTCATAACTAGAACATTTCAGTTCTTTCACCCATCTGTTTGTATTTGAGGCCATAACCTCTCCTCTCCTTACACTCATCATATAGTAAGCAACTGTATATTCTCTAGATTAGTCTATTTATATTTCTGATCTGCAGGGTTACTTTTCGTTCAGCATGACTTTACAAAATTGCCTTTGTTTACTGTTCTTGAAGAGTCTTTCTTTGTAACCTCAAAAAACTGTAGCCCAAAATTGTGGATTGTGTAGTTGCAAGACGGGAACGTACATCTTTACAAGCAAATCCAGTTTTTATTGCAAGTCATACGGTAGAGAAAAAATGTTTTTAAACAGCAGTTACGCTTATCATTTGCAATGTATTTTTGGGATATATTTTTAATTCTACTGAGCAGAGAATGATTCTGGATTGTCCTAGAGGCTATGTTGAAGTTGCTGGCAGTGTGCTCCCTTGAATCAAATATTATTTGAATGAAGTTTGCAAAATTCACCTGTGGATGGACTTCTATAAAATCTATGGAAGTACAATGGGTTTTCCTTCTTGCATGCGAGAGAACAGTGGAACAGGGTACAATGAGTTCAGGGTTGAGAGTATGCATCAGTTATTTTGGATAAAACTTGTTACTGAAATTAATCTGAAAAAAATGGCATCATAGTCCAGGAAATTCCAAGTTTATTTTAAGTTTAAAGGAAATCCAAAGTCTAGCAAGGTACAGTGAAAGCACACAAACAAATTTAACTCTTGTAATGCAGTAATTAGATGGTTTAGGCATTTCAATATTCATAGTCCTCATGCTTATGGTCCTCCTGCTAATTCATTTAGTGCAGATAGTTCGGTGAGTTGTCAATGAGTTACCCATGGTAAATGATGAAGAGGCCATCACTGTGCAGCCTGGGGTTTGGAGAAGAGAGTGAGCTAGCAATGTTTCAGTAATAGCTGTGGGTACTGCGTGGCAGCGAACTTGACGTTGGTGGTAGAATAATGGGATCTTTTATGCTGTGATCAAGACATCTATGTCTAAAAGATACACAGTTGCCCAGGACCATGTCTAGCTGGGTTTTGAATACCTCCAAGAATGGAGATACTGTAGCCTCTATGGGCAACCTGTGCCCAGACTTGGTCATCCTCAGAGGGGAAAAAGTGTTTCTTGATGTTCAGAGGGAAC
Organism: Tringa tobata; assembly: GCA_033628505.1. NCBI lineage: Eukaryota > Metazoa > Chordata > Aves > Charadriiformes > Scolopacidae > Tringa > Tringa tobata. Next base: position 1,491,173 of record JAHREE010000075.1, read on the forward strand.
CTCCTGTGTTTCAGTTTGTGCTCATTGCCTCTGGTCCTGTCACTGGGAACCACTGAGAAGAGCCTGGCTCTGTCCTCTTTGCACCCTCCTTCCAGGTGTTTATGCTCATTAATATGATCCCCCTGAGCCTTCTCTTCTCCAGGCTGAACAGTCCCAGCTTTCTCAGCCCTTCCTGATAGAAGAGATGCTCCAGTCCCTTCATCATCTTCACAGCCCTTGTTGGATTCTCTCCAGTATGTCCATGTCTCTCTTGTACTGAGGAGCTCAGCACTGGACACAGCACTCCAGGTGTGGCCTCACCAGTGCTGAGTAGAGGGGAAGGATCACCTCCCTTGTCCTGCTGGCGATACTTTGCCTACTGCAGCCCAGGATGTCATTTGCCTTCTTTGTGTCAAGGGCACACCTCTGGGTTATGTTCAACTTGGTGTCCACGAGGACCCCTACGTCCTTTTCTGCAAGGCTGCTTTCTTGCTTGGTGGCCCTCAACATATGTTGGTGCCTGGATTTGTTCTTCCACAGGTGCAGGAGTTTGCACTTACCTTTGTTGAACTCTGCCCCATCATCCAGGTCATTAATGAAGATGCTGAACAGGACCAGAATCGGTACTGACCCCTGGGGTACACTGCTAGTTACTGGTTTCCAACTAGACTTTATGGCACTGATCACCTCCCTCCGGGCCTGGCCATTCAGCCAGGTTTCAGTCCACCTCCCTGTCTGCTCATCCAGCCCATACATGGACAGCTTCTCTGTGAGGATCTTATGGGAGACAGTGTCAAAAACCTTGCTAAAGTCCAGGTAGAAAATATACTCGACTCTGCCCTCATCTGCCAGGCCACTTGTTTCATCATGTAAAGTTATCAAGTCGGTTAAGCATGACTTGCCCTTGGTGAATCCATGGTGACTAGTCCTGATGATTTTTTTGTTGCTCATGAGCCTGGAAATGGTTTACAGGATTAGCTGCTCCACTACCTTCCTAGGGATTGAGGTGAGACTGGCCAGCCTATAGTTCCATGGGTTCTCCTTTTTTCCCTTCTTGAAGATAGGAATGACATTTGCTTTTTTCCAGCCTTTTAGCACTTCTCCTAGATTGATCAAAAGTTACCACGATCTGCAAGCTCCCTCAGCACTCATGAGTGCATCCCATCAGGGCTTGTGAGCTTATATATGTCCAGTTTGTTAAGTATTCTTTCATCTGATCCCCTTCCATCAAGATTACGTCTTCCTTGCTTCTCCTGGCCCCTTTTGAATTCTGAATTTCACTGTTACACTCTGAATTTTAAAAGATATTCAAGATCATAAAAACAACCAGAATTCCCCAGCAGCTTCCTTGTCTGTGCGTATTGTGATGTTTGTTTGTAGACAGTGCAAAACTTAAACAAGCATGCTTGAATGACTACCTGAAAAATGAAATTAAGGTGACTCAGGTCTTTTGACAAGTTAATAATTTGATTGCTTGTTTGGATTTATTTGAGGTTAAAACATAAAACATAGATGATAGAAAAGCTTATTATATGTTTCTACTTAATTGCTCTGTATTTATTGCAAAAATTGAGAACTTAAGGAGAAAAGTAAGAACACTTACTTCAATTTGCTTAGGTTCAATCAGCCTCTCATTCTTTTTGCTGTATTTTCTCCTTTTCATTACAGATGTTCCAGAGTACTGCATTTCTATCTTTTGTTAGTTTTCATCAGTTGCAAAACTGTGCTCCCTAGCAGATGACCAGACAGTTCCTGATTAAAGACAGATTCCACCAAACTTAAAAGCTTGTTGATTTTATTCTTCTTCAGGGAAACAGTCCAGATTCTGTCCTCACTAGTATCTTATTTCAAAAACTTTTAAGTTCCGTAGGCTGTTTTTTCAGGCATTTTTTTTTTTTTATATAAGGAAATGGGCTTGTAAAAGTCTGATTTTTGGATGCATGTATGTAGCCTCACCCTCGAAGTGCTTCCGTATCTCATTGTGAAGTTCACCATATGCATTGACTGCCTGATAACAGATAACTTCACAAGCACATTTCATTTATACAGTTTCTTTGTTATGATTTTCTTCTCCGAAGCTATCTATTGTCTTTCGTTTGTGTTTGGATATGACCCTCGCTTTTCATCTTTCTCCCATGTGATTCCATAGATGTACTGATTAGGGAAGATAAAGGATCTGACCTGCCATCCAGTGTAGTTACTGACAAGATTCCTGTTTGGACTAGTCTTTAATTAGAAAACACAATATACTTTTTTTTTTGTTGTTCGGATTTGATTCTCTTGGCATTTGTTTCCATTAAAAAAAAAAACAAACAAAAAACAAACAAAAAACAAACAACACAAAGGCTTCATGAAAACTTTTTTAACATTTTCCTAAGTGACCCCTTTTATCTTACCCCTTTGATAATTACAAAATACAGAAAGTCACAAATGTGGATAGCAGGAGCAATTAAAAAATGAGTGAACAATGCTTTGTTCAAGAGGCTTGCCTTGTTTTTCCCTTAGAGAGGAAAGACAGTCTGAGAAGAACTTGATTCCTCTGTCATTTTGGGTTGGTCACATGGCTGTTGCAGACCCTGTCCTTCCCAGGACTACATGGCATTAGGGATTCCAAATTCCTTTAAAGATATGTAACCCAGGTGTCCCTTCCAGGTCCAGTTCTGTGCTGGTTGCAGGTCTGAACAAGATACAGGTGTGCACCAGCCCTCTCCCTCTCCCTTGGCACTCCCTGGCTGGAAAAAATAAACCAACCCAGGTGCATAGGCAGAAAGTGAATCGCAGTGTGAAAAGTACTGGGCTGGATGATCTGGGAACTGAGAGCACGGAACGTATCCTGGAGTGTGCTTCTCCTGCAGATTTGATGCAGTCACGTTGCCCTTTGGGTCTCCGAAGAAGTCCTCGTGCAGAGTACATGTGATTTGTTAATGCTGTTCTATTGCAGACAGACATGCTTAGCCGTGTGCATACATGGTAATCAAACCAGCTGAATCTGGAAATAAACAAGCATTTGTTTGAGTGCAAGAGGCTGTAAAAATCTTCAGAGAGCGATTGTATGTCTCTTTGAAAGTGTAAGAAATATGCATAAATCCTAAAAGGTGATGTGAATGGCAACATATATTAACTCAAACTACATAGACCCAAAATAATTAGTGTTCCAAAGGGGCAGAGGCCAAATTTTGCCACAGGCTTTATTCTTCTCCCAGTTTTCAGTGATTGTAGGTTATAGCTAGCCATCTCTCCAAAGGGTGTGGTTAACCACAGTGCTGTAATGTGAAAGAAAACTTCAAAGCAAAGAAGATAAGCTGTGCAGTTGCCTTAGGCTTGGGAGAGACTGAGCTGAAACAGGAGTTGGGCTGAACGTGTAAAATACACTCCTAGATTTTAAAACTGCAACCATCAGACCTTGTGGACATCTTACTAAATCATTTAGACTGAAGTGCTGAGTACTTACAATATATCAAAGCTGATCTCACTTTGATATATTTTAATGGAGTTTAAAGGGAGACATGACCATTCCTAACAAATCTGTGTAGAGTCAGAGGTTAAAACATGGAAATGCCACCAGTGTCTGTTTCTTTTGGAGTTGTCGACTCTTAAATCTGTAGTTATTTATTTCATAAGGACATGATCATTTTACTGCAGTAGGAGTTCTTCAGAGATGACCTCAGTTACTCTTCATCCTTCCCTTACAAAAGCAAATTCTGCTAGTGCCTGCTTTTGACGTCAGTGATGGGAAACTGGCAGTGCAGCAGACCACTAATGCAAGGAACCTGAAATCTGTTTGTATTATCAAAAAGTTGGAACTACTGGGTGGGAGGTCATTTGACATCGATTTTGAACGATTTTGAACACCAGAATGATTTGGAGTTCTCCTGCATATTTAAAACAAACTGTGTGGAGTCTAAAGGAATGCAATTTGTAGCAAGTTTTGAGTGAGATTTGGTAAGAATGTATTCAGCTCCACTACAGTACATCCAAGTGTACTGTAGTTAATTATGTTTCTTTTAGTCCTTTTGTAATATCCAGGGCTGGAATGTTTTTGTTATGATCTACATTTTTTATTGAAGAGGGAAATCAAATGTACTTGAAGATAATCCCAGCATCAGTCTTTTCTCTTCCCCCTAATCATTACACTGTTAGCTTTTCTTCTTTTGCAGTGTATTGATAATCATAGTTTTTAGAATTGTCCAGAGCAGAATAAATTTTAGTGTGTTGAAAGAATTGGCTAAACATCATCCAGGCTGGCTGTTTTTTATAAAGTCAATATTAGAAGGGTTTTTTTGTATTTTGCGGCTTGGGTAGTGGTGTTTATGTCTATTATGGCCTTCTTTATATACTGTCTATAGCATTACAGTCATCCCTTCATACTGATATCTGACAGAAAAGGGCATATTGGCTATAAAATAATGGTTCTTTTATAGAGCTACATCTTAAAAATTGGAAAGAATGAATAATTTCACCAACTTAAGATTTTTATGTCTGAGCCAGTCATCCAGATTTCCTTTCTGGGATACAGGGAAAAGTAGATTCTTCATAGGCACAACTCAGCTCATCATGAAGTAGACCTCTGAAAAAGGTCAGATGAGTGGCACCCATGAAGGTCCTCCTACTGTTCAGTCTTCAGAAGTAGACTCAGTTCCGATGTAAGTGTCTGAGGAAAAATGAGGCCAAAAAAAGGCAGAATGGATTGCGCTGTTGGGATTGGACCGCTCCCACTGAGTTTAAGATGAAGCTTCAGTAGCCATGCGTGACAGTGCATGTTCCAGTGGGCTGCCATCCTTGTCACCTTCCTAAGGCATTCTCTCCACTTCTGACAAAACTCCAGGAAAATAATATGAGTTTAAACTGGAATTTTGCCAAGGTTTTTAGGGAATAAACACGCGTGTCCTCCAGCCAGCCCACTCAGGAACCTGAGAGAGGGAGTCTGCAAGAGGCCCTGACTCTCCAGGGAGGTTAGGTTAGTAGCTGGTATCTGGTCACATCTGTTTCTCAGCCCAGCATATAGCAAGCCATTTTTCGTTATGGACTAGAAGTAATTCCACAGTAATTTTACTAATATTAGAGTAGATGACAAGTTTACCAAGTATTTGGAAATACTAATTCTGTTCTCTTTCATTTTGAAAATAGCTTGATGCAAACTTAATTTAACAGCATTTCAGTCAACCTATATATAGTATGAGATTTGTTTTCCTTTTAGCGCACACTATTAATCTACTGGGTCATGGCAGTTTGTGTTGACAGTTGCAATGTGTGTTTAAATTGGATTGAAATGGGGTTCTGTGAGGTCTTAGAGAGAAAATTCTTTTTGGTTGCTTGCACAAAATTACCTCGAGCTGGTCTGTTTCCTGGTGGGTTTTGAATCATTGTGTTATAGTAAAAGATTCCGGTCTTTTAGCAGCATGCAATTATAATTTCCACTGAAAGCAAATATTGTTGAGGATGTGAAAGAATATAAAATTATGTTCAGTAGGTACGTCGATCAGAAAGGGTAGAACAAGGTTATATTTACATTGGCAGTTGTCATAAAGAACAGATCACTTCAAAGAAGTACAAAGATGAAATTTTACATGATTTGGCAGCTGTACTGTTTTTTTTTTCTGGTACAAGTAATGCTGTAAATTTCCATATATAATCTTGAAAATGTTAATAACAGTGAAAAGACCAATGTTAATGTAATGTTAAGTACAAAGAAACATCTGAAAATAATTTACAGGATATATTTTCATGCTTTCTAAAAACCAGGGATTCTGGGGAGGAAAGTGTGAGATTTGTAGCTGCTCTGTTTATAGAATTACCTGACATAGTACTTGAGCATGATTCTTTTGCTAATTTCCCTGTCTGTTATTCTGTAGCCGTATGCTGCAGCTAACAGATGCACTAGTTAAAATTTTTAATAAAAGGTAAGTCCTGGTACTGTAAAAAAGCAAAACGAAAACTCAGTGCACTGAAAATGATTTTGTTTGGGTATAGTTCATGCCTTGTGAAAAATTTCAGAGGTGTTTGTACATTAAGTACTAAATTAAATTCTTTTAAGGTGTGTAACACTTTGAGAAAATATGTTGTATTTTCTGGCTCTGTCAGACCTGAAAAATCCTTATCAGCAGATAAGGATTTAGATACCCCCTCAATCACTGATTTATTCCAGTCATTTGGAAATTACTGAGTCTATGGTTACATTGCTTTAAAATGGATTTAATTCCCTTCAAGCAAGATTGCAATGATGAAAGTCAGTTAACAGTTTTGAAACCTGTCAGTTCTGTGATAATGTGTAACAGGTAGCTTGAAAAAATTAAATAATCCCTATACACTATAATTCCATTTATTTCTTGACAAAGAAACATGATAGCCGTTTCTGTTGTGACATTAAAAGTTAGTTAGTGATACGCATTACTTTTGACAAAGCTTTCAGGGTCATAGTATTCTTGCTAAGAGTCTGTTGTCTTGGTTTTCTAGGTATGCTTCAGAAATCACCTTCAGTTGAAGATTTTGTGGATGCCCTTGTTTCAGACTTAGACCAGGACTTTGAAACATTTATCATGGACTCATAAAAATGTTCAACAGAACTAAATTCTTTTATGGAAGATTGCATACACCTTCATAAGTGTGGATAAAATAATGTTGTGACTGGTTTTGTGAACACTCGTAAAAGTTTGAATATTCATGTTGGTGGAACAGTAATAAAGAATTTCATTGCATCACCTGTTTTCATTTATGAAGATGATGGCTTTTCGTTACACAGGAGCTTAAGCATAGTATTTGAGAGGACAAGTCTTCCAGCGTGTACTGTTAAAAATTTTGGTCTTGTTGGAGGACCTGATTAAATGGGAACTGAACTCATCTTCAGAAGTGAGTGGGATGGTATGAATGGTGTTTTGGTACACACATTGGATTCAGTATTGGGACGTACCTGTCAGGTGTCATGACCCAGAACTGTTTGCATGGGTCTTTCTCACATGCTCGTGGATATTCTTTAAGCTGGTTTAACCTTATTCCTTGCAGGAGATCTACATTGGGGAAAAGCAAACTGTGTTTGCAACAGAGGGGGAATTGGAAAGAAAGTTGAAGTGGAAAACTAGGAACTGTATTTGACATAGGGAACAAAAAGATGAGAGAAGAAAAACTATGGTCATACAGGTATGTGATGGAAAATGTCAGGGTGTGGAGGAAAGAGATATATTGCAACACACAAAAAAAAGACAAAGGAGTGAGAAAGGTACCCCACAAATGTTTCCTTGTGGAGGATAACATGGAAGGTAGCCATGCTTTTGTAGCTGCGATGATCCAGTGGGTATACGTGTGGCCGTGTTGTAAGTAAAAGTGATATCTTTTGTTATACAAAGCTATTGAGCAGGTCTTCTTCAGGTTTGGAACAGAGTAGCAAACTTTAAACCTAGATACAAAAGGTGGACTGTTCATTCTATCAAGTGCATAAAATGGTTGGGAGCAGGAATGGAATTTGCAAGGTGCCATAAAACTGTTATTGCTGTTGAAGTAGTATTTTTTTAAGCATCCAACAGAGTTACAATTTTAGTTCCTAGGTTTATCTTTTGCAGATCTTCCACTGAGCTTCAGGGTTCAGCAGTTGTTTTCTTAGAAGTTTTCTCCCATTAACTGGGTTCTTTTGTCCTTTTATCTGTTATCTGTGTGTGTTTTATTGAGTAGTGGTGGTTTAGTTTTACCCACGTTACTTGAAGGGCTTTATTGGATGAAGTCTATCCATGAAGAGGGCTTTAATCTCAAGTTGTTGGGGGAGGGGAACTGCAATCCATCCCAATCCTACCAGTTTGATACCAGTGCCAGCAGTAGATGCCCAGAGTCTGGAGGAAGATCACAGGTCAGCAGGAGAGCACCTGGAGTTAGAGACGTGCTCACACCTGCAGCGCTATGAACTCATTGGCATCACAGAGACGTGGTGGGATGGCTCCTGTGACTGGATATTGGAATGGAAGGATACAGGCTCTTTAGGAAGGACAGGCAAGGGAGATGAGGAGGGGGTGTACCCCTCTGTGTCAATGACCAGCTGGAGCGTGTGAAGCTCCACTTGGGGATGGATGAGGAGCCAACTGAGAGTTTATGGGTCAGATTAAAGGGAGGGCAGGGACAGGTGACATTATAGTGGGGCTCTGCTATAGGCCACCTGACCAGGAAGACTGAGTAGATGAGGCCCTCTGTAGACAGATAGGAGTAGCCGTACGTTCACAAGCCCTGGTCCAAATGGGGGATTTCAACCACCCCGATATCTGTTGGAGGGACAGCACAGCAGGGCATAAGCAATCCAGGAGGTTCCTGGAATGAGTCGATGATAGCTTCCTTCCCCAAGGAGTTCAAGATCGTTAGGGCACACAGCAAGCTCACTAACGTGGACTTCAGGAGAGCAGACTTTGGCCACTTCAGGAATCTGCTTGGTAGAGTTCAGTTGGATAAAGCACTGGAGTGAGAGAGGCCGAAGAAAGCTGGTTAATATTCAAGGATCACCTCCTCCAAGCTCAGGAGCAATGCATCCCAACAAAGAGAAAGTCATGCAAAAATGCGAGGAGACCTGCATGGATGAATGAGAAGGTCTTGGACAAATTCAAACACAAAAAGAAAGCCTACAAAGTGTGGAAGGAAGGACAAGTAGCATGGGAGGAATACAGAGACATTATCTAGGCAGCCAGGAATTGGGTTAGGAAAGCTAAGGCCCTGATCAAATTAAATCTGGCCAGGGATATCAAGGGCTTGTTACTTGATGTCCAAGTGGAGACCAGTAACGAGTGGTATTCCTCAAGGATCAGTACTGGGACCAGTGCTATTTAACATCTTTGTCTTCAGCATGGAGAGTGGGACTGAGTGTTCCCTCAGCAAGTTTGCCAATGACACCAAGCTGTGTGGTGTGATCGACATGCTGGACGGAAGGGATGCCATCCAGAGGGACCTGGACAGGCTCAAGAGGTGGGCCTGTATGAACCTCGTGAAGTTCAGCCAGGTCACGTGCAAGGTTCTGCACATGGGTGGGGCAATCTCAAGCACAAATGCAGGCTGGGCAGAGAATTGCTGGAGAGCAGCCCTGAGGAGAAGGACTTAGGGGTATTGGTGGATGAGAAGCTCAACATGACACGACAATGCACGCTTGCAGCCCAGAAGGCCAACTGCTTCCTGGGCTGCAGCAAAAGAAACGTGGCCAGTAGGTTGAGGGAGGCGATTCTGCCCCTCTACTCTGCTCTCATGGGACCCCTTGTGGAGCACTGTGTCCAGCTCTGGGGCCCCCAACATAAGAAGGTCATGGACCTTTTCTAACAGAGGAGGGCCATCAAGATGATCAGAGGGTTGGAGCACCTCTCCTATGAGGACAGGCTGAGAGAGCTGGGGCTGTTCAGACTGCAGAAGAGAAGGTTCCGGGGAGACCTTATTGCGGCCTTCTAGTACCTGGAGGGGGATGGGGAGGGACTTTTTAGGAGGGAGTGTAGTGATAGGACAAGGGGTAGTGGTTTTAAACTGAAAGAGGGGAGATTTAGATTAGATATGAGGAAGAAATTCTTTACTGTGAGGATGGTGAGGCACTGGAACAGGTTGCCCAGAGAAGCTGTGGATGCCTCATCCCTGGAGGTGTTCAAGACCAGGCTGGATGGAGCTTTGAGCAACCTGGTCTGGTGGGAGGTGTCCCTGCCCATGGCAGGGGGGTTTGGAACTCGATGATCTTTAAGGTCCCTTCCAACTCAAACCATTCTATCGTTCTATGTTTTGGTCACTGTGGGTTTACAGGCATTTTGATGATTCCATTGCAGAGAACAATTGCTATTGAAATATGTTGACAACGTTGCTGCATAGGCACGGCCTGAATCTGGTCCCTGTGTGTTTGTTCACATGGAGTTTCCTTTTAATGATGAGCGGTCGAGTGCTGGGGAACTGTTGAAAGCATAGGAGGGCAGGTTTTTTTTTCCCAGGATAGGCTGGAGGAGCTTAAGGTTGCACATTATATAGTGGGTGATTAACAAAGGAAATATTATCAGTGGGGTTTTGTTTTTGTCTTGAAATAAATTAAGAAATGGTATTTGAGTGCCTGTTAAAAAAAGAAAAAAGAAAAAGAAAAAAGAATTTTTCTCTAGAAATGGCTTTGTCTTTTAGAGGTCCTCTGTAGGTTGTTGCAAAAGGTATCCTAAGTGTCCTGTTCAGTGGGAATGCAGTGAAAAAAGCAAGAGAGGAAGAGAACCAAGTCTGAAATATGAGAGCAAGTAGCTGGGAGAGAAACACATGAAGACTAAAGATAAAAAAGCTCAACCCAAATAAGTGGATGTGTGGGAATGGATAAATAAAAGTGAGAGCTGATTGGATGATTGACCCCTGTTTTTTAGCAGAATTTGTGATACCAGGTATTATTTGATATTTCCCCCTATTTTTTCACTTTGTTTTTGTACAGTGGGAATTTGTCTTGTATGAATAGAACGGGGTTTAGAAATGTTTAGATATGAAATGTTTAGATTAAACAATAGCAGGCATATATTCAGACATGGACCACAGCAAGGCTTCTGTGTTGTACATCGGAATCGCTACTTTCGGTGTCTGCAGTTGGTCCCTAGGAGGAAAGAATGAATGGTTTTGCTTAACAAACCAGGTGGGTATTTTGCTGTAAGTAAAGTGATTTCAAAAAAAAAAAACACAGCTAAAAAAGGAAACAAATGGAAATTCAGGTGTGAGTGAAAACATGGTGAGGATGGGAAGGTCTCAATAATACCATAGCTCATGAATATAAATTTAACAACCCCTTATAGAGTATTTAATGGAAGTACATTTTAAAGGGAAATCAAGGGTGTTGTTAAGGGAGCCTCGTGGTGTTTGTTGCCTGTTTTTTGTACTAAAGCAAGCTACCAATAATGTTCATCTGGAGTTGGCACATGTTGAAAGAGTTATTGTGACAAAAAAGAACTTAGCAAAAGGAAGTCCTGATGCTGACACGGCCCTGGGAGCACTACGGTAAAGAAAATAAAGCATCACAATTGGCGGAATAAGCAGAATATTTAAAATTAAGATATTTCCCCATGATTTTAATTTGAAAGAAATTCAAGTGATGTTGGTTCATCAAAATTTAATTTATCAAAATATTTGTGGTAACCACAACATTTTTACGCTGCTATTACTTCCTTAATTCACTGGCTCATTTGATCCTTCTGTAAACAACAGTCTTTTCAAGTTTTTATCAGAGTGAATGGCATCAAACAACATCTCCCTAATACTGAAACCAGATATAGACAAAGAAAATCTTGTCTTTTGCCAGGGCACAGTGGACTGTAGCGTATTGTCACAGATTCATAGCTCTTGGGACATTTGACAAAGGTGGGAGCTGGTAGAAAAATAAATGGAACGACAGCTTCAGGGTTTTTTTTGTGAAGAAACTCCGTTGACTCCACTAATTTTTGTTTTATGAAATAACCTTTGAGGATTGAACAGTAGACGTGATTAAGCCCCTTGGGAATGTATTATATCACCACTATGATGCTTACTACAGAAAGGGAAATATTTTTTTTTTTTTTCTCTTTTTTTTGGTAGTTTCTAAAAATGCTTCCAGCTGTTCAAATGTCTGATGCTTTTTCTTTTTTTTTTTTTTCTTTTTGAGAGACTTTATTTTCTAGAAAATATGTGTTCTTTCAGTAATGTGAGACCTCTCTTGTGACCAGCAGTGTAATTCTTTGTAAATGTAAAAACCACTGTAATCCTTTTCCAGCATTCCATATTTTCCCACTGGGGCTGCTGAACAGGCTGTCCAGAAGTTGGTTTTATAATACTGTAACTCAGTGTCATGCTTTCAATCTGAAATTGTAGTGTGTTTTGGATTTTAGCTGCTGTAGAAAATAAATAGTGAACATCTTCAGAAGAAATTATACCCTTATGCAACCCTGGAATAATAACACGTAATTAAGACATATCAGAAAAACACACATGGATTGCATTTGATAGTCTGAGGTGTCAGCTCGGCTTTTTTTTCATGTTTGATGTGATTATTTTTCTGATTCACTTAAGGCAGACTGAAATATGGCTTAATAATTGCTTTCTGGTGACATAAATGCAACTGGTGCTGCGTGGAGTTCTCTGAACGCCTTACAGACAGAGATTGGAGGAGCAGAGGGCAGCAGTTAAGTGAGGAAGGCAGGGGAGAGAAGGGAAATAGGGCAAGGAAGAATTGAATACAGATTGGAAACCAGGCATGAAAAGGGCTCGATACAGAAGCAAAATGACCTTTGAGTTAGAAACTTGACGGAGGGGGAGGGGGTGTCTTTCCAAAGCAGTAAGTCTAAAATGGAAATTACAGCACTGTCAGTAACAGCAGGCAGAGGTGTTCAGAAATATTTCTGCTTTGTCTTCAGGGGAAAGCCAGATGGAAGAATTTGTATAATACGTTGAAAAAATGCTTTTCTTTCTACAGGTGTTAAATAGCAGCTTGTACAGTGGGTCAGACTTAAACCAGTGTGCAAAAATTAAAAAATATACATCTAAGTAATGGAGCTTAGCATCATAGATGATACTAAAACAGAAATGACAAGGGAAGATCATTGTAACACAGCAATATTGATGGCTCAGAAAATTTGCATTTCAGTTTACCAGAAGATGAAAATACCCTAATCGTGATACAGAAGCAGAAATTTGAAAAGTTGAACATCGGTGTGACAAGTGTGTTACAAGAGCCAGCAGCTGAAGGCTGAAATTAGACAAATTTGCCCCTCATTTTTAGGGTTTGGGGTATTTTTGACAGCAGGGACAAGTGAGCACTGGACTAGGTGTCGGGTACCGTGCTGGGGTTGACTGCTCAGCGCTAGAAGTGTTCATCAAAATGGGACTATTTTCTCAAAAATATACCCTAGTTCAGATTCATCCAGAGAAGCCCCGTAGCCTCAGCTCCGCCAGGGGATGGCCGTCTTTTCTGGTTTTATGAGCTACGCGTGAAGAGAGTGTCTTTGGCAGGAGGTTTTGCCACCAGGGTAGCAGGTCCATGCTCGCTGGGTGACTGTCCTGCTGGTGGCTTCACGGCTTGGGAAGGATTCCTGAGAGGAGAGCTGGAAAAGCGGGGTAAACCAAAGTGGGTCTTCTGCTTGCTCTTAAGTGGGAGGCACCGTGCATCTGCTGTTTCAGATGGCTTCTGGGCAAAGTATTGGAGATTTTCTGTTCCCAGAGCTGGGGATTTACTCACATGCTGTTGGGAACGAGTTCAAGTGAGTGCTTTACCCTGGCAGAGTTGCAGTACACCAGAAGGGGAATATTACATTAAAATTAGAAGACTTAAAGAACTTGAGAACTGCGTGATTGCAGAAAGCAAGCGCGGGGATTTGCCTGGGAGAAGGACCGTGGGAGAACAGCTAGTGTGCGCGGGGAGGAGAGGGAAGGAGATAAAAGATAAGGAAGTATAAATCAGCACCAGCAGGACTGCCTGGCGGCCCTTCTGATCTTCCGCAGGCTGGGATTTGTTTACCTTTTAAGTCCTCTGCGGCTGCTCTTCAACAGATGGCTCTTTCCACGGGGCGCCGGAGCTGCGCAGTTGTAGGAAATGGTTATGGCTTGTTGTTCGGAGGAAGTATCCAAAAAATCTGTGAAAGACAAAATGCTTAAACCAGAAGCAAAGTGCCGATAAAGATCTGACAGGATGAGTAGTCGTGCTCTGCTGGTGCTCTGCTGGATTTAAAATCACAGAGGAAAGGGAGCGGGATGGCTCTTGCCAAGCAGTTGCCTATGAGCATGTAGCCTCTCAGGCAACTTGGCTAAAGCTGGCCATTCTGGCTGCTTTTGAGCTTAATGAGAAGAAATAGGAGCCTCCACAATGGGACATAGCCTAACTGTCTTAGGGTGGGATGAACCCGCTCCTGCACATGCATTCTTGTTGCAGAAGATGCTTTTGATTCATCTTTGGGACATCTTTTGGCAATTGTCCCTCTGACTCCTTACAGCCCCTTCCCTTGGACACCTCCACATGTTTCCCTTCTCCTTCTGCTCTTACAGCTGCAGTGGGGCATGACCCGAGGAGGCAGGAGGAGGCGAGGGGTGATTTGGGCTGTGACTCTGACCTGGTGGTTGTGATCGTGCCAGAGGAAAAGCAAAATGGCAGCGTGGTAGGTTCTTCCCACCCTGCCCACAGCTGCTACTGGCACGTGCCCATATAGCCCCAAGCGTGTCTCATGCTTGAGCAGCATTTCTCATCCGCCTTCCCTGCGCCGCAGGAGATGAGTGTTGGGAGAGCTGGGCCTTGGGGAAACATCCCAAACGTGACCTGCTGAAAGGGTGAAGCATTGCCAAGCCGGGGCAAGGCGGGATGGACGAGCCCCTTTAGGTTGCACGCCTTGGGACAGCAGCTCCCAAGGCACTGCAGGCAGCTGGACCTCATGAATAATAGTTATTTATCAAGTAAGTGTTTGTACAGTGCCCTGTACTCGGCACTGGTGAGGCCCCACCTCGAGTACTGTGTCCAGTTTTGGGCCCCTTACCAGAAAAAAGACACTGAGGTGCTGGAACGGGTCCAGAGAAGGACAACGAAGCTGGTGAGGGGTCTGGAGAACAAGTCTTATGAGGAGAGGCTGAGGGAGCTGGGGCTGTTCAGTCTGAAGGAGGCTGAGGGGAGACCTTATCGCGCTCTA
>JAHREE010000075.1:1515455-1578482 GCA_033628505.1 Tringa tobata
GCTGTGACCAGTTCCTTGTCTCTGGTTTTCACTGAGGGTTCTTCCAGATAAGTCTCGATCAAGGCGCGTGCTTAAACATTACGATTTTAAGCACTCAACCATTATCTTCCCTTTTAGAAGCGGCTGTCCACACACAGGAATCCACCCAAATAAACCCCTGGGTAGGCTGGCTTTGAATTTAAGCTCGCTGCCTTTCTGAAAGTAAGCTTTACCCAGCGTCGCACAGGCCAGCGTTTGCACACTGGGGTTGGGTACCTGTGTTTCCCTCTCTTTTATTTCCTCTGCTTGTATATAAGAACAGAACAAAGCCTTGGAGATGCTTGTGTACACTCTGTTACACCTTCCAGTTTCGTGAAATTAAATCCACAACTTTACTTTCACGTGGCGATGGAGGAGCAGACGAGGTAGGAGAATGGGAAACATAGGCCCGGAGGAAGGAAGGCAAAGAAATACCCCAAAATTGCAGCAATGATAAATAAGGCAGAACAGCAGGGAAGAGCCATAAAGTGGGAGGAAAGGGGGTAAGAGATAGAAACATTCTTTTCCTGATGGGAAAGAGCCTTCGGTGCCAGTCCGGTGTTACTGTTTCTGACACGGGGCAGGGGGTGGGGAGGGCAAACTCTTCTGCATCAAGAATGAGGGGTAAGTGCTGCACGCCCACTTCACAAGATTAAGTTTTTATGAAGACTAAGGAGATAAAATGCCTGGTATGCTCTAGGGGCAGGGCGATTGTAAAGATCAGAGGAGTTTTCCTTCCTACTTGTCTTCCTGTGCAGCCCAAGGTTATTTAGCTAACTTTTTCATACACAAATGGGAATTTTGCTGAATGACTCTCCAGTACAATTCTTTATGCAGTTTTTTTTTCTCCTGCCTTTTCTTCTTTGTTGGATTTTGTTAGTTGTTTTTTTTTTGATTTTTTGTTTATTTGTTTGAATTACCCATAAGCTTTCAAAATCACAGATTTTTAAAGAATGGGTCGCTCTGGTCAAAGAGGTATTTCGATTTTTTCTGGCCTGCTTCCTGGGCTTGGGGACAGAGCAGCAGAGTGACAGCATGAATCAGCAGCTGATTCCCGGGCCATTTTCTGGGTGGTGTTAGGGTGACTGCTTTTCTCTTCCATGAGAAAATGAAATCAGAGTCTTATTACGGGTAGCTTGTGAGGAATGCGACAAGCAAAATTTGCATAGAGTCTTTTTTTGTGTGTGTGTAAAAAAAAATAGGTAATTGGGAAAAGAACAGAGATTGCCAGGCATTTAAACCCTCCAGCTCTTGCAGCATGAAGTATAACAAGGCCCAAATGAAAGGTAACTTCTGCTCCCCAAGATCAGGTAAGAATTGCAGGAGCATCCTCAGAGATGCAGCAGCTGTAGACCTTTGTCCAGATGCAAAGTGTGCAAGCAAACATTAGACAGCAGATCCGAGAATCTAAAACCTAAATCTAAACTTTAAATCTAAGACCCAAAATCTAAAGATTATTTTTGTTCCCCCCCGACTAGCAGAAGAAATTTATTTCTTTTTACTTATAACTTTCAGCTACTGCAGCTACACCACTGGTGTGTCTGCAGAAGGTGCCATGTTGCATCTTTGGCGATATTTAGGCTTCCAGGCACATTTACAGCAAGTCTTTGCCCAGCTGGGAGAGCTGCAGAGAGAAATGAGCTGTAATGGGCTGTAGCACATGCTGGACATCTCAGTGCTGCACCCTGTTCTCCTCTGGCTTCTGTGGGCATTGCTGCTCCCCCTCTACCCCCATCCACCTACTGCAGAAAGGCAATAAAAAGTCTTCTTTTCTCAGAAAATAAAGCATCTGGCTGTAAATGCAACAAGACCTCCTCAGTGACACTCTGTGTATTAGGAAACATCATCTGGCAGACAGATACTTTCAGGAATCCCTATTACAGCACTTGCCAACACCTTGAGTAAACTCTAACGCTATCTATTTGTTGTTGAAAGCCACAGAAGGTGTAATTTATGGCATTCTTGAGCTCCTCCCTGCAGATCCCATGGCCTGTTTCAACTAATAAGAGAGTGTGGTAATCATGTAGTCTGTGTGTAGTAATAAGAGAGAGGGCTGAACCCACAGGGCTTGCCTCTTTTAACCCATCAATAAAATAGGTATTTTATCATCTAAAGGATTTAGATTTTCTTTTGCCTAAATCCAACTGTCCTGCTAATTAAAAACCAGTGTATGAAAATAACTTTGAGGTAGTTCTTACCCATACAAATGGACTAGTCCTCCTCAAGTAACCAACAAATCCTCTGAAGTTTAAAATATATTTAAAGATGTAGCTTAAATTACTATTGAGGGTTTCAATTTATTGAGGGGTTGGCATGGAGGGTAGCTGCACAAACCTTCCTGGAGAAAAATACTCTTATGTGAGATTTCACATCATTTTGTCACAGCAGGAAAATTTTTTCAAGCAAGGAATTTTTTTCTACAGGTAGTCTCAAAATATCAAAAAAAGGTGAGGAATTTTGACAAAATGCATTGTAAGTGTTATTTGGTGGAATATTATGGGTCTGTTTTGGTGTCTTAGAAAGATGTTCTCACTCTTGCACAGGAGCAGTGTCCTCCTAACTTCTGCTGTTGACCATTCTTAGGAATAAAATTTAATAGAGCTGAAGCTATGAGTTACTAATGATAAAGGAACACAACTACTATTGTGTCTAGCAACATAAAAGGGTGTCAGGTTGGTCAACAAATTTCTGTTTTCTCTTGGAAGAAAGTGAACCAAGTGGCCAAACTGATACTTGCTGTTGAATTTCCTCAGGTTAAACTCAGCTACCATAAGGTGCAGGAGTCAACATAAATCTACAAGAAAGCAAATTTGCAATGTATGAACAAAATTGGTGCAGTAAATGCTGTTATTCTGCTGATTCCAGACCTTCCTCATTGTGCTTTGGCCAGGCACAGGGTTTATGTGAGATTAAGCGAATATGAAGTTAGAGAAGTTGGGCGACTGTAGGCTAGATCTTTACTTTGGTGCACTGACAGCTAGATGTCCTTTCCTAATTATTATTACTATTATTTTTTTCATAATGAATAACCTCTACTGTTCCTGTTTTGTTCAATATTGTTCTCTTAAACATCCATTTCTTTAAGAGTGCATGCACACACATGCTGGGAATGTCCCCATTACAAAGCATCCTGCTGAGATCCCACCAGCTGACAACACCGGAGCAGCTGCTGTGCTCCCAGCTCCTCTGGCAGGGACAGCCAGGGCTTCAGGTGCTACCAACCCCGGCAGAGATTGCCTTTACTCACTGGATATTCCAGGACGTTGCTACCGAAGAGCAGGAAACTGCAGGTCTAAAAGTCCCGGAAGGAAGCCACAGGTACTGGCTGTAGGTCCTAAGTGTTTGATTTTGTTGTTTATAGTAATTTTTTTTTTTTTCTAAGGTTCCCATATTGACCTGCAAAACTTCTAGGGCACTTGGAATTCTGGACTGAAAGCCATTTAAAAAAAATTGGAATAGAGCCTTTACTATTTTTTTAAAAAAGTTCTCAATTCATTTCGTAATCTCTGTCACGTGCAGAATAAATACTTGTACAGTGTAAAGGTCTCATCTGAGCGGGTCTAATTGTGTTCTGCAGTTTCCTCATGTTTAAGGACATAGGAATAAAATTATTACAACTGGCCTGGCCAATGCCCTGCCTCAGATCACATACAAAATGATAGATTTTTAAAAAATTTGACTATTATTTTATTCTAATGTAGAATATATCTTTATGTAGACAGATACTGTATTTATCATATGTTTATCATTATGTTCCAATGAACTGTCTGATACAGATCTTGGGCAAAGCAAGGTGATTAAGCCATTCCAGTGGTTTCATTTTGTCAAGCTTTAAATCAGTGCTCTCCCTTAAAGCATTGACTGCAGCCTAGATTTTGGTGCAGATCTCCTATACTAAGGAGAATTGTTGCACGCTGAATAGCAGGTGAATGCTCTACCCACAAACTGAAGCTGGGACCTGGGCAGGAGAAATGGAAAACGTCGCAAAGACTGAGGCTCAGAGAAAGCACTTTCTAAAAGCTGCCTTTTTACTTGTGTGCTTTTACACCACTGCTTTAGAAAAATGTAATTTACAAACTCTTGAACAAGCCAAATCTCCTTTGACTGGCCAAACAAAAAAAATAAAAAATGAAGTCCAACTGTGGTAAGGAGGGATTTAGAAAACGAAGTGATGGGAAAAAAAGTCTCAGTTTTACTCAACTGACCCTGCTGTTGAAGCTGTGGCTCTTGCTGGAAGCCCCAGTGTGCCCTCAATGAGCCACCCTCTCTGTCAGGACGCTCTTAGAGAACATTCCCACTAATCCCATCATTGGCTGCCCTTGTGGAAACCAGCAGGCTCACGAGCAAATCCACCCACTATTATTCCTCTCCTATTGAAAGCTCCACCTTATCGGACATAATCAAACTGGCTCCTGTGCAATGTGAAGAGCAAGTGGGTTTTACCAGCACTCTTGCCAAAACTAAATAGGGATTAAATTGCACCCTGCCAGCACAAAGTGTGCATTGTGTGGCTTCACTCTGCAGCACCCAACCCCAGCTTGCTCCCTGCCTGATAAAACACTACACGCTCCCTTCGATACCAACCCTCCCCCTTTTTTATTTTTTATTTTTTTTAAGAAAGTGCAAAACAAAGCAGCAGTGTCTGCAGTGGAACGTGCTGCAGGTAGCGATCTAAACCTCCATCACCCGAGTCAGCGAGAGGATTAATGTAATGCATGAAGGTTGTTGCTTGGCGGGACTTCACAGGAACGCAAGCCGAAGGCCCTCAAGGAGCCCACAACAAAGGGAAAAGCCACACGATCTCCAGCTCCTGGTAGGATGAGGAGCGCTGTGTTAAGGCTTGGTCTACCTTGTAGAAAAGGCAGGCAGCACCGTTGTACTGAAAAGCAACGCGAGCAGGGGAAAGATTTTGGGGTGGGTTGTTTTCTTCTGTAGGCCTCTTGTAGAAAGAGAGCTGGCTAGAAAAATTGCAGCCTTGCTAGTGACATTTATGGAACATCTGATATGAACAAATACCCATGCAAGTTTTATAATCACGTACATAATGTGTTTCGAGTTGCATTTTGTTTCCAGGTAAAATAGAGTAAACACCTGCTTTTCAATTCCTGATTTTTCCTTGTTTGTTTTTTTTTTTCTTTTTTCTTTTTGGCAGGGGCACCATGTGCTGCTTTGCAGACTTGCATGCAAACTGGAAGGCTGATCAGGTGGGCTGGGGATCAGCAGGAGACAAGTAGAAGACTCCTCAGGAGTGCAGCACACGGGCACGGTCGTATAAGGAGACCTTGCTGTTCTGGGAAGGTGCTTCCTGGGTAAGCCCTGGATTGTGTACATAAAAAACTGGAGAAATAACATCAGCACACAGACAAGAACTAATGCGAAATTTGCCAGACTGAACTACAGACAGGGACCAAGCAGCTCACAATTCCTCTCAAACCGTCCCGTAAAACCCAATAAAGCTACAAATTCTTCACCACAAACACCCTGGCTTTGTGAAACCTGCCATCCTCATCTGGATTCAGTTCCCAGTCACTGCTTCTTATGTCTGTACCATAAGAAGCCATGTAATTATAATATATAATTATCAAATTACTCGTTCTCAGTCCTCTGCTCTTATCCGTCAAACCATGCCATCCCTTTCTTAATTCTACAGCATCCCATTTGAGTAACATTTTCCTGAATCTTGTCAACATATAAACCACCTGGACAATGCTTGAAAAGTGGCCTAAATAATCACAGGCAATTAATCTTCTCTAGTGGTATTCTCTAATTCTCTCTTTCTTCAGCCAAGGTTTGCAACCGCTCTGGGCTGCTGCAGGGCAACACAAGTGCAGGCCCTGCTGGTGCTGATCAGGGGCCGTGATCAGGGCATCCTTTTCTGGTTCAAAAATACTCTCATTAGTTATGTATCTACTTTGTCTGAAACAGTCTACTGGGAGGAGTACGTGGTTTTCTTTTCAAAGGCATTCTACAGACAGCGATCTGTGGTGCTTACCACCTTCCCCCCCCCGCCCCTTTCTTGAGAAGCAAAATGTTGAAAAGATTTTGAAGCGCTATGATTTTAACTTACTGCTTCTTTAAGGTCCTCCAGCTTGAAGAATGGTGCTACTGTTAAACAGCAAGCATCTCAAGACAAAGATGTACCAGATCACCGTAATTTTAATACAATTAAACCATTATGGAATTCTGTACATAATAAAGGAATTGATCACAAACTTTGTATAGAATGCTACTATTAATGCGAGATCAACACTCCAACACTGGTTCATGTAACGTTTTATTCACAAGTAGAAAAAGTATTACAAAATGATTTATACAAGATTTTAATTTACATTCCTTAAAGGAGTATTTAAAACAGCACTATAAGTCCCTAGACATGATATGTGGGTAGTCTAAATGCAGCGGTAGTATATGTTTTCTATTGGCATGTACAACATTGCTTGCCACAGGCAATATAAAAAAGACCAATTTGGTTAAATTAAGGAAAAAGTATATACACAATATACACATGTATTTAAAAAGCACTCTCTCTTCATTTTTTCCTCCTGATTTTCTCTCACGCTGTCACTCATTTAAAGAAATGAGTATTTTTCTCTAGAGTTGCCGGACAAAAACAATAATACAAAGTGTAAATTCCAATGGGAAAACATACTTACTGTGGCAGATGCTGGCAAAACTTTTGAACACAGCTTTTTAAACATCTGGTATTAGTGAAAAGTTCGAAAATACGTTCGAAAAATATTTTGCCATATATTGAAATGCACATTGGATTTTTTCTATTTACAAAGTATATACAAAGAAGCACACATCTCTTCATGCACATGTAGTGAAAAATAACGTTTTGTCACTTCTTAACTGTATGAAAGTATCCAAAGAAATTATTCAAAACTACTCTTATTTGAGTATGTACTTTAAAGTATCTAGCTGAGTAATTGCACTCCCTGTATAACCGCCTATTATTCTGTCAATGACCAAATGGTGGGATTTACTGCTTTAAAAAAAAAAAAATCACTTACGTAATTTCTTCACTCACTTTGGTTTGAATTTGATAACCGTTACTCATGATATTTGCACAAAGGAATAATCTCACTGGTTTTAGCTGAAGCATCCCACTGCCTCACCTGCCTGCACTGGCCTTCCCTAGTCTTGTGCAGGTTCAACCTTCTGCTGGGTGCTTCAAAGCAGAAGTCTTTTTCCATTATGGAATTGGAATACGGTCTCAACATTTCCATTGCCACACTACACCATGTGTAGAAAGATGAGTAATATTTATTGCAAATTTGCATTTGTTTTGCTGATTGCTTTGCTTTTGTCAAGGCACATTGAGTACTTTAATTGCTAGAGTTCATCACTGACAGGTCTGAGCCTGTTGAATGTAATGAATCAGTAGAGGTTACTGGAATTACTCACAGAAGTGAAAACTGTTTTAGGGATAAAAATGGCTGCAGAACAAATGGTATTATGGGATGTAGTGCAACAAATTGCAGTTAAAAAAATCTTAAAGAATAGCAATGAGGGCAGAGAGTTGATAATCCATGAGACATGCACGCAACTTTGGGGATTCAATTCAGAGGTATTTTTAAAAAAAAATGTTATGAGTTAATTTTTATATTTTGTGTGGAAAAATTGAATTTACATAATACTACAGTGAGAAAGACAGAGTGACATGAATGAAAAGAAAACGCCTGTTATATGAATGAATTAGGCCAGCAGGAAGCTTGACCCTTAAAAATAATGAGTTACTAAAAAATATTAGTAATAGTCTCATTGTATGAATACTTTCATGGCACACCTGCTATGGTTTGACATTTTGATGTGACAGTTGATTACATTTATTTCAACATCCAAAAGTTACACGCTATAATAACAAGTGCTATATTCCAATGCTGAGACTACCAATTAAACACAACATCCTTATCTATACGGCTGACTTTCATTAAACTAAATCTAATTTAAAGCTAATCTCCTGCTATATTTAACAAAATAATGTCTCCTTCCACAAATGTAATAATTGGATGGAGGGGACTTCAACCATATATATTGTAACATGCAAATTCTTTAACTCCCCAAACTAGCTTATTAACTATAATGTAACATATAATAAAAGCTTCAGTTTATCAATAGATGACCCTTGCATAAATAGAAATGTTTATTTTTTTAAGTCCTTCAGCAGCAGAAAACTGAGTTAAATTTAAAACCAGCCCAAAAAAATCCTAATGCATGCATAAATCTGCAAGCAGAATAACTGGCAAAGTCTTGTCCCACGCTTTCTGACATCTGTAGCCGTATTTAAGATACCCACCTAAATACAATGAAGTATTTACATTTCTTGCTGTATTTACACATACTATTAAATTCACTCCATTAGACTTTTAAGAATCTGAGGGAATAGAAGGTTCTTTTTAAAAAAGAGATGCAAAAGGTCATAAATTCACTTTCATGGTTTTACCAGGATGCTCCTTCAAGTTTCACCTTACAGCTGTTACGGCTCAGATGCAACTGCTCAGAAGGTGTGAAATGATGCCATTTTTTTCCAGCTGATTTTGAAACCATGCAACGTTGAAGACCAGACTATGTTTGATGAGAATCAGCAGAGGAGCATTAGGGAAGCATTCAGCTTTAGTGCTGAGAGAAATCGCTTGGCATCCTGAAAGAAAGTGATAGAACAGTGGTTACATAAACTTACAAAAAACCTGTATGTACTTCTGTATTCAACTGAACACTAAAAAAATACAGCTATATATACTTCTTGCTGTAAAAACCTGTATTAAAATACAATATATAAATTTATATTTATATAAAGTATAAAAGCATATATGTATATAAAATACAATATATAAATTTATATATTGTAACAAATATGGTGAAATCTAAGTTAATTTTTATAGTGATATCTTGAAATTCTGTTATTCCTTTCATCTAGAAAAACTCTAAATAATATTAATCACATATCTCTTCAGTTGGCTTAGTGGTCAGAAAACCACAAATAAATGTCTGATTTTTTAAAATCTTGTTCATATGGAAATATATTCCCTTAAAACATTGAGAGAGCATTCAAGTTCCATTGATAACTGCTGAAAAGCTCGGGACTAGCAGCGTCAAGATTTGCATTCAGAGCTATGTCAGTGTCCTTTCTATATATACCCAGAGAATATGACTATCACCTAATGGTGTTATCATATATCAAAGTAAAACTATGTCAAACACTTTCTGACACATGGACCAGACCTTAATGACTACTCATCTTCCAGCGATACAGACAAAAACTATATATTGTAAGTAATATTGAGGAAAACATGTGTGACCTAAATAAGGTTGATATTTTTAGTGACAGCGGTAGATTTTCAGGGTGATATACGAGTTCCATTGAAGTCAATGGCAAAAAAATTCTTGACTTAGCAGTCTGTTTATCTGCTTTCCTCCTCTTGAAAACATCACTTTAAGAATTATGGCTTGATTTACAAAGAATTAACTATTGCACTTACATGTTTTCAGAATATGCATTTTTTTTTTTGTTAAATACTTAATTACTTTCTACTTTTTATTTAAGAACAATATGAAAGTGCCATGCAAACCAAATGGAAGGGGATCAAAGGAATGCAGTTTTATTTCTGCAGATGATCCAAAATTTTCATAATTACAGAATAATTTTCTTAATTAAGTTTGGTGGATTATTAATATTAGTGGCAACGGCTTCTGTTCCTGCCTCTGTGTACATGCAGAGGAGACTGTTTCAGCTTTCCAGCCACAGCCTGCACAACCATTGAGTAACAACACCAGTACGCATGCCGTACTTTGGGATCCTTTCAGAGATGAGATTATTTGTTGCTCCAAGTTACTTACAATAGTAGAAAATACCATTTTAAAAATACAGACCACAGCTAATATTCAAAAAGATATAATGATGAAGCAGTAGCAGGATGAGTTTTTGTGATGGTTACATTGTTATGTGGTAGAGATGACTGTTTATTACCTATTCTCATTTTGACCTCAGACCTGCATTTTCTCTGTGAGTTAGAACGCTGAGCTTTTTTAGATTTAATTATATTTTATGGACAAACTTACGGAATGTTTTATCTGATGACATGGGACTACGAATGGCATTAAAAAGCATTTGAGATTCTCTCTTCTGTTTCTGCTACTTCTGTAGTAACTTCACAGAGAAGGCTTTGTAAATATTTTTTGATGGACACTTACGTGTCTTTTATGCTTTATTTACAATAAGCAAAGACAAGTCCTCAATTCTTCCCTCATAAAGAAGGACTAGCCTCACATAACAGTTTGGTCATGAAGCTATTAAACTGTTTTTTCCCCCCTGATATTTAAGGAAAAAGCCCTCATAAAAGCTGACTAGTGTACAGGCTTACCCTGCATTCTGGTTCACATTATCTCAACATTACAGTTTGAGTAATTATACTTTTCAAATTCAGTCAATGGTTTAAAAATTAGAATCTCCTGTAGAA
The DNA here is from genome assembly GCA_033628505.1 of Tringa tobata. Lineage (NCBI taxonomy): Eukaryota > Metazoa > Chordata > Aves > Charadriiformes > Scolopacidae > Tringa > Tringa tobata. Next base: position 1,525,934 of record JAHREE010000075.1, read on the forward strand.
TTTTAATTTATTTCAGCAATAGCTAGGTGAAGCCTAGGGAGAAACATAACCCTACAATGTTTTACAATTCTATTTTTATCTAGCTCTACGTGCCTTGAGTACTCATTCTCACCCCTTTGTAGTTATTTTTTTTACCTCTTTATCAGTCTGTGGAGTCATTTGCTGTTCCATTACGCTTTGTCTTTGGCTGGGTTTCAGCAGCCACTGAGTTCTGAAGTGATGAAACTTCTATGCATGTTCTATGTTGGGAGATTTCAAAGGACATTGCAATGTCTCCATCAAGAGACTTAGCTGAAAGAAGTACTTCACTTAGCTCCTGGTTATTATCCAACTCAACAGTGGCTGCATTTTCAGTCTCAGGACCGCAGGACTTTGCAGATCCTCCAGCCAGTTCTGAATATGATTCACAAAAAGAAATGCTGTCACAACAAGCTGAGTTTTGCATAAGAGGCCAAGCATCTGAAATGTCTCCACAGGTAGAATGTGAAAGAGAACCAAGGAAAGTAGGAATCATTTCTCCAACCGAATCAGAAGCCCTGCAAAAGGATAAAAGACACGTGGTTTCAAAAGCACTTCAGAAAATATTATCAGTATTGTAACTACAGTCATCAATAATTATAGGTATTTCAAGAAGATTTAACAGGGTTATATTAAGTTAATACTCTAGAGGCATCCTTTACAAACTACTTTTTTTGAAAAGGAATACAGTTTGTTCCTCATCTGGAGATGAACACAGCTCTGGAGAAAACTACTAAAGGTGAAGAGGATGCCTAGAGCCCTTCACACTATGAATTCAGGATTTTAGAAAACATGAGCTACAGTTGGGGTTGTTCGTAGTCTAAATAACAGAAATAGAATAAAAAATGCTATAGTACTGTTCAGATACAAAGACTGTTTCAAAGATGAAGGAATTTATTTGTTCTCAGTGCACACACAATGTGCATGTGTGTGTGTTAAGACAAGATATAACAAGTTTAAGTTGCAGCAAGAAAGATATTTTTTACTGTAGTATATACCAAACTAAGTATTAACAAAACCAAAAGGATATACTAATACATTTTATTTCCAAAAACTGTCTACAGATTTATAAAACTGTAAAGGCTATGTTAGGTCTGATATACAGTAATAATTTGTGTGACAAAACTCATCCCACATTAACATTGCCTATAACAGATTTTAAGTAGCTTTACTCATTTCCAAAACACGATGCTTTAATAGCTTTGATATACACACAAAGCATTTTTATAGATGAGGCCAAAAGTCAGGACATTGAACCACAATTGAAGGAAATACATTATTTTGGCAAAGGAAATTGGAGCAAATTCCAGTTCTACTGGAAGGAACCATGGGATCTTTGATGTCCACATAGCATGGATATGACATTTATTTTTAAAGCCTTAACCAAAAAATCCCCACAAAGTACACAACTCTCAATTTGTCCGCCTTGGTGGTATAAAAGGATGACTCAAGCTTGCTGGTATTTAAACAAGTTGTTATAGAAAATTTAGGTATTTTGTATCTTGTATTTAGGTCACTAAGTCATCTTGCATAAACAATACCTATGAAGAAGTTGCCTCTATGTTTTTAGCTACATTTGGCCATAGAACAAAACAGCTGGAGACCAATTTAAACCTTATATGGAAAATTATTCTAGCTAAAAGAAATAAATACATCCTGTGTTAAAATCTGTAACCAGGAAACTCTGAAAGACACCATAAATTTCATATATTTAGCTCATGGCACTGCTGTAGAAATAACCACTCTGCTACTGTATTTATATGCAGCTGATCAGGAGAAAAGAATGATTCCAATGTGGTAGAAAATCAGTAATACTAGATATTTCAAATCTCACAGTCATTAGGAGTTTCTAAAACAAAAGAAAATCTTCATGACACGTCTAAACTGTACCTTAATCCCGCAGATTCACAGGTTTATGCTGTACCTTGCTTACGCTTAGCAGAAGAGGGGGTCACCAAATCCTCTTAGGTACCATAGAGTAAGAGAAAGACTATCTGCTTGAGAGAGCAGTCAGTCACTTCTTCTTCAAACTGATACATTGTCAGCATTTATCAAATAACACTTAAAATTCACTTTTTATCATAAACTTGTTTTTGCACAGAAGAGGAGGATATGGCTACAGTTCATCAAAATCCCTCATTCCACTCAAAAAAGCTATTGCATCTTTATAAATATCAATTTGACTGCGTAAAAATATTTAATGTCTAATAGATATTTATAAAACTAAATTACCTTTCATTAAGCGTAGTTTGTGAGTGGAAAGCACAGCTGTGACTGCTGTGCTCCAGGCTACAGGTTTCATCACAGCACAGTGATGGAATCAAGTGGACCGGTCCTAAGGAATGAAAAATAATTTAATAATCTTAAAAGTGTCAAAGCTCTGTATAAACTTAGTCTCCATACTCTTTCAGACTTAAGTATTAGTTTGTCAGTTACATCATAATATATGGGTTGAGGGAAGAGATTTCTTATTGCAAAAAATGGGTTAATTTATTACTTTAAAATCGAATTATTTACAAAAGCCAGGCCCTTCCCCCAAGAGTAATATAGGTGCCCTTCATGAGTATCCACTTTTTAAATTAATTTGCTTTTCAATTAGATATACACGAGAGGAAGTACCACATTCTGAGTTAAGGTATTAGGATGATATTTAAGCCTGTGCACTTGTGTTAAATTATGTATTTGTTAATGTCATAAATGCATCTGTTCTGATATTACTTTACAAAATCTCAAGTATTTGAATCATTCAGGTTGTTAATGTCCTTTAGCGTTCATATCACATTCTGAGATACTGTTTGGTATTAAGTCTTAAAGCCAGGTGCAGTGCTATTTTTAGCAGAAAGAAATAACACAGACATTTAAAGCTTGGGTTTTTTTTTAAGTGAAGGGTCATTGGAATGAAAACAGGAAAAAAGATCATAACTAAAGAGCTACTTAGATATTCTATCTGCTTATTGAGAAATTAGCCTAGGACAAAGGGTAGTTTGACAATGTAGCTCTGCAGTCAAAGTTAAATGTCACAACTCAAGTGTTAAGATAAATATTAGACAAACGTTCATCATGCCATAAAGTCACATTTTAGGAGACTAACATACCACATGTCTGCGATGTGCTTCTCTGGCACTGGCAACATGTTCTGTGGTCATATTCATTTAGCCGTGGTCTATCAAAACATGACAATTCAGAGCCATTGTAATGAATGTCTTGTGATCTCACAGACCCTTTGGACAAAATGAATAAAAATACATATTAGTAAATGATACTCTTTTTCCTGTTCAGAGTCTCCTATCTTCACAGAATGCTTGAATGTCATACTATACAGTATTTCCATACATTTTCTAACTGAAAGATCCACAATGACCATGTGGTTTCATGTAATGCAAAGCACAGATTTTGCAACAAACCCTAGAACAACTGGTTCAACTACAGCCTCTTCTAGGAAGACATATGCCCTTATTTTGATCATTTGAGAGTATATCTTATTCACTGTTACATTTTCTCAGTGTTTAATGATTCTAAGGGATTCTCATCTGAAATTTTCCACATTCAGCTTTCAGCCACTGGGATTTTGTTTATGGTATCTTAAAAAGCTTTATATTAACAGCAGACTTCCTTTAATCTGTATAATTGTAGGCCAAGGCAAATGAGTTACTAAACTTCACTAACTGAAGTTTGAATTCACTATGTCTGAATTTCTCAAAACTTAGATTGTAAAGCACCTTCCAGGTTAGGAACAATTCTTTCAATGACTCTCTCACTCTTTTTATTCTTGCTTATGCTGTGAGCAGTGATAACATCAACATTATTCATTATAACACTATTCTTGTTTAACATCCAGGGTTCATTAGAAGCAATAAACATATTTTTAAAAGTTTTTTTTAAAATGATAAATGGGAATTAGAGTGCTTTTGACTTTTCTTCTCCTTAATTTAAATTAAGGGGCAAAAAAATGTTTATTATAAATGAACGGAATTACACTGATGGGGTGTTATGGATTTTCTTTAAAATTTACAAATCTAACTGGCTTAGGCATTTAATTCATCTTGAATATGTTCATAAAACCAAAATTGTAAATAACAAATCTGCTATCTACACTAGCCACATTCATTACCCTGATGAGCTAACCTGTATTTCATGATAGCATCTGGTGCACAGATCCTCCAAGCTGGTATTTCCAAATTGGCATTGCAACTCTATAATGACTTCCCAGCTTGGATTCTGAATAGTCCAAATATACCTGTGCAGCATTTAACAGAGCATGGCACAGAATTAATGCAACTGGACTATTTCTGGACAGCATTTTCTCAGTGGAAGATGGAACATCCACACTGAGTTGGAAACCTTGTATGGGGTCTTGGGCTTCCACTAGCTTGTTCATCTCAACGCTAAACTTGCTTGAATGCTGTAGACATTTCATTTATTTACCTACAGAGAGATCTACTAAACTAATACCGGTATATAAATATTACAAAGGAAGAAAAATAATTGGAAACTCACAGCTTGGTTTCTTCTCCATAAACTGCCTCTTGCAATAGATAACGCAAAGAATAAGAAGAGCTAAGAGCACTGTTGCAAGCGCACTGCATATAACAGCAGCTAGAGCAGTGTCTCGAGGACTGGAAGCAGTAGAAGGGATCTTCACAAGATTTACTTTGGTGGTACCTGAAATATAATTAAATAATAATTTAGGTGAACTGTAAACATTTCAGGAACACAGTCATGTAAATGAAAGCCTAGGAAATAGAAGAGATTTGTAGCACAGGAAAAAAAAAAGCATGTTCCCTCTGCTAATGTATAAACATTAGTTGCACATATAAGTAGATATGATTATCAGAACCACATTATGAAAAAAACCTATAAAAATATATTGCAAAATGAGTGATAAGGAGTGGAGATGCACACAAAACCACATTCTGACTATACATGGGAATGGAATCAGCTCTTCACCGTGAAAACAAAGAACTCTCAATTTTTAATGTCAGAGGATTTTATTATGGAGAACGTTTCCTAGTGTATAGTTGAGAAAGCTATCCACTAGAGGGAGTCACAAATACATGAACTTCCCTTAATAAGGAAACTTGCTGAGAACTGAGACACAGAAGTTCAAATGCTGTCAAAGGTACCATTTTGCTTGGTTGTATATGTCATGACACCATGGTCATTTCTGGGATCAAACCTAGGATTTCAACTGTACCAGCATTTTTCATTCAGTGATATTTTTTAATACAGACAATACCTCTAGTAAAAATTCAACAGATTGACTTTATACCCATATTAGTAAAGACTTAAGCTATGTTTCTAGATTTGATAAACATTGTTACTTTTATGTTGAAAGTGAAAAAGACTTTAAAAGTATCAAAGTTTTAACTACAGCTACTCAAACTTAAATTACAAATGGTCTTTTAAAATTAAACTATTTTTTCACAACTTATGAATTTTCACAGCTCATCTATTTCAATCTACCTTGAAGACCACATCAATTCAATAATTTATGAGAAAAAGGACCAAAACATTCAGTATTTCTCTGACAGCAAATTTTTAAAAAACCACAAGCCATATTTTATTAACTTATAAAAATAAGTAAAATGTGCCTATTTACCCCAGAAAATCTTTAGTTAAGACCTAAAGACTATAATTTCCTAAGAAATGACCCATGCAGTCATAAGCTTAAATTGGGAGATAAATGTCTGCCAGAGACATACAATTGTTTGATATCTTAACTGCAATATAATAGTGGAAGAGAACTTACTTAATAGCTTAGTTAGCGCAACCAATGGAATTGTATTACTCGGGAATAATTTTCTGAAATAATTATGGTATTTCCTCTACACACATCAAAAGTGGGTACCAAAGTGCTTACAGTACCATATTTCTTTTTTATAATGGCCAGATTGCCAAAAAGCTATATACTTTGAAAATCAATTTAATTCCATCCAATTCTAAGTTTTCAGACCACTTAACAACAAAGAAAATATTGACTTCTAGGAAATAAAGAACCCAAAATCTAAAAAAAGACATCCAACATATTAAATAAAAACAGTTTCTACAAATTACAGTATCATGTAGTTGCTGGTAAGTAGGGGCATATAAAAAAGTGGAGAGGTCACATCACAGCTATTATTCAGAAGGAAAAATGTTTAGTTGTTAATTTCCTGATTTCAGTGTGAAGAGAAGCAAGCATTACTGCCTTTACATCTGCTCAAATATTTCAATTTACCTTTGATTTGTACTATTATGTTCCGCTGTCACATCAAAAGTGTGAAGAACAAATTTATAGCAGATCTTTTTAATATCCTTTTCACTTGCCAAATTGGACAGAGTGGAGCTATTGGAGAGAGTCCAACAAAGGGCTGCTAAAATGATTGAGGAACTGGAGCCTCTCTCCTATGACAAAAGGCTAAGAGACCTGGGACCGCTCAGCCTGGAGAAGAGAAGGCTCAGGGGAATCTCATCAATGTGTATAAATCCTTCAAGGGAGGGTGCAAAGAGGACATAGCCAGACTCTTCTCAGTGGACCACAGGCAACAGGCACAAACTGAAAAACAACAGGTTGCCTCTGAATATCAGGAAACATTTTTTAACTCTGAGGGTGACTGAGCACTGGCACAGGTCAACCAGAGTGGTTGTGGAGAGCATCTCGTTGGAGATGCTTAGAAGCCATCTGGACATGGTCCTGGACAAACAGCTATAAGTGACCCTGTTTGATCAGAGGGGTTGGACCAGATGATCTCCATAGGTCCTTTTCTACCTCAACCTTTCTGTGATTCTGAGTTATTAAAATAAAGCAGATCTCAAAACACAAGTCAATAAAGAGGCTGAAGTCTCCTACGTGAACTAGAAATACATTTTGAAACTCTGTCCTTGTACTGAAACGTAATTGTTTTTGTTATCATAGCAGATGGTCAATCTATTATTTGTGTTCCAGATAACAGAATAAAATTCCAATTCAGGGTCTCGGGTACTTTTCCTCTCAAATAATTATTAACTGTCCTCTTTATGTTTTTTTATAATTCCTATTACTCAAAGAAGTAAGTTCTAGAACCTCTTCTCCAGATCTTCATTGTTATCTAAAAGAAAAACCAGCCACTGTCATAATCTTTTTGTCATAACTTGAATGCTCTTGGCAGGTGCATTCCACAGAGAAAACCTTTCACTCAGTTTCTAGGATTCTTAGAGGTGTAGTTTTAAGTTCATAGTTTTAACAGATTGCAGAAAATTCTGCATGGTATTTAAAGTTCCAGGATATAATTCTGTGAGAAGCAGTAAAACCATATATGTGAAAAAAGCTGTCTATACAGCAACGTGTACTGGCTTTGGCATGAAAATCAAGGACTGTGCTTTGATACTAGGTTTTCCATTTTAGTCACGTACCTGATCTAGTCTTTAGAAGGTTAAAGACAGCCTGGACAAGTATTTAAAAACAAGACAATAAAAAAATGATCAGAATGTCTTAATATATTTTTCATATCAACATACCCACTTGTATCAATGTACCTACCTAAAATAACTAAACAGTTCTTAGAAATTAAGCCTTCATAATTAGTAGGAAAAAAAATTGTTAATATTGAAAGCAAAAATAGAACAAGAGCACTGGCGATGGAGCTGCTATATTTTTGTCTTTCTTCATTTGCTCACAAAATATATCTATTTGCAGGTACAATTACATATCATGGGAAATAATAAATTATATATATTTCTTTAGTGCCCACCAGCAAGATCCAAACTGGAAATACAGCCATTTCATTTTAAACAGGGATGGCAAAAGTTTAAATTTATTTTAGCCACCTAGTTATTTAAGATTTATTTTATTTGGTTGGTTTTGTTTTGGTTGTTTTTGTTTTGTTTTTTGTTTTTTTTTTTTTCACTCAAGAAAGCAATTTTCTGTTCCTGAGAATGCCTACCACTCATCTTCACCTTCAAAGAACTTTTTGGAATAGCGACTGTGAGCAGTCCATTGTAGTGTAGCTCTAATTATAATGATAGTGATCTTCCCTGCAGAGACCAACACTTCAGAAGTGGGTTGCTATTGTAGAAGTGGCCCGTTGGGCATTGCTGAACTCTGCTTTCAGTGTTACTCAGATATGTATGCATTTTCATAAACTCTCTCTCTTTTCAGGCTCACAGACTTAATGGTCCCATTTCAGTAAAGCAAGGATGTGCATTTTAAACTTTAAACTTGTACTCACATCTATTACATGATTATAAGACTAAATTTAAATATGTAAATACTTTGTAAACTGGACGTGTTACATTGAGAAAGGAGGGAGGAGGTGCACACTGGTTTATGACTCTGGAAAGCATGCGAATATTATGCATCACAAAAATATAACAGAAAAACACATTTTATTTAAGAAATAGATTTCCTTTTCTAAGTCTTAGTTCAAACTTATTCTGGAAATGTGCTAGCACTGAAGAATAACCCAAAATACGAGCTGTCTCCTGTGTACACATTCTTCCCTTAATTAACCAATTGTACATTGTAATGTTACTATATGCAAAGGTGTGGTTCTTAAAAGCAAGTAAAGTTTCTGTTCGTTCAAGATGGTTAAAAAGCAGTAACTCAGCTAATACGGAACATATGAATCCCAGCTGCATCGCTACAACTTCTGCCAATAAACAGAATAGTTGAATTTTCAGCCTATTGTACAAAATGACCAGAGAAAGGACAAAATGTAAAAAGACTTCCTTTATCACTTATTTCATGTTTATTTTCTCTGATTTTTTTTTTTCAGAACCATGATTAGTTACAGTCACTACTGGATTCAGAATGCCTAAAAGAAAGCTTTCTGTAGTAGATTAACCATGGGAAAACAGAACTTGCAACATTTTACGTTTCTTCCATGGTTATAATAAATATTTTAATAATAATATAATTACCAAAGTTGAGGAGGATAAAATGTGGAATATTATGTTTGGGTTTTCTTTCTTACCATGTCAAGTCAATGGTAACCCAAAGAGAGTTTACTTGATAATCAAAACTTCACTTAGACAGTGAAGTACACATGGCAACAGTGTGACATTTTTTACAATCAGGATCGAAAATAAATAACTAAAGTAAATTAAAATATTGTTAATTCCTGGAGTATGGGTATTTCTGGCCAAGAGAGGGGAAATTAGCATTTGCCTATTATAAAAAGTGTTTGTCCATTAGCTTTACATGGATTACCCAAGTTAGTGGTATCAATCTTAATTTGACAAGAATAAAGGGCTCAGATATACCCTCAAGTTACGACAATCTAACAAGTTACTGCCTGTCAGCTGAATTGCAGTGGCTATCTGTATGTGGGCTCTTGATCTATGGAAAATGCAAGACAATGTGACATCTTGAAACTCCTTTGTTTTGAAAAAAGTTTACAAGATGTTTATGTTAATTTAAAAATCTACCTAGTCCTCAATAAGCAAAATGATGTATTATGTATAAACATGGTATGTGTATATATAATGCACATACTACATGTATCATAAGTGTGTATATATAAAATACATGTGTAATGTATACTATTGAGCATTAACATCAGTGCAAAGTAAGTTGTCCTAAGTATATTTCTGAGTCTTTATAAAGCAGCAGATTGCCTCCCTTCTCCTGATCTTTCAAGTGGGAGGTAAGCAACTTTATTAAACATTACTGTTGGAGACTGTGGTAAACACTGGAGAGAGTCTCCCAACATCTGTAAAAGGACAGCCATTTGTGTGCATGGCCTACACCCAAAAGCTCATAATGTCAAACCACATTTTTCAAATGTACTCCAAGTGCTGACTTTAAAGCCTTTAGTTTCCAAGTTGGTACCCTACCACTTTTTTTTTTTTTCTATTTTGTTGGGTTTGCTATTTTTTAAATAAATGTACCAAAAGCCCTAAGGGAGAAAATGACTATTCAAATATTCATCCATTGTTTGGAAATCCTGAGAAATGTGCTTATAAATTAAAATATTTGGAATTTGATTTATTCATTTCCAAGACCATTTCTCTTGCACTGTGTATTTTCACAACTGCTGACAGCCCTTTATGTTTAAAATGGTAGAACAATTACACTGGGTATGTGAATTTAAAATATATATGAACTCCAGAGTACTGGATACACACCACTATGTCTGTAAAGCATAGTCAATGTTTTTCTTTTAGTAATTAAGAGATGTTAATTCTTTTTACTATTGTAGTCATCTAAATTGAACTGATATGTGGGCACCAAAGTAACATTGTTTCATACACAAAACTTTCACCTTTGAGAACTGTCTTGCCTTTTAAAAATACTATACGACAATAAAGCCTCAAATCACCAGTACCCTCAAATAACCTGAAAAAAAAACTGGGAGCAAGCAAAAAATCAGAGGAAGTGGGATGAAAATCAGCGTCACTGCTGAATGTCATATCCTCCGCCCTCCTCTCCCCCAACATAACATAACTGGTTATCAACGTGAGAAGACAGTATATCTTTCCTCTATAAACTGGAAATACTTAGCATGATCTGGTGGCACAGAGTAGACATTGCTGTTTATTTGCACCTCTGACATTCGAGGTGTCCAATATCTATTTTGCAGAAAATGTAATTTCTTTCTCAAGTGTTTTCATGTGTTAAATCAGTATCAAATAACATTTTTTTCAGAACATACAAGATTGCTAGGTACAGTAGAAAACCCATTTCCCTACTTCTCTTCTAACTTGTGCTTTTAATCAAATTCTTTTCCAGTCATTTTTTGGGAACAAGAACACAACACTTTAGGATATTCTCTTGTTCAAATCCAAGTATAGAATGCATTCATCTCACCCAAAGTTGCTTTCTCTCTTCAACAGAAGATGAAAGTAGAAAGTATCTGGTTTGTATTCTGTATGTACACTCCCGTTTCATCTTTGGGACTACTCAGTTATAGAATAAATTCAACCTGGTGCAGTATTTGAGTCATTTAAGGCTGTTTATGACAGTTAATGCTTGTATACACTCTCAGTTCTAAAACGCTTATACAAGGCATTACCCACATAAGCAGAAGAAAATGCACACCATTTTCAAGTGGGTAACTGCTGCCATTACACGTTTTCTAAAAGAGGAGAGAAAGATCCTATAGCCTTTAGAATCTCATTGTATATTTACTAGGTAAATGACAATCGTATGTATGTAAATATAAGAATAAGGTTGTCTGAAGCTTTTCTTCAGCCAACAGACAGTAACCTACTTTCATTAATCAAAAGTGTAATTGAATGTGCATACTGGTTACAGATCTGTTCTAAAAGGTTTAAAGAAGATCTCACAGTTGCTGTGATAAGCTTTCTAGATTGGTGCATGGACTGGTTGTCAGTATGGATGGAAACATTACAGTGTGGAAAGCTCCTATAACCATGACCAGACAGACAGGACTGGGCAGGGAACACATGCTCTTCCAGCTGCACACTGCTGGCAGGCTGTATGCATTACAAGCTCAATTGCCACATACAACCTTTTTACAAGGAGTGACATGGAAAAGAAAGGGGCACTAGGTACAAGTTATTCCTGGGCAGATTCCAACTGCACACAAGAGGGAAACTTTTCACAATAAGAACAATCAGCCATTGGAATAATCTCCCCAAGGAAGTGGTGGAGTCTCCAACACTGGACACTTTTAAAGATTCAGCTGGGTGCTTAGGACATCTTGTCTAGACCATGCTTTTGCCAAGAAAGGGTGGACCAGATGATCCTTGATGTCCCTTCTAACCTGCTATTCTATCATTCAATCTATGATCTAAACCCACAATCACTGAAATTAATACAATACTACATATATATCTGTATACATCCCAGTAAATCAAGAAATGATTTGTAAATAAGTCACAAAAGAGTTCTTGTCTCTCTCCGATTCAATGAAAAGTAATTTCTAACATTTCACTTTCTACCCCAATTATTTTCCCTCTTTGTCCTGTTTCAGCTGTGGCAAAAGCTTGCATGGTGACTGTAATACTGTTTCTTAAATTTGTTAATACAAAGTTTGATAAACATCACTAATAGTCTATGCAGGACATTTTCAAGAGTTTTTTCCTTACTTTAAAAATGCTTCATAAAGATAATAACAGTACTCAGCTACCTCGCTTCTGTCTGCAGACTGGATACCTGCTTTGTCATCAGAATCACAGGGTACACTGTGATAATTTTCAGCCACAAAGTTTTTATAGCTTTCGAAAATAGGGATTACATATTTTAAAAAAAATAAGTATATAAATGAGTGATATGACAAGACCAACTATACTTGAATATCAAATTATTTGCAGGATCATTTGCTTATTTTGCTTAAAAAGGAAGTTCTTGAATTGGCCAAATAACTTATCCAGTCCAGAGAGCTACATGTTCCAGAAGCAATAAAAAAAATTCAATAAAATTTTAGTATCTTTCCCTTGTTGCTTCCTGAGCTACAATTAAAATATGAAATAACAGGGTAAGGAAAATGAAATCCTTATATTTAAAGACATCTCCACTCTTTAAAATCTCTGTAATGCACTAACTTTTTTTTGTTACTGAATGGGAAGAAACGTAAGTGTTAAAAAAATTCTTCCAGCTATTAGAAATTTCATGCTTACCTCTAAAATGTGACTAATAAAAAATTAGTACTGAAAGAGATCTGGAAATATATATGTGTTTATGCGTGTGCATTCAACATTGGAAGAATTTATTACATTAAATTTTTACATTAAATTATCACACTAAATTTTACAAAGGTTACTTCTGAATTGAGATAATATATGAGAAATAAAATACAGAAGTCCCACAACTTTCAGATAAGCTTTTGAATAATCTAAAAATCAATGTACATATGAAATTGAAGCCACTATATTTTGGTATCCATTTTGAAGATAGACAAAGGACTTGATCTTTTGGCACAGGTGCTAAGTATGTAGACGTGAAGACCTAAAATCTGTAATTTTTAAAACCAAGGTCTCTATCTGGGAAACTAGAGGCCTGTATTAGAGCACTTCTTACAGTGTGAAAAGTTAAACATAGAACAGAATCTGAAATATCTGTCACACTGAGTAAAACGGTGCCTAAAGTCACATTGATCGGCCTATAGGTGTAGAAACCTGGAGAAGGATACTAAACTTTGTTCTTCCCATAAATTACTCAGAGTGGCAGAGAGGGGCTTCTATCTCCTCTTAAAACTCTCTTGAGAACAAAAATCTATGGTCTTATTTTAAAATTAAATTGAGGGAGGAGAATTCAGGAGCATGGCTTATAATGCCTTTCAGATGCAACTCTTGGAAGAGTGAGGGGGGGTATTTTGGGGTTTGGTTTTTTGTTTTTTAAAAATGTAACTGCCAGCCATTTTCATATATTGAAGGAAAATATGCCGGTATTATGGAAAGCACAGAGTGTGTTTATGTAATTAAGACTGTTTCATAATACTTATATACAACTGGGCTGAATTAGGATTCTGAATTAAGGTGGAAGTTAGGAGTTGCATAACCAACCCTACTAGTATTTTCCAACTTTTTAATGTTCAACTTTGCAACCTCAGCATCTTTAAAAAATGCTTTTTTGGGGGGTAAGTATTCTGAAATACATGGGATTAAACATAGATTTTCATAATGTTATAGCATATAGCCTTAACACCTTTAGAAGCTGAACATTTATCACCAGCTTACTGTAATACTGCAAATATGAAAGTAAATGTCAAGATTTACTGCAAAAAAAGTTACCTACTGTGCAATAGTAAGCATGCACATAAAAACTCTAGTAGAGATGAAAAAGCTGTAGCTTTGAAGTCAGAAATAATAGCAGCTTATAAAAAGCAGCTTTTAATTCACCACTTAAAGCTTCGGGGATAAAGTCAAGTCATACAGAACAAAAGGCTGCTGCATACAACATCCTTGCTTTGTTATATTACCTAATCTGAACCATAGTATCTCCCCTCTTTAACAGAAGTCAATAGGAATTAGTCACAGAATACAGAAGACACTCTGAAACGTTATCTTTGAAAAGTCAAGCTCTGTTGGTGAGATCCATCTGAGCAAAGCAAACATCTGCTTCTGAGGGAGTCATCTGAACTTTCTCTACACAGTGGTGGTGGGGAGGAGAAAGGCTCTTTAAGAGTGCAATTCATCTGATTTGTTTTAAACAGCTCCCTTGATCATTTTTCTCCACCAAATACAGAGTAACCCTAAGGTTACCATGTAGTCATTACAGATATTCACAGTCAAGAACACATCCTACTCTGGGTTTGTTAAGTAAGGATGCAGGGTTTTGGATGCCTCTGGCTACTTTGACTAGAATTTCTGTTTCAGTTCATTAACCATATAACAGTCACTATATGATTTAAATCACTTCTGTTGTAAAGATAAAGGTCAGTAACAACTACAAAATTTGTGATGACCACTTTACAGTGGCAGAACCACAGAAAAGCCCAGCAGTAATTAGTAACTCACACTCTGCATGCAATATAAAATAGTGTGTGGCAAATAAGGCCAAACATAGAACTATAAGTTTTGCTTCAAATGAACAAAGGTCCAGTGGGAAGCAGCATATGCAACAATGTAAATAAAACTTGTATCAGAATGACTGTATACCATGGAATCTAATTATGGTTGCAGGCCTCAATTCCAGCCCATTCTAACTTTGGCAAGTTTTCTTAGAATGGAGGCTTTGGTTTCTAAGAAGCACTTCATCAAAGAATATGAAAACTTTTATTTTTAAATTTATTTTTTATTCATGTTTTTATTTACTTAGTGGGAGTAAAAAAAATAAAAATAACCTATACCTTAAAAACTCCATTTCCCTCCTTAAAATTAATAAAAAAGGTAAGAGGAAGATCAGGTTTTAAGACAGACAAAGTCTTTTGACAGCAAAGTCTATTGAATTTGCAGTTTTCATCTAACTTGATATTGGCAACTAGATGAAACTAACTTCAGAGATCTAAAGGTCTAAAGATGAAGTCAGAACTACTCAATTTAGGCTCTCTTTCTAAGACAGAGCCAGAAATAGAAATCTCCAGAGAAGTAATTAATCTGAAATATCTTAAAAGACTGTTTAGTGTTAGTTATTGGTGCTTACCTTGTCTGGCTTGCCTGAGCTCTTGAGGAACCCAATTCTCTCTGCTGATTATCACCAGGAGTTTGGGCTGACAGCTTCAGTGTCAAGCATTAACTTTTATATACCTAAACTAGGGTGCATTAATTCCATCCTAAATTTCCACATATAGCTATGGTAACTATAAATATATGTACATTCAGCAGTATGTATATCCAGTTATACCACTTAAATGAAACATTATTAAAACTGGTGGATGTAACCCTTTATTTAAGAAAGCTGTAACAAAGAGCTAATCTTTTTAAGAAACACCCACAGCCTATACCTCAGACAAAGGCACATGTCACTGCCCAAAATAACATGTGAGATCGCTCTATGATCTTTGTAGAAAAGGAGGTTGGCAGCGCACTGCTCTAGCACAAGTGAACCAGTAAGAGTGAGAATGTGAGGCCTATCACCCCAAAAGTTAGAGACCAGCAAAGTAGAGAGCGACAACTGGAATGATACAAGTGATGAGTAGGAACATTAGGTCTGTCTTCTATTAGGTTGCTTTCGGCTCATGAGGTGTTATTTTATAATGAATTGCTGAGGCCCTTGGTGCACGACTCTTGTTTTAAGGCTACTGCATTTCATCCTATTTCCAATACATTCCAGTCTTTCAGGTCATTCCATTCCTCTGGGGAGATAATTCTGTGTTCTTTTGCTTTTCAATTATTTTCTTACTAATAGAGATTTGTCAATATGGAAAGTTTCAACCTACATGGATTCCCCATTTTCTGCTGTTTGGGTTTTTTTCTTAAACAAGAAATTTAAGAGTAACGCAGCCTAAGTATTATGTATCCAAGCAACAGAGCCAATAGTATCTACCAGCACAAAGCAGAATAAAAAACCCCAGCAGACTATCGTGTGTTTGTTTATCAGTATTTTATACTCACATATCAGTTGCAACTTGGACTCTCTGTACCCAAAATCCACAGCAGTCAGTATGTATTTATACAGTAGGCACCAGAACTCAAAGTTCTGTTGAAGTGGTGCTAATGCAACAATTTCCAGAATTAGCTGGGTCATTATATGAGATAAATTTAAACTAACATTTTCAGTTTGAACACAGCTTAAAAGCATGTTATTAAATTCATGTATTTAAAATAGTTTAATGCTTCTGTAATTAGAAATTGTCTAAAAAAAACCTTAAAAACATTACTGAAAAGCTATAACTACTACTTATTTTTCAGGTTACCACTAAACGCAATAAAATAAAAATTAACTGAAAAGATGTTTTCAGCTTTACTGCAATATATACAATACTGGAATATTTTTGATCAACCTAATGGCCAAGTTAAATAAGAACCTTGTAAACCCACTCCATACAACAAACAGATAATTGCTTATAGCCACTCCAAGATTGGGCTAAAGGGGTAGCCACATTAGTAAGTACACATAAGAAAAAAAAAACACATAGGAAATAGTACTTATTCAGTTCAGGTCAACGATTAGCCCCTTCTTTGTAACTCAGGAACTTCAAGTTCACTTTAATCTAGTGTAATTGAGCTAACCAGCTCTTACATTAAAAAGTAATGATTAAGTTAAATTTCTTGCAGACATTCTGTACCTAAAACAAACATGCAGTATGCCTCTGGCAAAGAAGAATACTAATTATAGGATTGACTCATAAGATGAAAGGTTGCACAAGTTACTACTAGAAACAAAAGTATGGTAAACTGGTTTGAAAAAACATATTGAAATTCTCATACTTTGCAGTTGAGAATTTCATTTTCTAACTGTATTTAGCAGTGTCAAGAAACAAAACTAAATATGCTTGCAAACTGCTAGTTTATATTTTAGATGAACAAACTAGAAGTAAATACTGCAGTTGCAAAATTCATCATTCTATATACTAATGAATTTTTTAACCTAACAAAAGTCAGCTCTCTACAGAGATTTTTTTACTACACAAAAACATACAAAACTAAGTACTTTGGTCACTCTCAGCTTTCTTCTGTTATATAAAACATGCTCTTAAATGGATATTTAAGGATTCATTGCATTGTTCAGGCAATAAACTCCTACCTTCACCCTTAATGCAACAATTCACTCCCTGATTTAAAAGGAATCATAAAAGAAACATATCACCAAGGCTCCAGACATCTGTGGGGAAGGATATGCAAGTTCAAAAGTAGTTTTGTATTTCAAACTGAAGCTTTCACTGGGATTAGGAGATAGGGTTGCCAGCTGTGAGTTAGAACAAAGATACAAAATCTGCCCTATACGTTACTGTGTACTGATTCAATATAACCGTCTGAATGCCAGATGGGCACCACTTATGTAAACTCCTACTAACAGTTGCATGAGCTTGTGATGTGACTTCATGAAATAAATTAAACTTAATTCAATTTATTCTAAAATCATACGGTAACATTTCAATTTTCATTTCAAGCTATACATTTTCCATCATATTATAGTAAGCAATGAAGAATGTATTTTCAATGAGATTTACGTTGGTATGTCATGCTCTTTATGAAATACATTAATAAATGCTTTAGTAGATAAAAATGGATTACACATAATTAGTGCAATCCTCATGCTGAAACCAGAAAGCCAATGCCTTTCAGTGCAATTCAACTTCGTCAAATATCACTTCAGCTTCAACTTTATTGATTTATGATAATCCATTTTAAATATATTAAATTTTCAGATAATTTAAACAAATAGTGTTGAATAAAACCATCTCCATTCCTAATTTATTCTATGATTTCCATTTGTATGACGGAAGCCATTTACATTACATCTGCTCACTGTGAAAATGATTTCATAATTACATTGCTAACAGCTTTCTAAGTAGGGACTGCTAATAGTAATCTTCTAGATTTTATATTTGAAGAGATGATTTTTTTTTTTTAGGGAGTCAAATTTCTAGTATTCAAATTTTCCTGTTCTCCTCCACAATCAAAATAAATGAGCACTTTCTAGAGGTCCAGAAATTACCATTTGTTTTACATTAGTAGATTTTCTGTTGTTTAAGAATGTAGTAGGAGCTTAAACTACAACTTTTTCAGCAAGGGCACTAGTGTAGCTCCCTATTCACTAGTAGATCACTTGTTTCTATAAAAATTGGAAAATTCCTTGTCTGAGGTCTCTCTTACTCTGTCAGCATGGACAGAAATTAGTTATCACGGTTAAAAAGATTTTAAAAGAAATAATAAGTGTATTGTATACACTGCATTCACATAGGAAACAAAACTGAAGAAGACACAATTCTAATCTTATCATGTATCTTAAGAAATTGGACCTATAAAACATTATATGGTTTGCAATAACACTTGAATTTACAATTCTCAAATTATTTTTAGCAGCCAGAAATGAAAACTGTCACACCTACTGGCCACTGGCAACATTCAGTATGTTTCAAATATGTCATAGTTAAAAACAACTAAAGAGAAAATCTCTGTTCTCAGAAACCTGGTCTTCAGTGGCCAGGAAGGAAAAAGGAGTTTCCCCTCAGAGAATGCTAAACTGCCAGGAAGGAAAATTCTTTCACAGATCCAGAGACTAGTATGATGCAGGCACTAAGAATATGATCCACATGTTCAATGATAACCACCAAACACTGTGATCAGTGTTCAGTCAACAAACCCAATTCAGCTCAATCCAGAAAATCCAGAACTTAAATGATACGGATGCAGAATGACAGGAAATATTTGACTGTCAGCAAGAAAGCACTTCCTATCAACAGCCTCTTATACCCTCAGGCATGTCTGTGAGGGTCAACCAGCACAAGGGTGGGACACAAGGCCCCCAGTTTTGGAAGAGGAAAGCTTATGGCAGCATCCCACCTGCGTTACATCACAAGCTTGCACAAAGTAACAGCAGGAAAGAACTAGAAAGGGTTGGTTTGGGTTGGTATTTTTGCTCTGTTGAAAGAGCCACAGCATTCTTTTATCCATCACCTAGCAACAGAAGTAGTGATATTCATGAGTCTCTACCATCAGAGAGAGTAAACCGTGAATCCTTAAAGAGTACAAGTGTCTTAATTGGGAAGTTGAGATAAAATGAGTATTCTATCACCTTATTTATCACTTACTAGCATCAACAGCATTTCTAAGCATTTTATGCAAAATGACTGCCCTTGAATCAAAGGAAAGTATTATTTTCAGACCCACTTAAAAAACCTAACCTTTAATTTTGTCAGGACACAGTGAGGTTAC
The DNA here is from genome assembly GCA_033628505.1 of Tringa tobata. Classification (NCBI taxonomy): domain Eukaryota; kingdom Metazoa; phylum Chordata; class Aves; order Charadriiformes; family Scolopacidae; genus Tringa; species Tringa tobata. The sequence continues at coordinate 1,545,134 of JAHREE010000075.1, forward strand.
AATATTATTTACTGAAAGATGGACGGTTTTCACTGTCACGTGTATCGTTTGGGGTTCCTTCTTCCATTAAGTAACGCCTCAATCAGACAGATTCCACATACAAAAAAACCTCTTTCCTGTGGAACTTCCTATCTACTTTTTGATCCAGAAGAAAGTTTTGCAATCCATCTCACACAGCCTTAATTATGATAACATGTGTGAAATCAGTCTAACAAATCACGTTTTGCCAGATGAAAAATCGCATACTATAATTACCATATGTAATAAAGGAAAAGTTTAACAATTTCCTTGAAAAATTACAGAAAGAAAAGGGGGAATCAAAGCACATCCTTCTGTAGAACCTCCAGAAATAAATAATATCATGTATGCAGTAAATCCAAAATTTATTTGGCTTTGCACTGCTACCGCAAAGTTTATGTTAGCGAATCATACCTTAATCTTGCATATGCCACAGAAATACTTGTTTGTATATCAAGGACATTTTTTGTTTTTAAAGCTGCTCAGAAAATATTTTCATCACAGAAGTACAAACACAATTTTAATCTAGGAAGGAAAAAAAGACAATACTTTCCTGAATGAAAAGGTACAAAACCCACACCAGTTAATGTAGCAGAAATGTCTTTTAATGATTCTTTTGTGCAGATTCATTCCCGTATTTAGAGGATTACTCATTACAGTGCATGAAGCAGTGCATTAAACTTTTTCAGCTCAATAAATTGTATTCCTGATGCTCCACTTGAATTTACAATTACCAAGTTTCACTCCATTACCCGTAAACCAGTCTCTGGAAACCTGTGGCATACTTCCCTTCCTGTTGATCAAACTTTTTTTGGGGGGGAGCTGGGGGGTGGTGAGGTGGGGGTTGGTGGTGGTGCAAATCAAAGGTAAACTTTTTGTCTGGTTAGGTTTTTCTCCCTTTTTTTTGATATGCATTGATTTTTTGCTAAATTTTGCAGAGCCTTTACAAAGCCATATTCAGATTTTTAAGTTTCTAGTGGACATAACTAGCAGATGGCCTCTAGGATTTGCTAGTCAGTCTTAACGCTTCTAGTAACACAAAGGTAGCAAGAAGCAAAACAGAAGACTGCCCATTATCTGAGATTAAAGAGCAGAATAATTGAAATAGAAAGTCTGACCTAGTCACCTGTACTTCACACAAACACATAAAGCAGGAAGTAGGGAGGAAGCTTTGGTTGATTAGTCAGACAATAATTTAAATTGAAATTCACTAATTTACAGCTTAAGCTTTACTTCAAAAATACAACTCAAAATATTAACTATTTGAAATTTTCTATTCAATAGTCTTACTGGTATACTTCTATCAGCATATCCAAACAGCAAAGACAGCAGATGCGCTTTTCCACTCTTTTTGAAATGCTATGAGTATTAAATTGGAATTTATTATTTAACCATCACTTGTGCTTGCAGTCAGAATGGAAGAATTACGAACAATGTAATTATCTTAAGAAGATACCTTAGAAGAATTGAGCTGTGTTCAGACTTATTAATGTGGTAAGGCAAAAACTAGGATCACAAAAGAGGTACGGACCCTATAGTGCTAAGCACCATATACTGTCTAGGCTGCATACACAATGCTAGGAACCTGCCTGTAATGGAGGCTTACTTATAAGAATCACAGAGTAAGGACAAGAAGTCAACACACAGTTAACATGATAAAGTTATGGACTCAACGAAGTTATCAAGAAAAGGACTCCTAGCCAATATCTCCACCTGCCCTGCTGAGTTTGGCATCAAAAGACACCGTACAACAGATTGTCCAGTGTCGGGTGACAGACTGATTAGTTTGTAGATCCTGATGGTTTCAGTGTCAGCTGGGCACACAGCTGTTCAGCGTTGCAAAAGTTTGGGATGACCACTGAAAAGTGAATTTTTTAAGCGCATCCTTAAATTCCAATTCCATTACCTCTTGGATCAACTGTGAGAGAGAATGGGGTTTGTATTCTTCAATTAGGCACCTATTGAGAGCATCCCGCCCAGTCCATGCACATGTATTTGCTTCCACGGCAGCCAGGGGAAAGCAGGTGAAGCACAAGCCTAACCTAAAGCTGCAATGTGTCCAAGCCACCTGGACCCAGAATCAGTGAAATACTACTGGAGACCATTGTCTATGAATGGCTGTAGTAGGTCCCTTGGGCGTTTAAGCATTTGCACAGTTAGAAAGCTGTCAAGCAGGAGAGTTGGTGATGCAATTTTGGAGTCAGGATCCTGGGCCTATTTGGTTGTAGCTTCAACTGGGTTACTTGAAACTCACTTAATTAAAAAAAAAAAATAAAAAAAATATCACTGTGCAAAGAAATCTAAGTTAGATTTGAGGTAGCAGGCACAAAATAAGTGACCCTGCTTATTGTCATTATAAGATCTTCAGTGAAAATCAGGGAATTACAAACCCTCCTTAGAATTGCTGAGGTTGTTCAGGTTACTATCCTTTTACTGTAGACTCAAACAATAAATCATTCATAACAGAGCAGACACGTTATACTGAGTACTTCTGTTCTACAGAAGTTACTAGTAAGTGAATCAATTCATTAGAACAGCCCTCACACCTACAGTTTTGCAGTACTAAGCTGTATTACATGCGGTTGGAAATCTTCCTGATAGAACAAATTTTCTTCTGTAAAAAGTAAACTGCCTGGAACAAAACATTTAAGGATAGTGCAAGAAAATGGACAGAAGTCTAACAGTTCAGACTGTCTGGAAGCCCTGGGAGTTTTCGTTTCCAGATTTTGATTCCTTGGTAAAGTGTGTGGCTGGCTACACAGAAATTCTGCTGGGTTTGAGAGCAGCACCTCCTTGCAATGTAATTTCAGTATTTTTAAGCTAAATATTCTTCTATGGAAAATTCATTGTTCCTTCCTCCCTCCCTCCCCACGTCCCCCACACTGTGTTTTGCCACACTCCACAGGTTTTGTTTGTTTGGTTGGTTTTTTTTGAGGAGAAGTAGAGGGGACGGTGGATAGAAATGAGGGAAACACTTCTGACCAGTTCTGTCTGCTAACTGTAATACATATTTAGTGGTAACAAGTTACATAATTAAGTACTTCTATAGATACAGGCATAGAAATGAGAGGTACAGACAACAGGCGTTAATGACAGTGAGCTGGGAATGTGTGTGTAAAAAAAGGCTAGGCAAGGAGAAAGTTTTGGAACATGACTAAACTACACAATGAGTCTAAATCTAAATAGTAACATTTCAGAGAAGGAAAAATCTGCCCCCTCTTTGTTTGCAACTTTTTGTTTTAGGACAGGAGCCCAGCACGCAAATTCAGAACAGGAAGAAAAGGAGTCATTCCCCAGTGGATCAGAAGCATCACAATTATCAAGGAAAAGGAACTGAAAACACTTAGGTTTTCTAGGTTAACTCTCTTTGATCAATGATGAGTGAAAGAAATAAAATTGTAATAAAACTTTATAAGACATGAATAGCAATTCTCATCTCTCTGAAACACCTAGTCAAATTTATTTCAGACTTCCTGAAGATAAGTTACTCTACCATCAGGTCACATATGGAAAATATCAGACTGACTTATGACATTTTTACAAAAGTGTGCATTTCAGTTATGAGATAATGGAAAGCTAACGTCTCTGTAATAAAATAGTACTGATATTTATAAGCTAGTGATGCCATTAGCTGTACCTAAATTAGCTGTCACTTCTTATGACTTTTGTGAAAGGTTTATACAACATCGCAGCTGCTTTCTATCACAGTGTCATCCAACATGGAAAGAGGATTATGAGAGATGCTGTGAGGTAACCCCAAATCAAAAAAAATGCTGAACTAAGATAGGCATATATGTTGAAATAGAACCAAATAATTAAGAATGGCTTCACTTGTTATATACTTTCAGCTGCCAGTTGCCTCATATGCACATAAGCAGCCTACCTTCAAAGGCTGCTTTGCATTAGTAATACAAAGTTTAGTGTATAAAGCAACCAAATAAAAACTACAGAAAAACTTAATAGCTGGAAAAACATTATCTGGAGTCTGAGAGCTTTCAAATCACAAAATTCTGTAAACAGAAAAAAGAAAGTGATACAAGTAAATTAATAATCCACTATGTAAACTGAGGAACTAACATGAAATTGAATGCCATCCAAAAACAGTTAAAATGCTATATTTATGTTTAATGAAATAATGTAAAAAAACTCCATCAAAGCTGAGACAGTGGGAATTTTTCCTCTTTAGCACTAGTGAAAGTATTTTATAGAATACATGTGTAGCCAGCAAGCTTTCAGCCCCACCCTTACTTTTAATCATGTATTTTGTCACTCTACAGTATTCCCCTGCACACTGTGATTTCTAGGATTTTATCTTCTTTGTTCTCAGGTATAGTCCTTGCATACCCCAAATATCCATTACTCTCACACGAAAGTTTACAAAATCACAGATTCTAATCTTGGAAATGTAAATAAGTAGATTTATACCAAATCCTACTTTTCCTATACTAGCTACTTTTAACATCAGGAAGAAGGAAATACCACCAGATTTTATCCCTTAAATAGCACCTTTCATTAGTGAAACAACATCCTTGTAGATTTAGAGAGTGAGACTCAGCTACAGTTTAGGACACTTAGGAATTTAATTCTCAGAAAAACAATTCTGTAAAAATACAGAAGCAAACTAATGACAAAAAATCTACAGAAGAAAACTGCAAATGGAGCTTAGTGTAGGTGGTCAAAGTGTCATAGAATTTCCTTAAAGAAATAAAAATTACAGCAAGTAATATATAGATGCCTCACATGAAAATGTAACATTTTCACTATGATCTGCTACATGTATTTTGTCTCAACAAGCTGTAGTCTGTACTTTTATTCCTCATCTTAGTAAAAACTATTTATTATCTAGTTTGAAATATTCTTTATATTTGAAACCACTATCACTGAAATCACTATCTCAAAACATGCCTCATGGCAAAAAAAGTAGCAATTTTAGACCCGAGTGCGGGTTTATTTCAAAGGCACATGATGTTACAATCAAACTGTAGACATTTCCACTGCTGTGACTTATGCAACAAAACATTTCTGCTTCATTGAAGCAAAGAATGCGTTTATTTCCTGGAACATGTAGAGGCTAGTTTCCCAAGCTCCACATGGAAGGGTATCCCGCCCCCGTCCTTATCCCCCCCATGCTCCTTGCTTTGTGTCATGAAGACAAGCAGTAGCAGTCCTGGAGAGGAATGAGTTTGGCTGGACATACTGTGCAACTTTTTACTGTGTAAAATAAATATTTTTTAAAAAACATGATAGTACAGATAATTACAAAAAAAAAAAAAAAAAAGGACAAGGCTGTTAGGCTGTTCCTTTGGTGGTGGTTTGGCAGTAAAATGCTCTTGGCACCTAGGTGTTAATTTCCTCTCTTCCTTGATTCTCACAATTTATTCCAATTTAACTGTTTGTACAGCCAAATTCTAGACTGAGTTTACTTATAACAAAGGAACACCACTGACTGTAGATTGGTCCAAAAAGGAAAAGTAATGAGGAAGTGCTAGGAATTTTGGTTTTTTTAGTACAGCTTGAAAATGTTCAATGTCACAGGTTCTTCTGCTTAGTAAAAAGCCTGACTAGAGGCTAAGGGATTCTGGTGGCTCTGATGCTGTTCTGCATTGCAAATTAACAATACAACAGGAAACAGTTGTAGGAATAGCTGATATAGCCAAATTGATAAAATAATTCTATTGCTTTAATTTTAATCTGCCATCTTCTTATGGCCAAAAGAAGATAAGGAGTATGGTTTCTAATGTTTTCTGATTATTTGTTAAGACAGACTAGCTGAAATCATAATGATTACTCATAGAAAGGTATCTTTGGAAATCGTATATGGGCTGCATAGGGAAGAGTGTGGCCAGTAGGTCGAGGGAAGTCATTCTCCCCCTCTACTCTGCACTGGTGAGGCCACAACTAGAATACTGCATCTAGTTCTGGGCTCCCCAATTCAAGAGGGACAGGGAACTACTGGAGAGAGTCCAGCGAAGAGCAACGAAGATGATTAAGGGATTGGAGCATCTCCCTTACAAAGAAAGGCTGAGAAAGCTGGGACTTTTTAGCCTGGAGAAGAGAAGGCTGAGGGGAGACCTTATATTAATGCTTATAAGTATCTAAAGGGTGGGTTGAAGGAGGAGGGAGCCAGACTCTTTTCAGTGGTTGCCAGTGAGAGGACGAGGGGCAACGGGAACAAGTTGGAACATAGGAGGTTCCACTCAAACATGAGAAAAAACTTCTTCACAGTGAGGGAGACAGAGCCCTGGAACAGGCTGCCCAGGGAGGTTGTGGAGTCCCCTTCTCTGGAGATTTTCAAGACCCACCTGGATGCAGCCCTGAGTAACATGCTCTAGCTCTGGGCAATCCTGCTTCAGCAGGGGAGTTGGACTAGATGATCTTTATGGTCCCTTCCAACTCTGAAAATTCAGTGAAATTCAGTGAAAATCTTCTGCTTCTTAGCCCAGCCTTTCCCACATCTCTCCTTCACTTGTACCACCATAAGATTTTGGGGGTTAACAAATTCATTAGTTTTAAAAATAACCCTAAGGGGTTATATTAACTCTTTTTATATCATTGATAAGTTCACAATCTAGCTTGCTGAAGAGATTCATTAACAGCTGAAGTACAACCATTGGGGTACCACAACACTGGCCTGAGTAGACAGGAGAGCGAACTCTGCAAGCCTAAATTGGTTCCAAGAAAAAAAGAATCATTGAATCATATCTAGGTCCCTGTTTCTTTGCTGAATAGATAATAGTTGAGATAGTCTACGCTGCTTTCCATTTCAGAAATTGTGTCTTTGATGGTGTTTTCAGTCTAGTTCCCAGCTCAAAGGACTTATTTTCTGTAATTCAGCTGAGAAAAAAAAAGTCTTCAGGTGAGAAAAATGTCTTCAGTTTACAAAGTGAACATAAATAGTAATTTTAAAAACATGCTTTCATTTCTTATCTAATATTTAGATGCTGACCCTATACATAGGATTGGTATTTACAGTTTATTTACCTGAACTAAGCAAATTAAAATATATCATTGTGTATTTAATTTTCTGACATCCTAAAAACACACATAAGTCATTGTGTCCCCTTTAAAGTTTACAAAGGTGATAGCAATTCTTCTGGCCTCTAATACTCTCTTTACTTGTTCATTACAGAATCCTTTCAACTTTGCCTCTAGCAATTCACAAACTCATTTTTTCATGAGTAAATATTTAAACCAGATCTGTTTTAAAATGTCTACAAAAAGAAAGAAGATAAAAGCAAGTATTTAGATTTATAGCTAACCGGGTAATAATCAACTGCTACTAGTGCTGAAAGAACTTCATCCATGTCTCAGCTTTAACACGAACCTTTAGTCCAGGTAGGGGGCTGTGAGCCTTTGTGCCCTTATGGTAATGTTCTTAAGCAAACAAAAGATTGCCACACACCTCACAGGACAATTAATTCATTGAAACGGGACATTTAAATTTTTCCTTTTCATCTGTAATATAAGAGTTAGCTGCACTAATATTTGACTTTCTGTTTCATAGTGGAAAGAAAGAAGGATAAGAAAGGCAGAAAATTAGAACTTAGTCCTCTGGTCATTGAGAACCCGCCCCACACACCTAATGGTCTGCCTCCATTTAACTTCAAGTAATGCAGCCTTTAAGATGTTAACTATCAAAATATATTCATTATTGAAGTAAACAGCAAAAATTTTCAGCATTAGGTGGAAAAAGCTACTTTCACACACCATTGCTTACACTTCCTTGTAGAATCATGTTTCTGACTTAGTCTTAAAACTGAGATATTTCCACCTATTTGATGTTAAGTAAAACTCAAATAGATTTCTGTTCATTTACATACTATTGTAAAATAAACCTTCTAGGATGCTCTGAGGAAAGGTACATATACTCTCCTAAACTGAGACAGTTTATTTTAGAGACCTGAGAAACAATATACAAATTCCAAACAAAAGCCTCCTGAAAACCAGTGACATAGGGTAATCATGATAGGATTTCCTTTAAGATTTTAATGGTTGGTTAGTATGTAAATAAAGAACATTTTAATGATTTCAAACTTTTTTTTTTGTTTCTGCTGTGAAAGATAGAACTACTTGCCAATTCTCATAAGTTGCCAGAAATCTGAAAAACAAGCAACTTTTAACAACTACATTATTTAGTCAAAGGTTTTATCCCAGCCAGCCGTGAGATTAGGGAACAAAAAAGTCTCCAGTCTGAATTTACCACTGCAGCTTGTGCCAGAGAAAATGCTCTTCTGCATAGGGCTGTCTCTTGCCCACTTAAAATCAGCAGTAGCTTCTTAACAGTCCAATTCAGGATCCAAGCTTAGGCTCAATTACAAAAGCCAAATCACTATTAACTAAAAAATTCTGAATTATTTCAGAAGACTTGGTAACCATTCTTTCACCATCTTTTAAGAATTTTGGAAAAAATGGAAATACGCATATGAGTCACTAACTACAGTCAAAGGGGAAAGATAAAAGGGAGGTAATGTCATCTTCTTGCCTGTCTTCAATTGTATCAGAGAGTAGAATTAATGTTTGAATAGCATCCTTTCATAGAAGAAAGGTAAAACAAGAAAAGAGGAAAACCTGCATAAAATGAATTTATATATTAGCAATCCTAGATCAGAATAATACTGTTGCACTTCAGATTTCACTAACTTTCTCTTTTTGCAGATACAATGAGAATAAAAACAAATGGAGGGAGTAATACTTAATTCGTTCAATTGGGAGGATTAAAATAAATGTGCATGTGAAATTGCCTGTTTGGGTTCATACTCTGTCTGTAAATACCTTCTGCAACTCACTGAATTTGAAGTGATTTGCTCCAGTAAGTGAAGATCAGCATTTCTTTCTTGGCATCAAACCCCATAGTGTTTGCTATGAAGAACATACTTCTCTAAACAAGATATTATGTTGTCTACACTACAAAAATAGTTGAAAAATGTTGAATTTACTTTCTATACTTACGTTATACTTGGGCAGGAGTTAATGCTGCAAACACTGTAACTTATTTGACTTATTCTTTTTATAGAAATCTGGTTTACCAGTTTTTAATGTTGCCATTTTTAATAAAAGTGAATTTATTATGATTCAAAAATATATAATGAAATTCTAAGAGAAGTGGACAGGAAAACACATTTGTAAAAAGTTTTACTATTAAAGATACTCTCTGAGAATCTGGTTTTGTAAGTTTATTTCCCGAAAGACACTAAAACTAGAATGCAGGCATAAAAAGGAAGTTTGGCTCATTTGAAAAAAGACAATCTGAGCAATATATGAAATGCTGAAGAATCCTTATTTCATTAAATTTAATACAATATAAAGCTATTTAAAAGTATAGCTTTAATGCACAATAATATATACTTGGTTATATTTTAACTTAGCACAATTAAAAAAGAAAGAAACTTTATAAGAAGCTGTGTGCCCTTATTAAAGTAGCATGAAGCATTTCAGGAACTTGACAATTCATTCTTTCTATAAACAATTGTTTCTGTTTGGAATAGGGGAAAAAAAAAAACCCACCCAGAACATAAATTCACAGTTACAGAAACAAACAAGTAAATTCACGTCAATTCACAACATTATGCTAAATCAATTTTATTTTTCATATTATAAAGCAGACAGCAATAAATGAAACAAGGATAATTCACTCCTTTTATTGAATTAAAAACTTGATAGGATGTAGAGAATCAACAGCCTTTGGAAGAAGCAGTAAAAAGGCTTCTGTTGCAGAATAAAGAGGGTGTCTCCTATGAAAGAAATTCTGATCCTCTCATTGGCCAAAAACAAATAGAGAAACTGATTACTCTTTGCCTGCTTAATATATAGATATTTATCTATATTGTTCTCTGTCACTATAACCTTAGTACAAAAGTTGTTTTTAAAGGTATCAACAAATTACCCCTTTTGGGTGTCAGGAAAGAACTCATGCTACCAGATAGTAGGCAGAGAGTCTAGGAAGACCAGTTTTCTTTTGGCATTATCACAAAACAGAAATTAAAATTAATATGAGAACATCAGAAGTGGAGTCAAGACTCCGTAACCACATGGTATGACAGAAATGTTTATCCTCAAGTGACTGCTCATGAGGGAACTTCACAATGATAGTGCTGAACTGCTGGAATGTATTAACAAAATCATTTACTAACAAGAAAATGAGCCTTTAAAAGAATTCTTCATAACTGTGACTGTCATTTTTTGCCAAGCTTTCAAGTTAAAACAGAAAACATTCTGAAGCCAAAAAGTTAATCTCACTCCAATAGGAGGAAAATAGCACTTACAGTGAGGCTCATAAGGAGGAGGAGGATCACCACAAGGAACACACTCCATGTCTTGAAAGCCTCCAAGCTTAGTCTTCCTGTAAAATCTAGAAGATAAAGGAGTGAAAAAACAGTTCAGCAAAACCAGTTCTTTTTCCTCACAAAATTGATCAGGTGTTTTAACAGAATCCTCTGTAACTGCAAGCTATCAGGAAATAGAAGAAAATAAAAGCAAACAAAAATACTGTAGATATCAGTTAATAGTATAGCAGTAGATCTAAAGTAAATTGAGGAAATATTCTAAATCTGTTAGTTCAAATGCATAGTCACTATAATCTTATATTCACATAAGAAATAAACAATTCTGGATATTTCAAACAGAAATCAATATCCCGTTTTCCATGTAGACCACAACATGCAAGACAAGTATGATGAACTTGCACTATGCAAGCTTATTTACGTATTTAAAAAATAAATGTGAACTGACTAATCTATATAACTCACCTAAAAGAAATAAGATATTGAAGGTAACTATCACCATTAACAGTATATAATGGATCAGACATCAGTGTTTTCTAGTTATAATCCTTAAGATATCCTTTAACTCAGAGAAGGAGAAGTCACACAAATTTGTTCATTTATGTATTTGTACAGAAGGGCATCATCCTTCCCCTCCCTCCCCCCAAAAGTTTTAAAATGCTGTGTGACAGATCTTCAGAAAATAACATTATTCTGATCATTTTGTAGAACAGAGAAACAGTAAAAATGGCTTTTTAGAACTATATTTTAACAAACAAACAATCCTTCTCTGGTTCTTCTTTCTCCTCTAGCAATATCTTTACCACCAACCAAAAATCACAATGTGCACACACTGTGAATGCAAATTAACGAAGTGACCACGAGCCCCAATCTACATTAACCAATTCTCCACACTTCACTTAAACGTATACTTTAAAAATTCTATACAGCAAGCATTTCAAGGTATGAAAAAAAGGATATTACAAACAGAAGTATCAGTCAAATGGTTTAGCTAAGTAATAGCAATGGTAGGCCACAAGCAGTAACAAGAAAACAATAAAATAAAACTCTAAAGCAAACTAACTAGCCAGTTACTCATTCCAAGATAAAGTAATGCAAAAACATTAAAAGAAAAAAAAAACAGTGGCTGTCATACCCAAGGAGATGTTTTATTCTAAAGACCATTCAAGAACTTCACTCTTGAGTTTATTTTTAAAGAGCTTATTGACTACTGCAACAGGGACAAGCCCACATTCTTAAACCAGGGAACAAGAATAGCATCAAATGGAAAACCAAAACTTTAGAGTTTTATATTTCAAATTAGTATAAGAATATGACGTCCTCTGAAGAACTTATCTACATCAGTTCCCTAATCAAGTAGGTCTTTCTGTCTTTCAACCAGCCATTAGTACTAAGCTAGAATCAAAAGCTAAGGTCTGTTCAAGATGAGTACGTGAATGAAGTGTTTTCTGTAGTTTAAATAAAAGGTACTAACTCTACCGATGCTAAATTACTAACATTGTAAATGCCATTAAAGTATGAAGACTGTATCAGCTAAAGCAAACAGCTTTCCAACTGTTCAAGAAACTCATGGTTTAACAATGTTAACAGAAACAGATTCATAGGCTTTAAGACTGAAGGGGCCACTGCGATCGTTTACTCTGAATGAAATGTGTTAATATTTGTTTTTAGCTGACATGCTCACTGTAATGTTTTGAAGCTGAACAATGGGGAATGGCACGTTGCAAACTCATGTGAAACAGAAATAAAGATGATTGCTGAGAGGTAAAACATTAGCTAAACCATTTTGTTTGGCTAGCTATATCCTCCATTCACTTCAGCAGCATCTAAGCTGATGGACTGGTATGAGTGGTGGTGTGTTCTACAGTTCTGTTCCCCAAAATGTCCAGACCTGATGACCTGTGTGTGACTCCTCCAGTCAAGACTCCCTCCCTCCTCACATTTCCAACTTTGCTGCCAGTAAAAGCAAGTTATGGAAACAGCTTTCACTTTAACACATCCTCAACATACGTATCTAGAATACATTCTAGACCACAATACTGAGAAGCGTTCACAGGTCCTCCAATTTGGATTTACCCTTAATTCATGTTTTATTCTGGCTTCTTTTTTGTTCCTTTCGTGTCTCCCAAGATTTAGCTTATATTGTTTACACCTCAAGAAGAAAATCTCTCTGCTGACAGCCAAATAAGCCCTACAATACATATATGTCAATATGCAATAAGAGCATAAACCAATCCACCCTGTGGCTGCAGGTAGTATCAAAAGTGGTTGTAAGATCTAACACCTGGAGCTGTACCTTCTTATACCATGACTTAAACTAACATTAATTGCCAAAGCTTTACAAAGTGTTTTTTTAATTTAAAAGACCTAATTTTTGGCTTGAGAGAAATAACTGTAGGAGCTCCAACACATTCTTCAGGTATTTGATAGCTGGTATTAAAAAAAGTATACAAAAATAAATAAAAATCACTGAAATATATATAGGAAACAAACGTATGAACTTCTAAGCATCTCTGAAATATATACCCTTAAAATACAGAGGCAAAATACAACTGCAAATCAGTTCCCATAACCTACTCTTATCAATTAAACTGTCAATTCATAGTTCAAAAATCATCAGAAATGCCTTTTAACAAATTAATGGTAGGTATTTATAATAGCAGAACTTGGCCACAATGTAAAGAATAGCCTTTTAGAGATCTTAATACTACAGAGAAAATTAACAACAGAGATGTGGGATAACAGGACAAACTAAGCACAGATCTTGATTTATAACAGCAGTTTCAGTGAGTCTCCAACAGTGTTATAATTTGTTCCAAAACAATTCTTTCAGATCCACTTATGATTCTCAGCCAGGATTGCACTCTATGAATTTACTGACAAAGTGAAGGAAATTCAGGAGCATTAACCACAACCACCAATAAAAATATGTGTGCCTAAGAATTATTAGGCATTGATCTAAGGAGGGGAAAAAAAGCAAGCAAATAATGTGATCAGTCTTCAAGAAGCCAACTGTATGTGTTTCCAAACATTTAATTCTTTATAACAATGAAATAAGCCACCAGTAACACTCGATATTTGGAAGTATTTTGTTCAGGCACTGCATAGACAATGCTCTCATCAATCACGTAGGTAATTATCAAACTGTTTTTATATATGAGATAATTAAGACTGTAATTCTGAAATTATGTGCTCAGATCATACAGTAAATTGTTGGCAAGGCCAAGATTAGAACCTAGGACCTTCATACATACATAGAGGATACAAACATTTATCTGGAAAACACGAAGAAGTGAATGCCAATGCAAATTAGTTTTGAATTTGTTCAAGTCTCATCTTCAGAAATGGACTTACCCTGGTAAACAGTCTCCACATAGTGCATTGCTGGTGGCAGAACAGTTAGCCTTCTGAAACCGGTTAACTAATGCACAATCCAGACAAGGCTTGCACTTCTGAAAGCCCCAGTCTTCCTTGAATCTGTTTGGTCTGCATGTCATGCACTGTGCATCCTCCCCATATCCAAAGCCGCATTCCTGTAGGGATTAACAAGCAATAGCAAACTATTCAGTCTCTGAAAGCGTGAACAAGTAGAGAATGCTGGGATAAAATGAAGACCTAGTGTAATTATTACTGAGAGAGTAGGTCTTTCTAGAGACAAAACCCATCCTTTCAGCAAGTTCAAATGTGTCTTCCACTGCTAATAATCTCCCTTACTTCTATAAGTAATACTTAGTCATCCACTTTATTCATGAAACCACTGTGTATTTGAATGATAAAGGGCTTCAAGGACTCCCACAGTTTCATTATTACTAGCTTATGGTAGAATTATTGAGCTGTCTGTTTTTTAATTAGGTCAGTCATGTGAAAGTGCAGAAACTGGGACAAGTGAAGTATAAAGGCACTTACTCAGTTACAAAAACAGCAAAGAAGCACTTTGATATTAAGGTTCATAGCTAAGGTGAACAAAGTTAATTGCCAAAGAGAGTGCACTGATCTTCAAAGGCTTAGGATTTCTGTTACCAAATAAAACAGAGCTGGTTAATGACCATCAGCTAGGCATGAAACGTAGCTTAGCCACTAAGAATTTCAGAAACTCAATCTGCTTCAGTTCTAACAGTTCTTAAACTGTTGGAAAAGTTTAATAGCTCTGTGGATCACAGAGAGACATGATATTTTACTATAGAAGGAATATCACTGTTTAAAGCTATTATTTCCATTCATTTGCAAAAGGACACCTAATACAACTGACAGGCTTCAAAGAGAAACATTTTGCCTAACAATACGTAACAGTTCTGGGACTGAATTCTATAAACTGATTATGAAGAACTATAAATCTACTTAATTTTTATGTCACTATTTCTCAGAGTTATCAAGTTGCTAAGAGTTGCTGTTCTCTTTTCTCATCTGAATATCCTATTAAGTTTTTTACAGGACGTTGGAGTTAGATTTGATGCATTAGTGACACACTGCAAAACACCAAGAAGAATACAAGAAATTGCTGGAAAGGACTTATTGGGAAGGGAGTAGGTGGGAAAGGCACAATGTGGGGACCACATCCTTTAGTGTGTGGTTTCAGTTGGAAGAATAGGGCATCTTCCTGGTGGGAAAAATGTAGGAAATCTTCAACTGTGGAAATGTAAGAGAAAGTTTCCACCAGTTTTGTCCACAACACATGCATGTTTAATGCATACAAATAACTTTTTCCAAAGTTACCCACCTACATAAATCTGCTGCAGTAAAAAAGTTTTGAACCTTAGAAATGCACTCAGGATTCTCCAAGGTTTTGCACTGAGAAAGCATCTATGGAACAAGCTCTGTGATAGAGTTGGACAATACGTATTTTACAGTGCCTCTAATTTGCAAACATAAAGTAACAATAAACAACTTCAGATGCATTTTACTGGAGATTCTAAAAATTTTCAATTTTCCTTTATGTTAAGAGTATCTTTACTGTCCTCTGAAGAGGAACAAGCACTCAAGTACACAGAAAATGAACAATTCTAAGAAAGCAACAACAAATGGACACTTAAAATAGTCTTCTTCCTCTGTCTCTAGAGCCAGGAATTTGAAAAATAAGTTTTAATTTTTGGTCTGGTTTTTAGCTGAAACATAGTTTCTTACTGTTGACTGTCATTCAGACAAGGAGCAGACAGATATATCATTGCAGTTAGTAACAACAAAAAAGGTGTACTTGGTTTCACACAGCATGCTCTTCCTGCGAGATAGTGACCCTAAATAAAGCTGGCAAAAGGGGATAAAAATATTTCAATTTCAAAAGAAATTTACTTCAGCCACAGAACATTTTCTACCATTTTATTTAAAACCTACCAGTTTCTGCTAGGAATCAACACAAAAACAATGGAGGTTCTAGCAGTTCTAATTTATGTCACCTAAAAAAAAATACCTTACTATGTTCAGTTTTATACTCAATTTCATTTATGCAATTGTGAGACTGTATACAAAGCTACATGATTAACACTGAGGACTGGAACCAGACTAACTTCTGTTAGGAGATTTTGCTCTTCCTTAAGTCTAAATAAAAATTTTTATTCAATTCTATTATTCCTTAACACATTCTTTCTAAATACCTACTCTTAACTCTTTCTGTTTAGATCAGCCAAATAGTAATGTTATAAGATTTATTATAAAGCTCAGTCAAACCATGTATATTCGTATCTTTTGATAAATCACTTGGAATCAGTCTCTCCCAAGTCCCAGTAAACTTTCAAATATAAGGCTTAAATTAACTTAATTATAAGTTTTCCTTTCCAGACTACCTTTGAAGTTTCAGATTAAAACAAGGAAACACCAGGAAATCAAGTTAGAATTAAATGCCTTCAACTCACTGGCCCAAACCACCAAACGAGTAAATTGTTTCTAGCTCTATCAAGATCTGCTTTGCTATAGTTGGATATATGGATACGTCTTAGTGGTCCTTTGTAACATGGATGGTTTACTTTAAAGCTATAAAAACAGTGGATATAATATAAAGAAATCTTCTGCCCAAGGAATTTACAGTCTTCAGTCTTTTCAAAGATGACTTCTAAGTCCTTGCCAGAAATTCTGCAGATATAATTCATAACAACTACAGCTTTATATGTGTGCTTTTTATGTTCAAATAATATTTGAGGTAGTTAACTGCCTGGCAGGTGCAAATAAATATTTAAGCTTGTAAACCAGGCAGAACTTCAAACAGATCTGCACTCATAATTAACCACATTCCCAAAACTGAAGGATATAATTTAGACGATGGCTTCAAATCCTTTGAAATCTTGGACTTTATAATTTAGCAGTCCAGCAAAGATACAAAAATTCAACTGTTCATCTTTTATCAGTACATGTGCAAAATTGATGTGCACCAATTTTTCTAGTGCTCTGTTTATGAAGCTGTCAAGTTATATGGCTGATGAGATCTGAATAATTCCCAGCTCCCCTTATCCCTTCTATCCTCCCACTCATATTTTTTAGAGGGCAGTTCACCTGCCCTGTGGTACTGAGGTGAACTCCTGTGGCAGTTCACCTCAGGACTGCAGAAAAGAGAAATAAAACTCATAACCTCAATTAGCTAGAATTCAAAAAAAACCTTTTTTCTATTTTAATGCTACTATCAATGGCACCAGGTAACATTAATGAAAAATTTCTCTCTCAAATGATACACAGTACAAGTCATGAAAACCCAAACACTAATTTAGAAAACTGCTTTATTAAGTTAACTTAAAAAAAAATTCCTCAAAATTCAAATGCACTTATATTTTCTAGATATTTATACAGCCTTCACCATCAAATTATTGTGACATCTCATTACCTTTAATGCATATATTCCCAGAACAACTTTGTTTAGAAGTGGGTTTCACTAAGGTATCAAGTGAGATGGCTGGCCAAGGCCATGTAAGAATCTGTAGCAAGCTAGTTAACTAAACTCATAACTTAAAAGCATTAAAAGCATGCAATAATACAGACACCTCTTAAAGTATTACCTTGGCAGTGTTAACATTTTCTTTCGGTATATACTACCCAAACACTGACTCAGACAGAACAACCAGAAGTATAGCAGACTATAAAGGGTAATGGAGTTAAGTGGTGTGGTTTTTCCCTAAAAGTTGAATGCAATGCAGAAAGTAAATGAAGAGTAAATTAGATTTTAAACATTCTTTCAATTAAAATAACCTCAAATTTCATTAAAAAAGTGCTTTCAGGCATTATTAAGATCATAATCTGCAAGTACATTTTAGAATTTGTTTCTAGTTCCACTGATTATCCACAACCTACGTAAGTCCCTAGATAGTACAGCACAGAGAAGTTCCACCTAGGCCACAATGATTACAAGAATATTTGGGTATTCTCAAGAAAAAGCCTTCCAGTCATTGAGACGTTTTAAATTGATGTCAGGTCATATAACAGGTTGCAGCACTACACTGGCGCTAGGAAATGAAGTTTTTAGTAATACCTTTGAGTATATGGCCTTGTTAAATAGCACACTTTTAACTTCCAAGAGTACCTTCAGCTTTGGATCAGCCTCATTTAGAATCCAATAACGAGCCATATCTATCAGCAGAAGCCTCTAAGCAGGACAGGCTGCAACTGCATGCTGCAAACATGTCAAATTTAGCTGCTGTGGTAAAGTGCAAAGTAAGTGTCAGAAAAGTTTCATGCTCAGTGATTAAGATTTAACATGCCTCCATGCAGCTGCTCCAGCTTCCAGGAGACTGACCCAGAAACACGTGTTAGCCTCTCCTGACCTGAGATACGGCAGGCTTCCTCACAACCAGCTCTCTTGCTTTGAAAAGTTACTAAGTGACTGCTAAACATGGCAGCAACTGCTCCCAATAACTTCACTGGGACAACAGGTCAGACGCAGCACACCACCTTTCATGTTGTGGATGAGGATTGTTCCGTTCAGGAGTAGAAACAGTACCTTGTTGTTTAATTCACAATTCCTTTTCTGAGCCTGGATGCAGGTCTCCTTTTTCTTCACCGAACACCTGGTGCAAGGAAGCAACCTATGACACAGCCCTGCCTCAGCAACCATCAAGCTCCCTCTGCCCCATAAGCTCTCTGTGCACCAGCAGTCCCTTGGTGACAGCATTTATCATCGTGTGTTTGGTGGCAAGGCTGGCTGAAGGCACTCTCTCATCTCTGCTTTTTCTTCCTTGTCATACATTGTCCTCAACTGTACTGATACAACTGATTATGAGGCCGAGCTGTCAATCTGACCACGGGACTGATCGAGGTTAGAAGTCATCAGTTCAGTGATTTGTTCCATCGTACGCTCTAAAAATCTGCTCTCTCAGCATAACTGCACACTGTGGAAAGAAATTACTATTGACAAAGCTGCCATTTCAATGTTTCTGAACTATAACCTGAGATGTGATCTGTTGACAAAACAATCTAGAATTCCAGTTAAAGTTTTGAGTTGCAATATAAGCTTGATGAGGTTGAGGTATGGACTGATTTTTTATATAAATAAAAACAATACATAGAAGCTATAGAGAGTTATATTTTTTTTAAAAAAAGCAAATTATGGTGAAAGGACTGGAAGGACTCATTTCTGTATTGGAACATTTTCAGGAAAAGACCAAAACCCAAACTATCCCAGTGTATTGTTTTCTTCATTAATTGTGATTTATATAAATTTGAATCATATATAAGGTTTAATTTATACAGAAACACATTACTGGTAAGATAGGACAGAAAAGGCTCTTAGTATCAAGTCACACCAATGACTACTCAGGCACCGGCAACTTGAAGCCACTTAAAGAATGGAAGATATCAAACCACTTGCTTCACCACATGATGCTTTGTTTCCTACTAAATAAGTGAGAAATGAAATAATGTTGAGCCATATGAAGCAAACACCTCCTTCTGAATCAACACAATCATTTTGGTCTCCCACCCAAGAAGAAATCACTGTTTAAAATAAAACACCAAAAAAAAAAACCCAAACCCAAACAAAACGCACACGTGCTCAAAATCAAGCTATTTCAGTGGTTTAGAGACTTCACAAACATTACCAAGGAGACATGTTAATAAGGAAAGGCTATGTAGATTTTTTTTTAATGAACTAACAGAAGCAAACAAACAGGAGAAGCAGCTTTTACTCCTCTCCTCTTCAATGCTAAATTCCTGATAAAATAACAAAGCCAGCTTTCTTATGATGGCAATCTTAAAACTACTTTATAAAAAAATGCAATCAAAGTGACCAACAGATTTTAGTTCTAAGTTAACACAACATCTGCAACACTGCTGTCAGAACAGTTGATAGGGAATTAGAAAGGAAAATTTGAGGGTGTACTATTTTTTCTTATTTTAAGGAAGACAGAATTACTTAAAAAACATTATTGAACAAGAGAATCCCACTCAACTGTGACAGCGGAAGCTGAAAAGAATAGTCTAGATTCGTAACTAGTTACATGAGATGGGGGTTTTGTTGGTTTTTTTTGTTTGTTTGTTTCATGCTATAAAGGCTGTCTGAAATTGCTCATCTATGCAGACAGGAAGGTCAGTCCAATAGACTGAGCACTAGTTTGCAACTGAAATTAAACTCATCATAGAAACATAAAACAGCCCAGGTCAGAAGGAACCTTGAAAGAACATCTAGTCCAACCTTTCATGGGATCAGGAGATGAGATTAGATGACCCAGCACCCTGTCCAATTGCATCCTAAAACTCTCCAATGATGGGGACTCTACCACATTCCTGGGGAGGTTGTTCCAGTGAATGATTGTTCTCACTGTAAAAAATGTCTCTTATCTAGAGCTAAAACCCTCTCCTGGTAAAATTTGTACCCGTTGTCCCTTGTCTTGTCCATGTGGTGCCTTGTAAAGAGAGAGTCTCCATCCTCTTGTTCCACTCTGTGGCCTTTAGCAGCTCTGTTCCACCAAAAGCTTTGTGCATTACCATCGGCAAGTTAATTTATACACGAGACACTAGCACAGAAATCAAGAAAAGGCAACAGGATTTCACTGACATAGAAAGGTATTATGAAATGTTCACATAGTATAGCAACAAAGATCACATAAATAACTTAATAGTTGTAAAAAGAAGTATATATACACACACATCTGTTATGTACATACATGTATATATACACATACCCACTTTGTACAAGTGGTGTTTTGCCCTGCACACTTATCCATACTGTTGATGCAAGTCTGTGGTATCTGTGAATGTACCTGGTGACATGGGAACAGACTGGACGGTCACACAGGATCAGATTTGACTAGACTTTAACCATACCTTAAGTCACCCGTGCAGCCTGTGTTAAGATTCTTAAGTCTGATCTTCAGGAGCCACTTTGTCTTCCCTTAAGTGTAAGAACAACTAATTACTGTTGACCTAACTGAATTTTATAAAGCCACAAAAAAAATCCCATTGAAGTTTAAAAAAAACCCCAGATCGCACAATTAGGTAGCGGCGTATTGTTTTGATTTCTATAACATCATTTACTCAGTTTAACAAAGGCAAAAGGAAGACAGTACAAGCACAAGTGTACTTATGCTCTTAATTGGTTGCTGATCAATGCAGTGGCACTGTATTTAAGTCACAGTACCCATCTGTAACACAGTATTTATCATTTTTGTCTTGAAAGCTGCAGTTTTCCTTTCACAGTGTTTAGAGCCTACCTTAACTCAACTTGGCTTCTTGAAAGTAACACAGTTCCTGGTTTTGTCTAGTCAATAATAACAAGGAAGTTACAATTTAATTCTGTAGATTTCTAAGATGAAGTAGTTTCTCATAAATAAGAGTGAAGCGATGGCTCTACAGTCCTTGCCGCTGGACCTGTCTGCAGCTTACTCAGCAGTAGAAGTTCTACCTGAACTGAGTTTTGAGGGAAGAAAATAGGGACGTATGTTTACATCAACCGTTCACACAGGCCACTGCTGCATGACTCAATAGCTGGCCTTTTGTATTCAACAATATAGGCTGAGGTTTTTTGTTAGTAATATGAAAAAGAAGCCTGTCAGTCAATTGCTTAAAACACTGGGGGGAAGGCAGGGGGGGATCAAACTATAAAACCCACTGATAACTCTATATTTTACTATATACTTAGAAATACAGACATGCTCACGTATCCAGCAGCATAACTAGTTTTATCCATGAGAACTAAATATTTGATAGGAAAACAGACAAATTATTTGTTATTAGGAAACTGTTATTAAACTACAGCATAATTACATGACTGCTTTCTCACATGTAAAAAAACCCAAGCAAACAAAACTCCCTCTGTGCTGCAAATTACTTCAAGTATATCATTAAATCCATTTTCCCTTTGCATTCTGACCTTTGACTTGGCATACTTTGTTGCTTCAAGCTGTAGTTCAGCAAGACTACTCACTCAACTGCATTTCAGTAACAGTCACATCCTTTGCTATGATTCACAGAAAATTGTACTTCTATTTATAAAGGAAATCATGCTTCCTCTCACATTTAGGTTCGAGCAAAATCTGTTTAGTTATTTCAGTTCTACTGTTGTACCAAGAAAATAGTAGTTGAAACCCTATTAATGTCTGGAAGAACTAATTGCTTAGACACTGAAATTAAGCATTCGTATTTTCAGAAAAACTAGTCCTAAGAATCAGGACTATCAGAGTTTAGACAAAAATAGTTAAAGTAAAAACATAGTTTGCAATAGTACACTATTCAAGTTATGACCTTCCAATTTTAGTTTAGCATTTCTTTATTAAATTGAAAGAAAACTGTAAGTACTGAAGGCATTAGTTTTTATGCTTCTGTTTTTTATTTGCCAACTAGATAAGTATGCTAAATCAATACATATAATACTGTTTTAGTAGGATCACTGTTAAGAAGTGCCACATTTATAAGTGCCTTTATAAATTAAAACACACAGACATACACACAGAACCTCTCAGTCCTCAAACTTAAGGTCAACCTGAAAAAAAACATCTAAACAAAACCACATCCACACTGTTAGTCATCTTCAAATTTCTACTTAACAGCATTGTTTGTATGACTAAACCTTAACTAACACTGCCTAACATAGAAAGCAGTCCTCGCTGAAGTGTGAAACTTAGGTATTTCTGCTAACGCACTAAACACTAGCTACAGGGGGTGGTGAGATCGGGAAAATGTGTCACTGAATTTCAGTAAATCTCTTCAAACTACCCACAAAGAACAATACTTGTGCTTTTTGCAGAGCTGAATATAGTAGAAAATATGAAGGCACTGAAAGCTTCTTTTTCCCTATTGTTTATATGCATATACGCACCAGACTTAGTAATGTTTCATGCTAAAATTTTTTCAAAAATAACATTTCAAATTCTTGCTTGGATCTACATAACATACTTGCCTACAAAAGAAACCCTGAAAATTAAATTTTACTCCTCCTAAATAATACCCTAAATTCTACCTTTATCATCCTTTTTACACTATCAGTAAGAGTACAAAACAGAGTTTGTCCTTCTATATGCAAAGGAACTGGGCAGGGCATCTACTTCTCTCTTGCTTTATGGCCCCACCCGTCAGGTATCCATCAGACTGGACAGTTATGCTTGGGCCACAGTTTTACACCCTAACAATGGGCAAGACGTAGGTATAGTAGATGGACACTGAAGAAAGTGTCTTATGCATGAGACTTGACAAGTCTGCTCACCCTTCACGATACCAGCTTGCACCCTCTCTTTTTTGCCTGACCATCTTCATACCTCTAGCATGACACACCTGCTCCCCCCAAACATTGAGTCTCCCCAGGCGTCATAACTCCTTCTGTTATCTCTCTTACCTCTTGTGATTGAGATAATGAATCCCACCACATCCCTCCTTCCCTCCCTCTCGTTTCAACTGTATCTTCCTTCACTGTTATCTATTCTTGCTTTTACACAGCACCTACTTTCTCTGTGCTGAAAGGAAGATCGCCCTCATGACTTGCATTCAGAGATGGAATTTTGCTGGAAGTTTTGCCAAGTTAACTTTCTAATTCTACTGAATACCAGTCCATAACTTCAGTCACCATACCTCTCCATCAATTCACTTCCACGTTCCTAAAAAACCTGCCATTTCTTAAACTTTTATCGGGATTTTCTTTTGGAACAGATACAGTTGTTCTGAAAGAAACATTTACATAAGGCTCAAAATAACAATCTTTCCTTCTCCATGATATTAACAGGGACTTCTTATGTGCTTTCTACATATTACCATGTATTTTTCTGGCCTCCTAAATTACATTAAGTGGCATAAAGATATTGAAAATGCTATAAACCTAATCCATAAGTGGTAAAACAAAGAAACTGAACCTCACTTGAATCTGGCTTCCCAACATCAAGTGCTCCAACCACTGAGTTAGTGAAAACAGAACAGTCACCTATGTCCCAGATGTTCTAAGGAACTATCTCAGTTGTTACTTGAATCCTATCCTGTATTTATGTTCTTACGCCTTTTTTTTTAATAAACTATTCCGTTAGAACAAGTTGTAGAGACAATATTTAGACACTGCCTATAGTGGCAACTTCCCCTAAAATTCAGAATTAGTTCTGAAAGTCACACTGTAAAAACCAAGTATCCTACATTTCAGTGGTCTGTACCAAGCACTAGTTTGAAATTCATTTTTTAAACTGTCATAGAATTATAGAACGGTTAGAGTTGGAAGGGACCTTAAAGATCATCTAGTTCCAACCCCCCTGCCATGGGCAGGGACGCTCCACTAGAGCAGGTTGCTGTACACAGAGAGGTTATTCAGTCTTAATTCTTTGTAGTTTTTCTTCCTCTTTTTGTACTGCTAACTAATCTTAAAAAAAAAAAAAATCATTTTAATTTGAGAGCCCATATCCAGATCCTCTAATGGTACTATTTATTAATGACATCATCATTTTCTGAACATTCTGATGATTTTATATAAAGAGAACCAGCAGACACGGTACTTGAAAAACTGTAAAATGTTCAAACACCAAAATCATAAAAAAGTATTTCCATATAAATACAGCTATATGTTGTTTTAACCACATGTAAATGCACTTATTGGAAACAAAGTAAATAGAAGAAAGCATGACTTGCTTACCTTTGAGAGTTCCATTCCAGGTCCACATTGCTTGCAGAGGATACAGTTTCCAGTGTGGTCCCTAAATTCTTGCTCTCTGCAATCGCCAGTCTCACAAATTACCCTACTTAGCTGGAGGAAAAAAAAAAAAAAAAAGGAAAAAGGAAAAAAAAGTAAACTCAGTAACATATAATTAATCTGTGCTTAACATACACTTATACGAACTCTAAATCTAAGGAACCTAAACTTCATGTTTCTATCTTAACAATAACTTTGTGCATTATAAAAAAAGGTTTAAATACCGCAATGAAACTTAATAATCTAACTCCAAATATGAATAAGTGTCCTGAATTTTAAAGGTTCTCAGTACTCAGTGACTTGCAATAATTTTACAGTTTTAGAAGACCTGTTTGATATTTGGCACTCGTGTAATATCAAAACACTTAATTGTTTGAACATATGCTTAAGTTCCTCACCTTATTCAACACTATGAAAAATTGACATGACCATTTACAGAAGCTACAATTTTCATGACAATAAGCTATGTCACATTACATTATATTGTTGTGTTTCATTTATTTGTGATTTTTAAAATTTTTAAATGATGCTATTACAATTCAATAAATTAACTAAAATCTATTCTTTTAAACATAAATATTTAGAGATTTTAAAAGGTCACTCAAACCTTTCAGAAACTTAAGAAGTACTCCAAACCTGTATTAATTCATTCTAAGTTTCACTATCACTTTATATTTAATGTGCCCAATGACAGAATCCAATTTCTGCCTTCAAAGGCATTTAAGTACATTATCTGACCAAACCAGAAACTAAGGTTATGAGAAATACGATAATCAGTAATATCAGCCATGCAAACTCTCAGTATAATCACTGGACTCCTACCTAGGAACATTAGCAAACCCTCTGAGCTCCCTCAATAGAATTTTAAATTAAATGCTTACATACAGGCTTCCATCACAGAAAGTGCTCTCCACAACTGCTACTAAACTCTGACTTTGTATATTAGTCTTTTCAGAAAGACCAAAGCCTTTCTGATAGCTATGAAGCGTTAATTACGCTTAGCCCTAGAGCTTGTCTCTGCAAGCCAGAGTTGAAGTACGCTTAGGAGGCAACGTGTGCTATGCTATGTTCTGCGGACAAACTGAATACTCCAAACTCCTAAACTATACGTGTTAGCATACTGTACTAAGAGACAGCCACTGCAAATTGCCTAGAATTCTTGCCATCTCTCCTAAGTGAAGCAGTATCACCTTTACAACACAATATTCACCTGTATTTTCTGTCCTAGTCCAGTCCTTCCATGGAGAGGCTCACAATGTAAACTTTTTTAATTGCACGTGAGGAACACCAAGAAATTATACAAATCAGTTGACCAAGCTCACTTTTAAATTGGTAAAATGGCTAAGTAATTGTTTGCCTATATGTGTTTAAGACTTTTAGTGTCAGCGGTAATGTGTAAAACAAAAGATACCATTTCTGTGTCCAATACAGTTTTTTTCAAATTCATCCTGGGGGAAAAAAAAAAAATTTAACTTACCAAATATGCCAGTAAAATTATGAGCATCTTCAGTTTATCTTCTCCTTGTAATCCTTTAGCATCCATTTCTTACAATTAAACCTTCCTCCCTAGAAAAAAAATAAAGGAAAAAAAGAAAAAAATCATTATATTTCCACAATGTTGTTTAAATTGCAAAAGTCATATTGCCGTAGGAATTCATGTCATTCAGCCCATCAAAATATGTATTTATTAATGCCATTAAAATATTTCAGATGGATTCCTGGAAGCTAAAGAAACATACGCTTTAAAAATCACGTTCTTTTTTAGGTGACAAGGCAATATACACAAAGTTTCTATAGCCCTAATTCTCAAAAGAAGAGACTGCTATCGCTCTAGATTAGAGATCACCATCTTCTAACATCCCTAATATATCCTGCTTCCTTGTTAGATGCTCACTAAGTATATGATCAATGGACAAAAATAAATTTTTTCAAATATGCCCCATATCAACCAAGACACAGGTGATCATCAGAACGTTCCTTCTGCGTTGCAATGTGGAGCAGAATGGGTTTGCCTAGTGGCTAAGATAACCTCTTCTACTGTGCTCTGCAGTGAACCAGAGGCATACGCAGGATCTCTCTGTCACCTAAGGATACCAACTTCTCAAGATGTGTTAACGTGATTGTTTATGATCTGGAAAGCAAAGACTATTATAGAAACATTTCAAACAGCATAAACAAATCATATACTACATCAGACAATTTTTGTCATAATTTCAAAAAAAGATGAAAGAACAGTCCATAAAGCCTTGTTTAATTATCTTTTAGGAAGCGATAACAAACAAATGATAAAAAAATAAAAATGAAGGGAAACTATTTGAAACCCTCACAGAAAGCAAGTTCTGATTTGGAATAAGGTTTTTTTGATTATTAAATCAATGAATTGCACTCCAGCAATCATTAAGAACATTGTGCTCGGCCAACAGAAATTGTTTTTCTCTGATTACTTTCCTTTTGTTTATTTGAGTCTTTGTGTTAATTTCCAGTTTCTTACTTTTTGCTTTGATCAGTTATCTGGAAGCGCAAGTGTAACTTTTAGTTCAGAAATGCAAACTATATGTAGCAACATTAACAAGAAAAGAATAAATAAATGCAGCCCACATAACACACTATTTGAATTTGATCCTAATTTGCATACCTTACATGACCGTAATATAATGTCATTGCTTTCAGCTAGATGCAAGAAATAATGTTTAAAACATTTTTAGCCTAGAGCTTAAGAACTGATATTTAATTATGTAATTTTAAAAAAGAAAAAAAGATAAGTAATTTTTATCATTTAAGAGTAGAAGACACTGACAAATCAAAGGATGGAACCCAAAACATACGGAAAGTAGTATGGAAAAAGATTAAGAACAGTTGCAAAATACTTTACAATATGGAATTATAACAAGCATAATACACTTCATAAACTATACAACCAGAATGAGCATAAACTATAACGCACAATTTCACATTTTACCACATGAATACTCCAACTAACAAATTCTAATCAATAAGAAGAAATTATACTTCAGTATCAATATTATATATTTTAAGACAAATTTTATTTTGAAAAGAGCTAAAGTCTGCTAGGATGAACAGAATGGGCAAAGAGGTGTGTCAGCACCCTACAGAAAAGCCAAGATTACATTGTTATGTTTATTTCTCCCTTAGTGAGGGAAATGGTCTCTGGGTCAATGACAGTTATCAGATTATATGCATGTCAATATGGGTAAAAAAGATGACATACCATCAAGTAATACAAATACACTAATAAAGCCGAGAAACATGAAATGGGAAAGCTCAAAGAATTCTGGATGACCCAAATACAACAGTTTGATGTCAGAAGTACCGTGGAACAAAAGGAAAAATGGAAAAGAAGAGTCAACAAACTTCAAAAGTTAACAGCACAAAGTTGGCGTGAGAAGCTGACAGTACTAACGCTGTAAAGAAAATTAAATGTATAAAAACAAAAGTATATAGGACTAAAATAATTTCTAGTAACAGCAAAGACGGAACAGTGGACGGAGACAGTAAAAGCACTGTTAAGGGAACACAGAATTTTAAAGAAATGTTTCTTAACTATGTTTGGAAAGAAACAAGATGGATAAAACCCACACATCACTAATAAATATATCTTGTGGCTGATTAGTAACTGAAGATCTGCTCAATCCAACCAGATTAGACAGAAGATAATTTTTGAGACTTTGCACATCAGTAACCTTGGATACCATCAGTATCCAGAAAGACCTAGGCTCGCTGTTGTTCAATTTTTATACATTTTGAATGCTACAAAAATTCAAGAGCGGTAATGCTATAAAAAGATTAAAAATGAACAAAGAATAGCAATACAATAAACATCTCTCTATGCAATATTACAGAAAACGAGTCCTGCAAAACAAAATTCATTTCATCTGATTCAGAGAAGACAAAACAATAAACTAAATGATACAGCCTAATTAAATAGTAAATGAAAGAATCATGCCGAAATGAAAGGAATTTGGGAGAAAAATCCCCATTGACTTCTTGATTTCATATAATGATATTCAGTGGAAAAAAGTAAATAATTTATATGCTTTCTTAATTGCTATAGGAGGCAAAACTTTACACAAGCATGCAAGTAAAATAAAGCCGTTAATGTAACTGAGTTGCTTAGAACTGAATGTCAAGTAATTATTGTTGTACCAATTTACTCATTATATTCCTTAATAATATTATTGTTAAAGAAACAGAACATAGCACAGTTCTAATGTAATTATCTATATCCATCTATATAATACTACCAAAATTTTAAAAATAGGATTCTTTATAAGTTTAAACATATGTTTAAGTTTTGAGATTTATTTTTGTTTGTGAAAATATACGCGTGCCATATCAAAAAAGAAACTAAATATCATAAGAATTATAAATTTTTATGCTGTTTCATGTAGAATTATCAATACAAACAGTATCAGTAAGCTGTACTAAGCCTAATTACCTAAAATACAGAGCTGTGGCAAAATCTAAACAGTCTGTATTTTTCTGAGTAGGTCACCTGAAGTATGGAAAAATAATGAAAATTAAGAACAGCCTGATTAACTGGCCAGCAGATTCAGTACTTGCCATCTTAACGCAATAAAACTATATTAGCTTTATGTAATGAAGCCACATTCATCCTATACATTTTTCCAATATGCAATAACAGGAAAGTTTAATATTGTAAAAAAGTTAGTTAGCATATAAACAATTTATTTAAATCAATACTGAAGCAAAGCTAATGATGTATTTTTAGGCTTGTTATACTCTGGAGTTACAATTGGAGTAAAAAACAAATGCCAGCTTTTAACAGAAGGTAGTACAGAATAACAAGCAGTATTAAAACTGTTGTGGTTACGGTGACAGCTTATATCTCAGCTTTTGGAGCTGCCGTATCCGTTACATGATGACGTTCTTATAGCATGTACCTCAAAGATTTTTAGAGCATAGAAACCACACAGAGAAGCATGCCACTTTAAAACACATTTGTTGCCTTAGGTGAGGAAATTTTCTTGCACCTGTGAAATATTTTCTATTTAAAAGAAAATCTGCTGCCTTCTTACACTCTTGCCAAATCCAACACTGTCAAACACCAGAATTTCAAAACCTAAAGTAAATTTCCAAAATCAGGTATTTTAGAACTGGTGTTAAACTATCATGGACTTCTCCAATTCATCTACACGTTTTACTGGGCTTCAAATTTGTTGACTGACCATTGTATATACGATGCAACCTCATAGCTTTAGGTCTATGATGTAATATGATAGATCTTCTAGGTAATTCGTCTTTTAAAATCAACAGATCTTCCAAATAAGCTTGCAGATCTAAGGGCCTTAAACTTTAATGCACTTTAGTAGGTTTAGTAGCACCAAAACATGTTCAAATAATTTCAGTAGACGTGTATGAATGCCTGTGGTACTGTATCATGCAATCATTGTGCTTATTGTTCCAGTTCCTACCAAAAAAAAAAACCAACAAACAACCCCAAAGACTATATACTGGCTACAACATATGAGAAAGAAATTAACTGCTGTACAATAAAAATCCTCAGTTAAGACGACAAAAAAATAAAAAATTTCTTTTCATGACAACATTTTGATAAAAATAATGCAAATGGTTAAGGCACATTAATAACTTTTATTTAAAGCAAGTCTTGAAGGAGACATAACTGTGCCAGCTGCTTGTTTCCTGTTTCTGTCTCCAGTTTGGTTAAAAGCCCTGCCTAAAAAGCAGACACTGCAGCACTTAATAACAGGTTGCCATTGGGCAAATTTGTTCTCTCTTTATATCAAGTGGCATTGCATTGATGTCTGTTGGACACGAGCCATTCACCTCAATTGCATTCAAGTAAGAAGTAACTAGAATAATTTTTTGCCTCTAAAATAGAGGCAAATAGAACAAACAGAAGTTCAATACATTTAAACACTATTTGTTCTTATTTGCATACTGTTATTTACAATGCTGAGTTGCATTATCCTCATTTTTATTAAATGAAAGAAATCTGTGGATACATATTCTTGAGGTCAGCAAATTGCTCCAAATACATCTTTTTAGGTTAACAGTAATTCGCTTGTCCAAAATACTCAGGGAAAAGCAATCATCATTGGTAACGTACTGAACTCAAGATACAGAACTTCCATTAAGAAATGCGGTTGTATAGTTTTAAGGTTGTGTGGGGCCTACTATACATATGTATAAAGAGGGCAACATCAAACAAAAAGTTTGGAACATGTAATAAATGTATTGTGGAAGTAAGAACAGCCAAGCTTCCGGGGTCCCAGAATCCATTCTCCTCCAAAATTTATTTATACGTTTACTTGCTCTCCTGAGTAGTCATCCTCACTATTTCAAAGTCAATCTGTCAGAATAATATTTCTTTCTTCTCTCCAGAAAAATAAAGTTTCACCATGAATGACACATCATCTCAAGACTCAAGGCAGCATGATTAAATTATGGTCTACTAGCAGGTTTCTCATATATGTAAGCATCGAAATTTGAAGTCAATGACATTCATCTCCCAAGGGAGAGTTTAGAAGGGTCTCAACTTCGAATTCACTTAACTTTTCTAGATCCCTAGATCTTGTAAGTTTCCCATATTTGATTTGACATTTATACTTGATGTCCACTTTTCATACTCTCTATTAACACTGGCAGAGTACCCTGAGAAGTTCTGGATGAGAAAGAAGGATGAAAATATAATCATCTTATCTTGCCAACAGAGGTCTCTAATATCCAACAAATAGGATCTCAGCTCCCTTCTAACCACCCCGTTTCCCACCTGCAGCTGTCAACCACATGCAATAAAATGACAAGGAGTGGCAGATGGCTTTACCAGAGTCAGTGCCCCACGGGCAAGAAACAAGAGGAGGGAAAGTACTTATGCTGCTGCAGCAATGATAAAGACAAAGGGAAAAAGCTAGGGACAAGAACTTCTACTACAGAACTACGCATTGTTATTCTGTCTCATACCTCTAGAACACCTTCCATTTATACCTTGCCCGCAACCCTCGTTCTTTTCCCCTTCATGAAGTAAATGAAGTCTTGACTGACCACATTTGCTCCAACTGCTCTGAGAAGACCCACATGGGGAAAAAATAAAATACCGTCAGCTAGGTAATATTCATCACATTAAATATTGTGTTGAATAAACCCATATTTTTCAGTAGCTGCGATACATGAAATTGTACAAAATTAGGCAGCTATGAATTTTTTTCTAGACTTGCAAAGGCAGAGATAGTAGATTAATGTTGGAACATTGCTGGTAATAGAAAACATTAATATCTATTTTAGGGGCTGAGGGAGGAGAAAAAGGAGGTTTACACATAGCCAAGAAATATTTGTACTCCTTCTGAGTACCATATGCTTTGAGTTATGCTAGCTGAAGCACCTGACTTTACAGGAGTAATGGCGGTAATAATTTAATACCCCAAAGAAGCATCTCTACAGTGTCTTCACTATCATGTACAGCATTTACAAAATGTATTATATCCCAGTGTCTCAAAAAGGGTATATTCAGCAGAACTTGAGAATGAACTAAATAATTCATCCCTGGTTTTGCCACTTACAAATGACGTTCTAAGTCCAGGCTAGCAAAATTACATAAAATAGTTTATCATCCATGCTCTTCAACATATCCAAACTATTAGAAATTAGAGTGAAATACCATAACTAAGGTGCAACGTGGTGACATTTTTCCTACACTTAAACAAAGCTGGGATCAGAACCTGTGATATACACAAGAACTCCTAATCCCATTGAAGTTGATGAGACTATTCCTACAAATATTGAATAATTCTGTGCTTCGGCATCAAAACAGTGGTAAAAAAATTTGCTTATTCTTTTTAATACATCTCACTCATCTAAACCTCTAGGAGACACTAATTTCCTTGACGAAATGTCAGCACAGACCTGCATTTGTACATATTTGTACTTAGACATGTGCATAAACAATACAACGAGAATGTCAATATTAGATTCATATGTCATTTATACCAAAGATATATTGGATATCTTTTTCAAAGTAATTTTAAAGAATCATAAATTATAAAGCATTGGGCTGGTTAACACAGTAACTACTGCAATGGTGCAATGCCAATGTGTTAACATCTATCCAGCCACCCTTTAGTGGTTCTAGGTAGCACAGGTTTGGATAGCATACAATGTCTTCATTCTCAGCACTCTCTGTTATTAGGGTTGCAACTGCAATTTGCTGAAACTGAGAAACAGTCATTTATTAGCTCCTTAACTGAAAACTTAAACATCTTATTACTGAATAACGAAGTTTACTTCCATTTCTAAAAAAAACCCCAACACAACACCCCTTGTGTATATGGTAACAGGCTTCCAGTTACTACCCCTAACTTGTTTTACTCGTGATGGTGAAGGTGTGCTTGAAAGAGATTATGCAGAAGCTAGCAAACATACCTACAGAGCGAAACAATATGCCACTTATACTAAATGCTCCTGAACTCCTTTATTCATTTCATAAAATCATTAATTTAAGGTAATTGTAAGTATAGAGGCAGCAAATAGGTATTAACTATCAATATTTTTCATGAATATCAGGTAAAGCTTTCAATCCCAGATCAGATCAATGAAGACAGACACCAGGAAAGGAAGTCAAACAATCAAATGCTTTTCAACAGAACCGTAATTGTGGCTTTTCAACCTCTTCCCAGCCAAGACAAAAAGTTACTA
This sequence comes from Tringa tobata, assembly GCA_033628505.1. NCBI lineage: Eukaryota > Metazoa > Chordata > Aves > Charadriiformes > Scolopacidae > Tringa > Tringa tobata. Next base: position 1,578,191 of record JAHREE010000075.1, read on the forward strand.
CCTCCTGTTCCTCCAACTCCAGCTCCAAAGTTGTTTGAACCGAACGGCGACTTATTCATGCAGTAGACACGAGAAGAGCTTGTGGACAAGAAAGCTCGATTTCCAAGGGCTTTTGGTTGGCCGCACTCCGGAGCGCGGAGGAGCGAGTTACTCTCGGGCTGTCGAGACCCGCAAAACCCAGCGGCATCAGCTGGGACTCTCTCGCTGCGCGGTGCCCCTCGTACCCACTGTGGGACGCGGCAGAGCCGGAGCCATCTCGGAGGGGAAGGGACCCAGCGGAGCCCTCCCCTCC